>JAJHZJ010000284.1:6697622-6847622 GCA_023548195.1 Bettongia penicillata ogilbyi | reverse complement strand
AGTTGCCAAACCTTGTTCATTCTACCTCCTCAACATCTAATTCTCTGACCTCTTCTTTCCTCCTGCCACATCCACTCCAGTCCAGGCTCTCATGACCTCTCTCACCTGCATTATTTCAATAGCTTCCAACCCCCACTCTTAGAATCTGGTCTCCTCCTTCTCTGATCCAACTTCTACACAGTTGCCCCCTGATATTTATGAAGCAGTAGTCTGAGTTTGCCATGTCTCAGTTACAAAAGTTTCAGTAACTCCCCTTTGCCTTAAAGGTATTATCCAAACTACTCTGGTATTTAAAGCTCATCATGAACCAAATCCAACCTATCATTATTGTCTCATGTGCATTCTGGGCTCCCACCATACCCTCCTGATTTCTGTTTCCCATACACAGAATTTCATCTCCCTCCCCTAGGCTTTTGTACAAAGCTGGTCCCCATGCCAGGAATATGTTTCCTCCTCATCCTTAACCTCTTGAAGTCCTTCAAAACGTTCTTCTTCAGTGCTACCATTCCTGACTCCCCCTAGTTATTTGTCCCTATCTCCTCCCAATTACTGTGTATTTATTTTGTGTTTCTCCCGTATCTACTTTTACATGAACATTCTATGTTCTCTGAGTACGATGTAAGCAGCCAGAGGGCAGACTGTCTCACTGCAATCTTTATGTGTTCGACACCTAACACATTATTTAGCTCATTAATAAACAATGTTTATTGATTAATTAACAATTAAAGTGCAGTGAAGGTACAGTTTCAGGAAATGTTGTTTGTCCTTCATTCTCCTAGAGGACCATGGCATTAGGGAGGTGAGGCCATGACTTGGAAGTGAATTGGATTTAAGTGAAAGAGGGCTGTGCAAAGTCACCAGCCTCACTTTGTCTTCTGGAGTCATCTGGGCCCAGATATAAATCAGGAAAATTAGAGATGGTTCAGGATGAAGCCGGGGACTTTGGCCTTTTTAAGGCAAGATCTTTCCCAGTTCTCAGTTTGACTGAGGCAACACCCATTCAGTGATTAAAGTAAGAAATGAGGCAAAGAATGACCTCTTTTATCTAGTCCAAAAAAAAAATCATAATACTTTTGGAAAATGAAGTTTCTTATGTAAGCACAGCCCTGGCTATTAGGTCTAGATAGACTATAGACCAATTAGGAGAATCAGGAAAGGGGGTGAAGGCTGTGGAATTTTTTATAGAGACAGACAAAGGCAGTCGAAGCCTCTTAGAAATGCACCAAAGCAAGGGGTGCAGTAATCAGACTGGATAAGGATAATGAGAGTGGGGGTGGAGGGGCAGAAGTCCCCAAGGTGTCAGGGTCTGCATTCCTGGCTTCATTAGTCATTCTAGCTGTTTCTGTCCACCTGGCTCCCCTCCTCCCTGTCGTGCATGGGGCCTAGCTAAACTAGCCTGCATCAATCTCCTCTTCTAAGTCTAGGAATCTCACCCCTTATCCAGCACTGCCCTCCTTGTACAGCAGTGTGGCAGTCCTAATCCTGGCCTAGGAAGCTTTTTAACCAGGTACCTGCTGCCATCTCTAGGGCCTTGTGCTTCCCTGGATGGGTTGTGAGGAAGCCAAAAGAACCTCTCAAATTATCTCTGCCCCCCCCCCAGATGTGTCCAAACAAAGGCTGTGTGGCCACATCTGTGGCACAGTGGAAAGAACAGTGACTTTTGAAATTGACAAGGAACTGGGCTCAAATCCTGTCTGTGTCATTGTGTGAATTACCTGTGTGATTCTGGGAATGTCCTCTAAGTTCTCTGAGCTCTCAGTCTTTTCATTTGTGAATGGGTTGGACTAAATGGACCCTAAAATCCACTCCATCTCCGATCCTATATCTATTTGTTGTGATGTGCCACCCAACAATGAATTCCTGTACTGAGTAGGAGTGGCAGTAAGCTTTGTAGCCTAAGAGATCTGGTCTGAGGGGGACCCCCTGTCCTCTGGGTGACCCCAATCTGCCCTAAGGAAGCCCATGTGCTGAAGGGGAAGTACAACCCCTGCTCTCAGAGGGTCCCTAGTGGGAAGGGGAAGGCATGGTCACTCAGGGATGACCAGAGTCTCCTAAATAATGCTATGAACTCCTGCAATCCCTTGGGGGATGGGGAAGGCAGAACCCTCCACTCCTGAGTGAAGGAAGGATAAGGCTTAGCAAGTAGATAGAACCCTTTGGGAGAAGGAGCAGAGGGATTGACCCTCAGTCACTCCAAGGTAGAAGGGGCTTGATGGAGAGAAAATGGGGGGAAGAGCTGCTTCCCCAGTGAAAAAGGAAAAATCAGGGAAGTAAAAGGGAGGCACCCAGCAGGGTTGCTATTGTTCTAATGAATGAATTAAAAGCGGTTTCTCCCTGAGAGCCAAACAAGCAAATAAATAAATTAAAATTATTCCAAGTATGGAATTTTCCTGCCTAAAGGGCCCCCAGGGTGATTAAGAAGGTCTGTGAGCCTAAGAGAGCTATGGGCACAAGTACCTGACCCTTGTAGGGAAGGTGGGGAGGAGAGGGAGAAGGGAGGTGGTGGAGGCGAGTGGGAGGGGTTCGTTTATCCAAGAATAAGATTTAACCTTGCTAAATTTTCTCCCCTTCCCCAATTTCCCTGGTTACTCCTGTAGAGCTTGGGAGATGAAGGGGCTGGAGAGGAACAGGTTTCTTCGGTCCTTTCCTTCTTCTCCTCCTGGTCCCCCCTCCAGCATCGTCTGCTTTTCTTTTCCCTCCAGGGTCCTCCTGCTCACTACCAAGCTGCTGGAGTTGTGAAAAGGCTGAGGGGTTGAAAGGAAATCACCAGACAATGGGAAAGGCTTATTTAACAAGGAAGAGGGTAAGGGGAGGGGGAAGAGAGAAGATCTGGAGGAAGGTGGGGAGGGGGGCTCTGAGTTTGTCATCCAGATGCTTTCTCATTATCCATAGATCTTTTTGGATTTGTCAGGCGCTGCAGCTCTGCATATGGAAATATGGGAAGGTGGAGATAAGCTGCTGGGTATCCCCTCCAGTCATACTGTTAGGGAATGGGGTGGAACTGAAAGCCACAGGGCTGAAAGAGGGGAGACCTAGCTCCTGTCTTCATGGAGCCCCTGGTCTGATGGGGAGGGGAGAGTGACACAGCCCCTACCCTCAGAGAACTCCTTATCTGATGGAGGGACATAGTCCCTGTTCTTAGGGAGCCCCTAGTCTGATGGGGGTAGGGAGAAATAGTCTTTGCCCTCAAGGAGTCTGTTATCTAATGGGGAAATAAGACTGAATGTTGGAACTGGAATGGACCTTAAAGATGATCAAATTCAACTCTCTCATTTTACAGATGAGGAAACTGAGGTCCAGAGAAGTAAAGTGACTTGCCCAAAGATCCCAGGGCCAGTTAATGCTAGTGCCTGGGTTCTCAGATCCAAAGGCTGTTTTTGATTCCCTAGGTACAGCTTCTCTAGGAAGTCCAAGCCTGAAGCAAGAGATGACATCATGAAAAGGATGTCTCAGCGTTCCATAGCTCGTTTCCACATCCTATATACTAGAGCCAGCACCTAGTCAGAACTGCAAGGAAGGAGTCTGAGGAGGAATTAGATGCCCCAGGAGTGTCCATTGTGAGATGTGACTTTGTGCCCCCTGGAGGTAAGTGAAGTTCCAGATGGATGTTGAGTAATTACCAGATGGAATGACAGATCCCAGGTAAACTCTTCATACATTTGTTTCATAGAATGTTACAGTGGGAAGGTGCTTTAGAGCTCACTTTGTAGCATCCATGGCCATTCACATGTGTGCCCTCCATACCTACCCTAGGTTTGCTGTGTTCATCCCTTGTTTTCAAGGAGGACGCTGCCCTAGGTTTGAAGTTACTTTGGGCATCAGTATCCATTCAAAAATGCCTATGAGCCCTCACCAATATTTGCTTTTACTAGACCAGCCAAAGGACATGTTAGCTCAAAGTAAAAGGCATTTCATCAAAGAGTATTGTGAAATAAGTGAAAAGATCCCCCAACCAACAAGAGTTACGCCTCCCACAGGTTATCACACTAATTATCTGGGAGAGGACACATGCAGCAAACACATATGACCAGGGTACATTCTTGATGGGATACACAAGTGTTAGGAGCAACTCATGACTCCCAACCTTCTGTGATGCTACTTCATTTGGCGATGTCATTGAACAAGCCGGTCCCTCCCCTGAGGTGGGGGCGCTCTGCTCTGGCTTCTCTGCTATATTGCTCATTATTGAGTGTATTTGCTGAGTATCTCCACTGGGCTGCTCCTCTTACTGCTGGTCTTAGCTACTCTGTGGCTTCCTCCCCACAGCATTGGTCAGGGGTTAGGTGGGGAAAGAGGAGGGACTGGCAGCCGTTGGGTAATAGCTCAGGGGCTATCCTTAGCTTTATCATGAAACAGACACTACTAGGGGCATTCAACCAGCCAGCTAGTAATTTTAAAGGCTTGTACTTCTAACCTTTGGTTCTATTTTAATCTCTTAGTCAGACTCTTACCTGAATTCTAGTCCTTTTAAATCCTATTATTTCTGAGCTCTGACAGCTCCCTCCCAGAGCCTCCATTTAGCAAAACTACAAAGAGGAAGCTGGGCCAAGCTGTGGTGAGGACGCTCCTCTCAAGCATCGTTAAGTCCCTGGGTTCCATGCAAATCACAGGAGTTGGAGTAGACGATGAAGAGCAAAGGGGCTGGTGACTTTGATCTTATTCCACACTCCCCACCCCCAAGCATCACCAAAACTGTTGTTTTTCTACAGAATAATCCACTGGTTCCCAGCCTTGGTCCACAGATCCTGTAGCAATTGCAAGAAGCATTTTACACCATATACATACCAGGTACGGTCATTTTTATCCGTAGAGCAGATAAATAATATATCTTGCATGTATCTCTATATGAATTTTTCAACTGTATGTTGTGTTTGTCCTTCATTTTCGAAGAACATGACATCAGAGAAATGATGACTTACACTTGACTTTGTTTTGAGTGAGGGAGAGCTGAACTATATGTAGACGCTTAAGAAAATACTAATTCATTTAAAAGCTTTGCTAAGTTCCGAGAAGCTTTTTGTCCTCCTCTCACAATCCGTGGCTAGCAATTGTATAATTACTTTCACATGGGGCAGTTAGAGGGGGCAGTGGATAAAGTGCCAACCCAGGAATCAGGAGGACCTGAGACACCAGCTGTGTGACCCAGGGCAAGTCACTTCACCCTCTTTGCCTCAGTTTCCTCATCTGTAAATGAGCTGGAGATAAAAATGGCAAACCACTCTAGTATACTTGCCAGAAAAACCCCAAATGGAATCACAAAGAGTTGGATATACTGACACAAATAATTCTCATATGAGGGGGTGCGAGAATTTTTTTTAATTTGCCTCCTAGTTGGTCTCTCTGCCTCAAATCTCATGTCTCATGATCCATCTTTCACACAGATGCTAAATGATTTTCCTAAAGTGCAGATCTGACCATGTCACTCCCCCACTCAATAAAGTTCAATGGATCCCTATTGGAATCAAATATAAATTAGTTTTGTATTGAAAACTCTTCCTAATCTGACCCCCACGTACTGTTCTGACCTTATTACACATCACCTCCTGTCCCCTTCACTCATACTCCCTTGGGTCAATCCAACTGCTCTTTTATCTGTTCCTCATATAAGGCACTACCTCCCCACCTGTACGTTTTTGCACAGATTCTCCTCCCTGTACAGAATGACTTCTTTCTCTTCTGCCACTCAGAAGTCCTAATTTTCTTCAAGGTTTAGTTCAAGCAATACCTTCTATAATCCTTTCCTGATCTTAGGTGGCAGGCCGAGAGTTAGGGAGACCTGAGTTCAAATCCAGCCTCAGACACTTACTACCTGTGTAAACTTGAGTAAGTCACAACCTTGTTTGCCTCAGCTTCATCCCTTGTAAAAAGAGCTGGAGAAGGAAATGGCAAATCATTCCAGTATCTTTGCCAAGAAAACCTCAAATGGAATCACAGGGAGTCAGACAGGACTGAAAAATGACTCAGTAACATCCCCTCCTCCTAGGTAGAATGTGAACACTTGAGGGCAGGGACTGTATTTGGTTTTGTCTGTGTACACCCAGCCCTTCCCAGAGTGCCTGGCATGTTGTTGTGGTTGTGTTCATCCTTCGTTGCCAAAGAAGACCATGCCATCAGAGAAATGATGACATGACTTTCGCTTGACTTTGTTTTGAGTGAGGGAGGGCTGTGCAAGGTCACCAGCTTCACTTCTTGGCATATAGTAGACACTGAGTAAATGCTTTCTGAAATGGACAGGATTGACATAAACCTTGTCTCAACCATCCCTAACAATCAGGAGAATGACCAGGTCAGCAATCAGTCAGGAGAGTCCTTTTGGATGGGATGAACTTGAGACTAAGAGAGGCCATGGAAAAGCGTAAAGTTTGGTCCACATGGGACCTATGGAAGCCCCGGAGCACTGACAGGGGAGGTGTTTTGTCTCCTCTTACACAGACTGTCCTTCCCATTAAGAATTGCCTCCAAGCCCCAGTCTCCCCTCCTTCCCAGACCAAACCCCATTTTATGCCTACAGCCCTTCCCTCTCTCTGTTTGGCAGACAGCCAGGATTTTGGGATTCTGAGAACAGTCTTCATTCATTATAACCATTAGGCTGAAGGGACATAGAATCAGAGAAAAATCGATTAACCCAGAAATATCTTGCCCTTCCAGACAGACGACTTCCCAGCAGGAAAGTGCTGAGGGTGCAGCCAGTGAAGCCATAAGCAAGGTCTAAGTGCAAAGGAGGAGGGATAGGGGGTGTTGGGGAGGGGCTAGCACTGAGGCTCTGAAAATGTGGATGAGAATTTATCTGGGTCGTTCAGTGGATTTAACAAGAATGAAGGTTCAGGGCAAGAAAGACAGAATCAGGGTTGTCACCCCTGACTTTGGGGACAAAGAATTAAGCAGCAGGGGTAGGAAGATCTATCAGAGGGAGGGGTGCTTAGCACTGGGAGATGATCTCAGTGCTGGTGGTAGAGGTGTCATGTCACAGATGGGCACCAACTGTCCAGAACTGGTGACCAGCTGCTTGACTGGGTGAATCTCAGTGTTGGAGCCTGAAATTGAGCACCAGGGATAGAGCCTCAGTGTTAGGGATGGGAAGTCAGACAGAGAATGGGGCTCAGTGCTGGAGATGGTGACTCCATTGCATGGATGTTGGCTTATTGCTGTAGAGGGGAACCTGAGGGATCATGAGAGGAGCTAGTGACGGAAACTGGTTTTCTGTGCTGAGAACCAGTGAGTGGCTCATGGAGTAAGGACTTTGTGCTGGGGCTGTTTCAGAGATATGGGCTCAGAGTTTGACATGGGGGCCCTGGATTGGGGAGGGTAGCTCAGTGCTGGAGATGTGAGATTGATATCAAATCAATTTATTTCCTAAAAAATAACCTGTTATTAAGTAAATCTGTGTCAGTGGAAGGCACCCATTTCTCAAGAGGGGGTCTGAATTACAGGGATAGAAACGTGGTGAAAGAGTCAGGGCTCACTGCCAAGGATGGGAGCTCAGTGTCAGGAACAGATTGCAGTTATGGGGACAGAAAATCAATGTCAGACATGGAGACTCACTGTCTGGTGGGGGTGGAGCACTCAGTGCTGAGCATGAGGACCCAGCCTCATCTGGTTATGGGAACTCAATGATAGAGATAGGAGCTTATGTTCTGGAGAAGAAATGCATCTTGGGTATGAATGGGGCCTAGTAGTATAGGTGTGAGTCAAGATTGATGGGATGGGATGGTTAGTGGGATAGGGGTTTAGTGTGGAGAAAGGGAGCTCCATTCCAATGATAGATTAGTGACAGAGATGAATACTTCAGTGGCACAATGGCTTGGGAGAGGGGCCCAGTGAGGGTAATAGTCTTGGGCATAGGGACTCAAAGTAGCAAATAGGGACTCAGTGTCAGAATGTCAATGACAGATAATCCAGTACCTGGCATGCTCAGTGTTTAGAGATGAAGACTGTTTCAGGTTCAGATTCAGAAATGAGGGAACATTATTGCAGACAGGGGCTGAGAATTACATCTTTCCTCTTCTTTCCACCCATGACACCAATATTATAATTCATGTTGTCTTCACCTCTCACCTGAACTACTAAGGTAGTCCTTGATTTGCTCTCTCTATTTCCAGTTTTTCCCTTTCCAAACCAGCACCCACACTGCTAAAATAATATTCCTAAGATACAGGTCTAATCACTTCACTAGAACCTGACTTTATCATGTGCTTTATTTTAAATCACCCCCAGCCTTGGACAATCTAGACAAAAGATCTATGACCCTGCCCACATCAGCCTGAGTGGAACACAATGGTCCAGAATTTACCCTAGATTAAATTCTCTGTAAGATGTTCTAGTTGAGTGAGGCAACATCTTCACCAAGATAAGATAGTCTAGGTGGGGTAAATTTTTGGGAAAGGTCAGTGATCTCCCCAATAATTTGTTATTTAATAATAATTTCTCTCAGGGAACAAGTGTGGTGAGACAACTCATACCTCTGATCTTCAGGACATTTTCTAATGATATTATCATCCTGTTTGCTCCTCTCTGAATGAGGCATCTCTGTGGGATTTGCATGTTGCCCCACTGGGCTTGAAGGGCCTTCTTCTCATCAGGTGTGCCAGCTCTGCTCGTCCTGCAGTTTCTGCTTTGCTGGGTCTTCATTCTGCTAGGGTATAGTGACTGTGAGGGTAGAACCTGACCTGATAGATACATTGACAACATTTTTTTTAGTGATAATCACCACAGATAACTAACAAAAGGCAGGAAGAGTGCCTTAGAAGACAAAGATTAGGCCTGTTCTTTCCAAAACCAATGTCTGAATTGGAGATCAAAGCCTTGTTCCAGATATATGTGTGCCCACCAACTGAGAATGGCTGAATAAATTGTGGTTTACAAAAGTAATGAAATATTGTTGATATGTAAGAAATGGCAAATATGATGGATTCAGAAAAACATTGGAAGATTCATATAAATTGATTCAGAGTGCCATGTGCAGAACCAGGAGAATAATTTGTATTGTGAATGCAATACGTAAGTCAGACTGTTGATGAACACAGCAGCCTATCCTAACTTCAGAAGACTGATAGCAAAGTATACTTCTTGACTATTGACAGAAAGGTGATAAACTAGAGATTCCAAATGAGGCACCCATTTTCAGTCATGGCTTATATAAACACTATGTTAACTTTACTGTACTTTATTTGGTGCTCCTTGGCCTCCCTCCATCTCCCCCCCACAAAAAAAAACCTCCAAGTAAAAGAAGAACTGATGCCTTGGAGAGAGACCATCAGGGTTGTGCTACTGCTGGATTTGGGGCTTGGCTTGAGACCTCTGACTCTGAGAGGAGAAGACCATGGTCACCCTGCCCACCTCTGTGTTCTGTTTGCACTTGGTACCTGTGTCTGTCCCTGGCATTCGTGGGGTACTTATTCTCCCACATCCCCCAGCCCCATCCTCTTTCTGCTCTTACTTCTCTGTCCACAGCCCCTATGTGTCATTGAACTGTGTGCCAAGCCCTCTCTCCACAGGGGTAAGACCCCCTCTCTACCTCCTTCCCTTCCCCAAGTCCTCAGGCAAACTTGCATTATATAAAAATTACTTTACATAAAGGTCTGCAGAATGGTCCACTTACATAAAGTGAGAACTCTCTGTACTTATTTGTTCCAAGGAAGGGCTTCTATTTGGAGTATGGGAAATGTTAGTAGGTAGTGATAGAGATGAGGAAAAAAAGAGTAAGAAAATAACATCAATAATACATTCTAAAATAAAGAAAAGTTCCAAAGAAGACATAAACATGGCAATTTACTTAGTTTAAAATTTAAAATTACACTTGTTAAAAAAAAATACATAGCAAAAATTCACATATAATTCTCTTTTTTTGAAATACTTGTTTTTTGAAATACTCCTTTGTTGATTATTAAATAAATAACTAAATTGAATCATTTAGATTAATGAAATACTTTTAATATCAAATATTAAATAATTTTAATGATCATAATCAATATTATATTCATTATTAAATAAAATAAACATGCAATAAAGTTAAATAAAATAAGTTTAAATAATAAAATTATATAATTAAAAATAAGTTTAAGTTATATAATTATATAATAAATTATATAATAGTTTTTAAAGGTATGAAGAATATTCAAGGAGAGGGCACGGTCAGTCATTTCAAATGCTTCAGAAAGGTGGCAAAGATGAGGACTGGAAAAAGGATATCATATCTGGCAATAAGAGATCACTGGGAACCTTGCAGACATGAAGTTTCAATATTGGGTAAGGGTCCAAGGCCAGAAGTGGGACCACAGTCAGGAATGGGGGTTGGGGCCAGTAGATGGGGCCCTGAGTTGGGAATGGGGATGAAAGGGTGTTATCAGGGATGGGAGCTCATTATTTCCAAGGGATAGAGGCTCAGTGGATGGGAGGGAGGAAAGAGAATTCTATGGCAGAGATGAGGGTTTAGTATTGCTAGTGTGCACTCAGTGCTAATAAGGGAAAACTTGGCATCAGGAATGAGGCCTCTGCACCAAGAATGTAAACATAATTCTAGGCATCAGTACTCTATGGGAGGGACAGGGACTCAGTCCTAGAGAAAAGAGTTCAGTGGCCAGGATAGAGTTTCAATATTTAAAAATGGAGTTCACTGCCCGGAACTGGGGCTCTATAACAGGGTGAAAGTTCAGTGATATAAATATAAAGTTCAGGGGGCTTAGTGTAGAACAATGGGAGCTCCTAAACGGGGCTGAGCTGAGAGCTCAGGGTCAAGGACGACATGAGACATCAGAAATGTGGAGCTCAGTGTTTGAGGAATGTGCTCAGTGCTAGGAATTGAGGCTCAGTGTTGGGGTTGTGGGATTTGTGCTGGGGACTGGGACTCACAGCTGGAGATGAGTGGCTCAGGGCTTAGAATGGGAACCTAGTATAAGCCTGGGGGCCTCACTAGTTATGTGACCTCCTAGGCAAGTCACTTCATCTCGGTTTGCCTCAGTTTCCTCCTCTGTAAAATGGGTATAATAGTAGCACCTACCTCCCAGGTAGATTATTTCAAGGATCTAATGAGATAGCAGTTGTAAAGCACAGTGCCTAGCATATACTTGTATGTGTATGAGTGTATGCATGTGTATACGTTAAATAGAACTTTTAAGTTTACAGAGCATTTTCTATCATGTGCCTCTTATAATGATCCTGTGACGTAGAGGGACCAGGGCCAGTAAAGCTCAATGGGATACAGAAGAAGGCTACACAGGAAGCCCAGGTTAAAAGCAAAAGGAAACAAACAAGAACCATTACATTTACACAGTGGCAACATGAAGCAGGTTGTGAAAGATACATTATCCCCTTTTTACAGATGAGGAAACTGCGTCTCAGAATGGTGAATTAACTTGCCCTAAGTCTTTTCTTCTTAGCTTTCTTAGCCAGGATAACTGGGACACCTCCCTTCCCATTTTTTAGAATGAGAAGCTGAGACACTGAGAAAGGTTCCAACTGGTCCCAGATCCCATGTGGTAATAGGATTCCCACTGGTAGGTCCCAGCAGCCCACTCCCCTCAGGTCCCACCTGAGCAGCCTTCCTTCTGTTCATTGGCCTCTGGATCTTTCAGGGCTGACCTTCCTCTGCTTTCAGCTATCCTTCTTTACTTCATGCTTCCCCAACTCTACACCCCCTCCAGGGCCCAGCTCTTTCCTGCATTGCAGTAGAAGATGGGACGACTGCACCCTCTGGGGTGGAGCCAGGGCCCTGCAGCTCAATCCCAGCCCCAGCCCCAGCCCCTGTGCTGCTGCAGCCACTGCTGGAGAGGAGCCCAAGGCAGAATTTCTTCTCAAACAAGAGAATACACTGGACAGGTCAATCAAGGAAACTCAGAAACAGAGCTGAGAGATCTGGGCAACTTTCCTGGCTTGGACCTACACGCCATTCCCTTCAAGATGACCTCTCCTTCCTTAGATGCTTGCCATAGAGGGAAGCCCTAGCTTCAAGCCTGATGCTTGCTAGTTGGAGGAGGTTGGACAACTAACTTAACCTCTCGGGGTCTCAATTCCCTTATCTGTAAAATGAGGAAGTTCTACTATGAGCTGCAGGGTCCCTTTTAGCTCTTAACAGTGTTATTCTGTGTTCTTTCTCCTTAGAAGCTTACTTCCCTCTCAGACCAGGATGGGAGATGAGAAGGGCAGGAGAAATTCATAAGTGAGGAAGTCTTTGTAGTACTAGCAAGGGAAATAGAAATTACCTCATCCATTCATCTGTCTGTCTATCCTTCCATTCATCTATACATCCATCTACCTACGCACCCATTTATTCATCCATCTATCTACTTGTTCACCTGTTTATTCATCTACCCATTCATCCATTAATCCATCCATCTATCCATCCATTAATTCATTCATCTATCCATACATCTGTTCATCTGTCCATCCACTCATTCAAACAAACTTGGTGGGAGGAGATGTAATACTAAAGTTAGGGAATTGGCAGGAGGGAAGTTTGATTGGAATACTGACTGTGTGGAGGAGAGTTATGTACCCAAGGCCTTAGGGCAAGTTAATTCACCATTTTGAGAGTCAGTTTCCTCATCTGTAAAAAGGGGATATTGTGTCATTCACAGTCTACTTCATGGTGCCATTAAAAAAAGACACAAAACACTGTGTAAATGTAACCAGTCTTGTCCTTTTGCTTTTAATCTGGGTTGCCTGATCAGCCTTCCTATGCATCCCGCTGAGGTTTGCTGGCCCTAGTCCTTCTACTTCACAGGGTTGTTATGACAGGCAAATGAGAGAAAGTGCTTTGTAAACTTAAATACATATATAATAATAGGTAACATGTATGCAGCACTTACTCTTTGCTAGTGTTTTTTTTTACAATGGTTTACATTTGCTTTACAATTTTTATCTCATTAGATCTGTGCAATAACCCTGGGAAGTAAGTGCTATAATGCCCATTTTACAGATGAGGAAAACTGGGGCAGAGGTGAAGTGACTTGCTTAGGGGGTCACAGAGCTAATAAATATCTGATGCTGGACTTGAACCTGGGTCTTCTTGACTCCAAACCCAGCACTCTACCCACGTTGCCACCTGACTGCCCATATATGTGTGCGTGTAGATGACACAGTTTTTGAAGAACAGGACCTATGATTTTCTTCATATGCAGAATTCCGGAAAAGGAAACTCCCTTTCCCAATGTTGATAGTCACTTGCTACCACAAGTTAATCTTAGAGAATTGCCTGCAGTCAGGTGACTTCTTGACACAGAGGCAAGCTCTCTATCCACAGTGTCTAAAGTGCCACATAAATGTGATGTGTGTGTGTGTGTGTGTGTGTGTGTGTGTGTGTATTCTCTAAATGGGATTACAAAGAGTCCAACATGGCTGAAATGACCAAACAACAATATACATATACAATATGTGTATATATGTATGTGTATGTATATGTGTGTACATTATATATAATTATATATACATATACACACCTATATACATGCATATCCACACAAATATATTTATATATACACATACCATATAAATATGTCCTCTAGATTAAGAAGGGGCTTCAGAGCTGTCTAATAAGAGAATATCAAGCTTCTGGGATCCCTTTGTCCAGTCCATTGCTGGTTCATGGCTGCCTTCCCACT
Organism: Bettongia penicillata ogilbyi; assembly: GCA_023548195.1. NCBI lineage: Eukaryota > Metazoa > Chordata > Mammalia > Diprotodontia > Potoroidae > Bettongia > Bettongia penicillata. The sequence continues at coordinate 6,834,027 of JAJHZJ010000284.1, read as the reverse complement.
CTCCCTTCCCTTTTGACACACAAGCCCGCCTTAGGGTATCTTGGGTAACTTGTGAAATCTGTCTTTTGGGCATCTGCCCCTTCTCCCAGAGGCCTCCACTTCCTAGGACACAGCTCTCAGCTGTCCATATCATCCTTTCTGAGGTGATGACTGATAAGGCTTAAGACATTCCCCTTCCCTGGGGTGTCTGTTTGGGAAAGGGGACTCTTGGAGGACGACTCCAAGGAATAGGGCTCTAAGGATGGGATTTTCAGGTTGACCCTCCAAGTGGGAGAGTGATCCGGAAGGCAGTTGTTCCCTCTAGCTACTCACAGGCCTGTGTACTTCCACCCCCTTCTCCTTCTAGTTCCAGACCTAAGCAACTTTCCTAGAGCTGTCAGAAGTTCCTCCCCACACCCTTCCTCCTCTCTCTTAACTCCCCACCCCACTCCCTCTGCCCTCATCTTCTCCTATACCTGCTTGAACTGCGGTGGGATCCTCCACTACTTCAAGGCAAAGATCATAACTTCAGTGTTGGAAGGGACCTTGTAAGTATTTGGTCCAACCTCTTCATTTTACAGAAACTGAGACCAAGGGAGATAGTGACCTGACCAAGGTCACACAGGCAGTAAGCAGAATTTGAATCAAGGTCTTGGGACCCCAGAAGTATGCTAGCTTGCTTGCTGTGATGACAGGTTATCTCCTCAAGAGAATAAGAACATGCCCAGACTTTGCCCTTCTTGCTGCCCTGGAGCTCACTAGAATGGTATCTTGCTTACTTGAATTTGTGATCCCAGCACATAGAGCAGTTTCTTTGATGTAGTAATGCCTTAATAAATCTTTTCTTCTCTAGTCCATGAATTTAAGCCTCCCAACCCTGGGGCCTTTGGGAGAACCTTTTGTGAATGAGCAAGAGATACCTGGGCAGGGGCTGGGCTTTGGGTATGTGCTTCTTTGGATCTCTGCCCAACCCTCCCTCCCTCCCTTTCTGGGTATGTGGTCAGACACAGCAGGAAGGGGTCCTAGAGATATCTAAGGGTCCCCTAAGGAGGGGAAACCCATGGTGGTGAGATGACCTGGGACCTGGGGAGGCTTGGTTCAAATCCCAAGCATCCAAGCACTTGGCCCTCTGCCCACTGCACCCACTAACTCTCTGATTTTGCTCCTCTTCCTCCTTTTCTAGATGAGGAAGATGGGGCCCAGAAAAGCTAAGAGACCTGCCTGCAGGGCACTGAACTCAGCTCCTTCAGCTCCAACTCCAGGATGTCACTGGGGCTTGGTATTAAAAAGGAAAAAAAAATAACCCAATGGGACCCTCCCCTCCCAGGAGGCACTCCCTCTCTCCACCCCCACCCCTTATCTGGGACACCTCCATCCCAATCTGCTTCCCAGTGACAAAAGCTTCAATGACTCTCACTTAGGATCAACTCTGATCTGTGGGGATCATCCCTTTTCTGGGCACTTGCCTAATGCAATGGGAATGTGGGGGTTGGGCTGGGCTGGAGCTGAGCCAGCTGCGCTGAAGACTCATTGTTTCCATTGTACTGTCAGGATCTCCAGCAGGCAGCCCTGGATCTGGGCCCTGTCCCTCCTTCCCCATGGGGCTGGGACTAAGACTTCTCATCTAAGGAAGATTCTGGAGAATTTTATTGTTTTGGAACCTGAACTTTGGGGAATGAAACCCCTGAGGTCTCAGGCTGAGGGGAGAGACCCAGTCTTTACCCTTGGGGAGGTCCTGGTCTGATGGAGGAATAGGGAAAGCACACACAGTTCCAAGCAACTTACAAAGAACTGTGCTTTAATATTTTAGCCAAGTCCTGTTATATCAAATGAGACCTGGTGACCAGGAGACAACTCTGATTACTTGGATCTGCTGGCCTGTGTGGGACCTCCCCGATCACACCCTGTGGATTACTGTTCTAGTGTTCTCTCCAGCCTTAGCACAAAACTGAGACCTTTTCCCTCTTCCTGTTGGGAAGTAGCTAGCTGAATTAACAGAGTCACCAGATTACCTCTCCTTTGCATGCAAACATTTCAATCCTGGCACTACAAGCCACTATATATTCAGGGGCTCAGGAGCTCAAAGACAGATAAGTTCAGGCTCTCAGATCCCTGCTTTTCTCTAAATGGGTCCTTATCCTGATTGTCTGACGGACTGTCCCACAGGCCTAGGATCTGGGCTCTTGTTGGCACTGGGTAACTGTGGACCAGTGAGGGCTGTGTCTCTCCCTTAGTTCCATCATCCTACTTTCTCCATGATTTTTTTTACTTGCCCTAAAAGCACCAGGCAGCAGTAAAGCATTTGGTTGACTCATTCCCCAAGCCCTCCCTGCTTTTCAGATCTCTCTTGGGGGATCTAAGGAGGTGCCACAGTTTCAGGTAGCACAGATGGTGTATTGTTTTCCTCCCTGTATGTCTTCCCCAGTAGCCAACACCCCACTGTGAAATCCCCCCAATGCTGAATGCAATCCTTCTATAAGGGGTTCTACTTCCCACTGACTATCAGGGCTCTAATGACTGGGCAACCATAGTGGCTGCCCTAGTCCTAGAAGAAAGGGAAAGCCCTGGCCTTGGCAGTGGTCAGTCAGTCAATAAATATTTATTAAGCACTTACTATGTGCCACGCACTGTGCCAAACTCTGGAGATACAAAAAGAAGCAAAAGATAGTCCCTGCCCTTAAAGAGCTCACCACCTAATGGGGAAGACAACATGTAAACATACATGCAAAGCAAGTTACATACAGGATAAACAGGAAATAATTAACTCAGGAAAGGCACTAGAATTAAGAGGGGTTGACAAAGGCTTCCTATAAAAGATGAGATTTTAGCAGGGAGGTCAGTAGGTAAAGTGGAGGAGGGAAAACATTCCAGGCATGGGAAACAGAGAAAATGCTGGTCTCTGAGGTCCCTTCTCCCCTTGATCTACAACCCTAAGATCCTATAAAACAAGAGAAGGAGAAAACATGGTCCCTACTTTGAGCTTTGTTGGGGGCCACAAGACTAAACAACTATGTCAACTCTAGCACTGTAGGAGATCAAGGAAGTCACTGTGGCCAAAGATGCCAGGGAAGATTGTAGCCTGGGAGTGTGGCAGTTGGACTGGGCCTTGAAAGAGGGAGAGAGTGTAGCTAGACAGAAAGGTTAAGGGAGGGATCTTGTGTTGCAGAGGGACAAGGAGGCATGATCTTGGGGGGTGGGTGCCCTGCAAGGAGGGCACAGGGCAGTGGGAAGAAGGCCCAGATTTATAGGAGCTGCTGAATAATGCTGGTAGGAGACATAGAACAGGGAGAAAGGAACCCAGAGATGCCTCTTGGTAGAATCCTGGGTGTCTGTTATCTCCATCTGGGCATCCCAGCTTCCTGTTGGCTCAGGTGTTGCTAAGCAACAGTCTTTGGATTTCAGGAGAGACAGACGGGAGAAGGAGGGAGGGGGCGATAGGGTGGAGACAGCCTGGGAGTGGTTCAGACAATGCTCATGTTACCATTCTGAGTGCTACAGATGACCAGCAGTCTCTGTAAGGCCACAGAACTCTAGGACAATTGGGGGCCACCCCAGGAGGCTGAAAGAATTCTGTCTCTCCCATAAATCACATCACTTCTCAGGGCTTCAGTTTCCTTATCTGTAAAAGGAAGGCGTTGGAGGCAATGGCATCCAGGGTCTCTTCTAGCTCTAAATCTTGGATCCTAGTCTGTCTGCCCAGGGGCTCCCCAAAGTCTGAGGCAGCTATATATCTGCATCAGATGCTCTCAGGCTGAGTCTGTCCTTTAAAGAATTAAATTTGATGGATCTTGAGGCTTGTGGGAGAGGCAATATTCTCTGTCTTAGACTATCTATCAGTGATTCAATAGGAGAGAATGCCAGAGTGAGGAGGAAGATTATTCAGTTCGACCTTCTCATTTAACACTAGGGAGAAACAGAGGTCAGAGGTGGGAGGTGGGTGGGGGGAGTGAGGGCAGGTGTAAGTAACTTGTCCAAGGTCACAAATAGTAGCAAAGCCAGGATGAAGGCTAGGCCCTTTGGCAGTAAAAAGAACAATGAATTTGGAGTCAGAGGACCTGGGTTTAAATTGTGCCACTGATGATTACTGCCTAGGAGACTTTGTATAAGTCACTGAACCTCCCTGGGCCTCAGTTTCCTCATCTGTAAAATGAAAAGGTTGGACTAGGTGCCTCCCGAGGTCACTTCCAACTCTATTTCTATCAGCCTGTTCTTCAGAAGGAAATAGGGGTAAGGATTTTGGATTCCTGGGCTTTCTTCTGACCTAGCTTAGGTCTGGTTCCAGCATTTTCTCCCCTTTTCTGGGGCTCTCAGTAGGGAGAAGTTTGCTAAATCTCCCTTGCTGAGTCATGGAGGGGAGGGGCAGGTTAGGGCAAGCAACCTGGCACAGTCACTCTGGGCATCTTCCCTCATTCCCCCTTTCCAGGCTTCCTTCTCCAGAGCTAATCCTACCCCTTGACTCAGATGCCTGTGACCCCATAAGAATTTTGGAGGCAGGATTGAGGGGAGGGGCAGGAGGTGTGGCATGTGAGAGGGAGAAGGAGGGCTATTTGGGGGGAAAGTCTTGGAATGGCCTGTTTCTAGCTGCCAGAAGTATGCCCTACTCCCCTACTCATGACCCCCAAATTGCCTCCTGCACTCTCCCTGCTCCTGTTACCCTAAATAGACAGGTGACAGGCTGGACCTTGCTCTCCCCAAGGGTCTCTGAGGGCTTCTCTCACTGATGCCTATTCTGTGGAGGGAGCTGGGCTCTGGCAGGCCCAGAGAGATAGAATCCTGCATCATTGAAACTGGAAGGGACCATAGAGGTCACCTAGTCCAATGTCCTCTTTTTTTTCAGAGGAGGAAACTGAGGCCAAAGAGTCTTAGTGACCTGCTCATATGATCAGTGGCAGAGCCAAGATTCACATCCAGATCAGCTTGTCATGGTCTCCACTGGGGGCGATGTAGAAGGAGTCAACAGCTTGGCTACAGACAAAGTTTGTCATCTCCCCTTCTCATCAGGTCTTCCCTGGGCTTGTCTCATTTAGGGTCCACTGGTGATTAGCAATTTCCCTTTGATTTTTGTCTGCCTACTTCGTGTAGGTGAACCTTAGTTCTCTAGTTAGATCTTGAGCTCTCAGGTAGGACCAGAAAGGCTTCTTCCCATGCTGGCCTGGGAACTTGAAATACCCAGTGACTGAATGAATAAATGAATGAACCCAGGAAAGCCTTAGTCATCTGCCATCAGAACAAAACTGACATCACTGGGAAGGTGAATCAGAGTGAAATTCATCATCTGATGCCTAGTCTACTACCTGCCTCCCTACCCCCAGGCCTTCCATTGTTAACTAGAAGAATCAAGTCTGTTTGATATTGAATGCTGACCCCAGTCTTTTCTTGTAGCCTCCTCTCTCTTTACTTCCCTGCTCAAGTCCCACACTCCAGCCAAAAGGACATATTCGCTAGAGACAGGCCGACAAAGTGGGCAGCTGCCTAGGGCATCACAGCCAGTAGGACTTTTAAAAAAAACATTGCTCAGTTCGGTAGTGTGATGGATAGCATGGTAATCTCAGGGTCAGAAAGACCTGAGTTAGAATGCTGTCTAGGACCTGTACTAGTTGTGTAACAATGAACAAATCACTTAATTTCTCTGTCCCTCAGTTTCCTCATCTATAAAATGAGGGAGTTGGACCAGATGACCTCTGAACATCAAGGACCCTATGATTTCCAAATCCCCTTCCTTTTGTCTGAAATCCCTTTTCTGCCCACTCTCCCACCTTTCAGGCTTGACTCAAAGGCTACCTCCATGAAGCCTTCCCCAATTCTCCTGTCACAAACCATCCCTTTATTTTCCTTTTTTATATCTCAGATGCACTTATCACTCCATATTAGAGGTATTTCTATACATGTCTATTCAATTAACTTCAACAAGTACTAAGTGCCTACTATGCTCACTGTACTAGCCACAAGGCCTATAAGGACAAAAAAGCTCTCAAGAACCTTACATTTTTCAGGATTCTAATGGATTGGTGACCTCACCAATAGGGTCACCTCTTCCAGTGAAACAAATGGCAGCCATGGGACCCCAGAGGCATAGCTCTAGAAGGGATCTCAGAGGCCATCCACTCCAACCCTTCATTTTACAGATGGGGAAACTGAGGCCCATAGAGGGGAAATGACTTGGGCTTGGTCACAGGGCCATAGAGTCAGAGCTGGAAGGAATCTCAGAGGGCACCTAGTCTGGTCTCATCATTTTACATCATTACAGGAAAACAAAGCCCAAGGATGTTAAGTGATTTCCCCGAGATCCCACCAAAGGTAAGTATCAGAGCCAGGATTTGAACTCAGGGTCTTCTGACTCCAGCTCTTGAGTTTTTCTATTGCTCCACATTGACTATAACTGAGCCACACCTACCCATATTAGAAAACTATTGTCCATGTCTTTGCATCAGTTGACCACAGAGGGTCTGTCCAACATTTTTTGGGGGGAATGGGGTTCCCTCAAGTTCTATCTGAGGAGTACTATAGTGTGTAGAATCAGGAAGACCTCAGTTCAAATCTGACCTCAGACATTTACTAGCTATGTGACCCTGGGCAAGTCACTTCACCCTGGTTGCCTCAGTTTCCTCATCTGTAAAATGGAGATAATAATAGCACTTCCCTCTCAGTGTTGTTGTAAAGAGAAAATGAGATAATAACTAAAAAAGTACACAGAATGCCTGGCACATAGTAGGTATTATATAAATGTTAGCTATTATGTTGTTTATAGTTGTGTCTGACTGTGACCCCATTTTGGATTTTTTTGACAGAGATATTGGAGTGGTTTGACATTTCCTTCTCCAGCTCATCAGATGAGGGAACTGAGGTAAACAAGGTGAAGTGACCTGCCCAGCTTGTAAGTATCTGAGGTTGGATATGACCTCAGGAAGATAAGTATTCCTGATTGCTATCCCAGTGCTCTATCCACTGCACCACCTAGTGCCAGACACTCTGGGACAACTCTAATCTTGAGGACATCAAGCCTAAATGTGAAGGGTCATTTGGGAGCCAGTTCCCTGGCTCCCCTTTGTTACCACTTCAGCGTGAGCATTTATCCCTTGGAATTCAGCAAAGGCTACAAGTCAGAGTTTGATCTACTCTTCTGGTGATTGTCTAGTCTTAAGAAAGTGATGGAGAAGATGTCAATAATGCTTAAGTAATAATATTATTTAATAAACATAATAAACTTGACTGTATCAGGCCTACTATGCCTCCCCTCCTCCAGCTGAAACCTGGCTGTTAAACATTAATCAGCTGACCCCTGCTTCTACCCATCACTCCTGGTTCTGCCCACATAGAAACCCTTCAGATACTTGAGGGTAGCGTTCATGCCTCTCCCTGAGTCTTTTCCACTTTGAATGTCCCCTACGCTGTCAACTGATCCTTACATGGCAAAGACCCACCCCCCCAGCAGCCTGGTGGCCTGACTCCAGGCTCTGGGGCTTGCAAGTGGCAAAGTGCCCCCTCCCCTCAGCTGTTCCTACTGTACCCAAGGGAGAGTGGGAGAGGAGAGGGAAGGAGGATCTGTTCCTGTTCTTGGAGGAACTAAAGGGTCACAGGGGAGTCCTGGGAGATATCAAGATCTATATCTCACCTGAATCTAGATCTATATGTTATCTATATTTATAGAAATAGATGTCTAGAAATATATGTCTGTATATATGTATATGTGAGCATATGTTTATGTTTTTATATGTATATATAAATATACACTCATACATAACTAAATATCTGTTGATCTATATCTATCTTTCTTTTCTGACTCGTCTCTTTTTCTTCTCTTCTCCTTTCTCTTCCTTCTCCCTTCCTCCCTTTCCTTCCCCTTCTTTCTCTCTGTCTCTCTCTTGTATCTCTCTGTTTAACCCCTTGGAGGGCTAGGAGAGGTTGCTCCCAAGGCATATAAGCTTCTTGAGTGTCAAGGGTTTCTCTTCATTTTCTCCTTGTGCCCCCACAGCCTAGCCCAGTGCCCTGCACATAGTAGGAATAGGATAAGGGACTCATTATTTCACTGGTACGGGGAACTCAGTGTCTTCTCTGCAACATAAAAGTCTTGGAGGGTTTCTCTGAGAAGTGAAGTTACTTGCTGGAGGCATTGGGGAGGCTAAGGGAACAAGGGGACTTGGGAACTTGGGAACAAGGTCAAAGGATGTTGAAGAGCTTGAAATTAAAGGCTGGGGTTTTAGGCTCTGAGGGCTGGAGCTGGGGGCTAGGTTGGGGAATATAACAAGTAGGGAGTATGAATTCCCTGAAGACAATCAATTTTGATTTTGTCTTTTATCTTCTATGGTTAGCACAGTAAGTGGGACATGAAAGGTGCTTAATAAATTCATGTTGACTATATAAAATTGTATACCATCTCAGGGAGGGAGTGGGGAGATAGGGGAGAAGGAGGGGGAGAGAGGGGAAAAATATAATATATATGGAAGTGATTGTAGAACACTGAAAACAAATAGAATAAAAAAAAATAAAAAAATAAATGCATGTAGACTGATTGATCCTGACCCCTTAGAAGAAACTCTTTAGTCACTGGCCGCCAGTCCTCAGGAAGTTGAGAGATAATGTAGCAAGTGGACCAAGGCCTTGGTCTGGGCTCAGGAATTATCTTCCCCCACTCCTAACCAGGCTCCACCTGGGTCAATTTTTATCATTGTTGATCTTTGTAGGGCACTTCCAGTGTGAAGATTCTCTTTACCAATACTGATTGACAACTTGTATGCAACTGATAGCCTTACGTATAGTGCCAAGAATTCAAGTAGCTCACCCAGGTCCAGAGTCCAGTATATCAGAGGGAGATCTTGAACCCAGGTCTTCCTGACTCTGAGGCCAGCTTTCTACTCATTAGGCCATACTACCTTTCATCTGGGTCATTAACCCACCATCTTTTAAAAACCCCTTGGGATCAGATGTTATTAGATGAACTTTCACCCTGAGGCTCCTTCAGAGACCTTCACATACCTCTTCACCCAGGGGCCCCACCAAAGGACCACAGTCACTCTCTTCTCATCCTCTGTAGCCTCCTAATGAGGGTGTAACAAACATCCTATAGTCCATCTTGTACAGTTAGGCTGGAAGACCATTGACTCTAGAACTGGAGACTTCTTGCTATGGTCTTCAAAATGGAAATGTCATTACTGAAGATTCATCACCATGAAGCTTTGCCTTTCTGCTCCAAGGCCCATGGTATGTTCCCATTCATCTGATCTCCAGCTGAAACCTCTCTGTATTTCTTCCCCTTAATAGAACATGAACACCTTGAGAGCAAGACTTGTCTTACTTCTCTCTTTGTATCTCTCATGCTTTTTCATTCACCCATTTGATAAAACCTTTAAAGAAGCCGAGGGCTCCACACAGTCACCAGCTACCTAAACCTACCATACCCCACTCCCCCTTTTCACCCTGTTTACAATGCAGACCAGTAACTCCCTAGAAACCACAGCAAATAAGCTCTTTGAGGGGAGAACTGATTTGTTTTTGTTTTCCTACTTCTAACCCCTTATATCGTTCTTAGTGCATAGTAGGTGCTTAATATATACTTGTTCAATTGAACTGAATTGGTAAGCACCAACCAATCTGCCTCAGTTTCCTTAGCTCCCCCCAGGAGTAACTCAGTCAGTATAATCATTATGGGGTTTTTTTTTTCAGCTTTATTTAGGAAACACAGTAAATGTTCCAGTATAAAATAGCAAGGAAGCAGCGGGGTAGAGGTAGAGAGCAAGAGGACTGACAGGTACGCTTCAAGGCATCAGTCCAGGAGAGAAGGAAGGCCACCCACTGGACTCAGGGCCTGGGGTTTCTACTTGGTGGCTGCCCCTTCCGACTTCTTGTCTTCAGCACCTCCAATCTCAGCACGGGATTCAAAGGTAACCGGGATGGTGACTTCTGCAGACTGGATGGCAGGCTTTGGAAGAGGGGCTTCCACGGACAGTGTCCCATCGGGGGACAGGGAAGACACAACCAAAGTGGCATCTACACCAGGGGGCAGGCTAAAGAGAGAAAGACAGAGAGGCCTGAGGTGCAAGCCTCTGCTAGGGATGCCAGGATTGTCTGTCGGAAGCTGAAGGGGGTAGGGGCCATATCTTTTCTCAACTTTGTATCTCCTCTAGTCCTGACAGAGTGTTTTGTATATCATAGACATTTAATGTAGGGTTAGAGACTGGATTTGGGATTTCCTTGATATAGGAACTTCTGGGTGAAGAAACACTTAATAATTTAGGCTGACCCCTTCTCTGAACCTTAAAGTTTTAGAGTTACCTAAGACATTGAGAAATTAAGTGATTTACCCAGGGTCACACAGTCAGGATGTGTTAGAGGAGGGGATCTTTCTGGCTTCAAGGGTTGCTCTCTGTTGGGTATGACACACTGCCTCTCTAAACTCTTAATATTAATTAAGCTTTTTTGGGGGGAGGGGCGTGGTTGTTTCCCTGAGCCCTTAGCCCTAACACCGAACTGCTCCAGTCACCAACAATAAGCCCTCAATCTTGACACCTCTGTGCCCATCTCTAGCCATAAACCTCCATTCCTGTCATAGGGATCCATTTACACTCATACAGATCATAAGGGACTTTTCAGGGATTCTAGCCCACTCCCCTCTTTTTAAAGTTCATGAAACAGAGGTTCAAGTCAAATAATTTTGGGGGGCCACCCAGCTAACAAGTGGCAAAGGTGAGATTTGAATTCAGGTCTTTCTGACCTCCAAGTTCACCACCAGGCTTTCCTTCTATTCTTGGGTCAAGAAGCAAACTTCCTTCTGCTTGTATAGGAGAACAAAGGACTGGGCACACACTGAGACTTCAGACCCAGACAATTGCTACCAGATCCTGCCATCAGTCTGGAGTGAGTCTGTGGTGAGTCTGTGTGTGGGGCCAGGGGGGGGCGGTAGATATATGGATATAGGCTGGGGAAGTAGGCATGGGGGGAATACAAGGGGGTATGACTGAGAATTGGAGACCTCTCCCCAAGGGCCAGGCCCCTTTCTCAATACTCACGTGTATTTCCTAGTAAAACATCTGGAGATGAATCCATGCTCATCTTGCCTTTCCTCATGTTTGCCTGGGGGAGATGGGAGAGAAACAAATGAAGACTGGGGGCCTCTGGGAGACACACATTTATACCATACACCCTCCCCCGTAGCTGTTCCCTCAGAATCCCATTACAGACCATTATTTAATAGAAGAGGAAATAGAGGCCCAGGGAAAGGAAATGATTCTTTCCAAGATATTACACAGTAAATGGCAGAGCCTGACTTTTGAACTCTGAACCTCTGACTGAAGATGCAGTGGTTTTCCATAATCCTTTGTGATTTCCCTTTTCTTCAGCAAGTTCTTGTGGGGGAGGGGATATGGGAAACCTCCACATTTAGTGCACTGTCCTGAAGTGGTAGAGGTAGGTGTGGCCATCCAAATTCCAGGGAGCCTTTTGAAGAGGGGTATGAAACTTTCTCTGAAGTCCTCAGTAAAGGGCTGGAAGCACCCCCAGCCTCTAAGGCTGAGAGGTGGGAGCTGGGCATGGGAGCTTAAATGGGGCTCCATGTCCCTAGGCAGCCAGGATCAGAAGGTTCCAAAGGTAGGAAGATGGTTGAGCTCAGAGGCAAAGTGGGGGGGGGTTTCATCTTCCCTTGTATCTCCAGTTCTCAGTACAGTGCCTGGGACACAGTGGGCACTTTTCTACTAATGTTTAACGGGGAAAGAATGACAATCTGCGGAAGGAATGGGGGCTCAGCCCTGTAGCGGGCCTAGGGGTGGTATTTGGGGGGAAAGTTTCTGAGCCAAGTCCCATCTAGGTTCCTTCCTTCCTCATGTGCAGCAGCAATAAACATGTTTTTTTTCTGTGCAAGTCCAGGCTAGGAGAGAGAACAGCATGTGCCAACTTCCTTCAGGATGAAGGTATGAGGGAAGGATGCTGGGAGGAGCCTCTCACTAAGGCCCCCTGATTAACCCATCACCTCCTTCCCCAGGATGAGAACCCCTGGCCCAGGGTCTGGGGTATCCAGCCCCTCATGCCCCACCCTATCCCAAGACAGCCAGGGGCTGATAGCATGTTCAATGTTCTCCCTCCGAAGGCCCAGGAGGAATACTTGCCCTGCTCCCCTTAGCCTATAGCCAGGACTAACATTCTCCCACCCCAGGCCCCCAAACTGGGCTGCCCTGGGTAGACAATAACATCCAGGGGCAATATGGAGAAATGGGACAAGGGGCTGGGATGTCTACTCACCAGTGATTTCTACCACGCCATCCTTGGTCTTCACAGTCAGCTCCTCAGGGGCAAAGTGGTTGACATCCAGGGTCACCCGCCAACGGTCAGCTGTGTGCTGGATCTCTGACATCCCTCGGCTCAGCTGCCTGCTGAGTGCTCTGCTAAAGGCCTGGCCGGCAGCGGGTGGGGTTGCCAGGGGCCCAGCAGCAGCAGCAGCGGGAACCTGCTCAGCCACAGGGCTGGGCAGCAGCCGGACATAGCCTGGCCAACTGGTGTGGCTGGGCCACTGATACCAGTCTTCTGGAAGGCGGGGCAGTCCAAAGGACTGGTCGAAGAGGCGACTGCCGGCTGGGTACCAGTCCCTGAAGGGGTCCCAGCTGGGGTTTCGCAGAAAGGTGAAGGGAACTCGTCTCTCAGTCATGCTGAATTCTTAGTGTCGGGTGGGTAATGCTCAGGACCTACAACTCTCCCCTGGAGCTCTGGGACTGAGTGTCTAGGCTGGGCTGGCCCCGGTTATAAAGAGCCAGAGCCAGTTATTTTTAGAAGACTGTCTCAAGACTCTATTAATGGTAATTACACTGGGGCAGAAAGCCTGGGGGGCGGGAGCAGGGGGGCCGGGCTAGGACAACGTCCACCCCCTTAGATTCCTTGGGGAGGAAGAGAGAAAAGGAAAAGAGGGAGGGAGAACAAGCCCAAGCCCTGCCCCAGACCTCGAACCTTCACTCATCTTTCTGGAAAGTGAAAGAAGAAAGAGGGGAAGGTGGAGAGAGACTGGGGGATGAGGGGGATGGGGGGGGAGAAGAGAATCTCCTCCATCATCCCCCCTTTCCTAGGTACTTGGGCCAAGACTGCCCAGGGTACAGACAGTACGACTTTAGTTTGGTGTCCCAGGGAACAGGGTGTGACTGGGTTGCCCCCCTTCCTATCTATGACACCCCTTCAAAGAGGTGCCTCTTCCCATTGCCCAGAAAGGGTTGCAGCTTTGCCAGGGACACACAGAACAGGGCCTTGAACCAGAAAACTTGTAGGTTCATGAAGTTTAGAGCTGGAAGAGCCCTTAAAGCCTTTGCTCCCATTGTGCTGATGATGAAGCTGAGACTCCAGGAGTCAGCTACTCCCCTAAGGTCATTTTCAATATTGTACATTTTCAATAGCAGAACCATGTTACTCCTAACTCTAAGACAAGAGGATACTCGGGGAGGAGGGCAGTACAAAGCTGACCCCACAGCTAGGCGCTGGGGGTGGGGAGTGAGAAAGACAAAGGACTGTCCTTTTGCTTCCACATCTTGAAAAATCTCAGCTTTAGGTCTCAAACGCTTTTTTCTATTCTCCCCTCCCCGTCCCTTTCTTTCCAAGGGTATTTCCTCTCCTGTCTATCCTTTGCACTCATCTCCTGACCCTGTCCATCTCCTATCCTTAGCCCCAACCCCAGGGGGTGGTCCTCTGGCCAGGCTTGAATTAGCTCTTAGCTAGGGCTGTCTCTGTGATATAACCCTAATTCCCAACAACAGGCACACACACACATTGATCTCCCACTTCACAGGGAAGTTGGGAAGCTGGGGACCCCCAAGATCTATTCTTGGGGCAGTTATTTGTGAAACATAGCAAATATCCCAGTACAAAATAACTTGAAGAGGTGGGGCAGGGATTGGGACTCTATCAAAGAGACACTGAGGATACATCACCCTCTTCATCCTCTGGACTAGGTAGCACTCTTCTGTCCTTCAAAGCCTTAATTTATTGTCTGTGGACACTATAGAAAGAACTCTCTAAAACCTGAGGTTCAGATCTCACCTTTGAAACAATACCTGTGTAACCTTGGGCAAGTCATTCACCATCTTATGCCTCAGTTTCCTCATTTGTAAAATGGACAGACAGCCTCTGAAGTCACTTTCATTACTAGACCTAAGCTGCTGTGAAAGGCTCCAGTCTGCCCTACCCCCTAACTCTTTGGGGTTTCAGTTTCCTCATATCTAAAATGAGGGGTTTGAACTAAATGACCTCAGAAGTCCCCTCCAGCTAGTTATGATCCTATGATCTGGTGACCCCTAAGCTCTATGTGAGATCTAAATCTTTGTTCCTATTACTCATCAGTGTCTCCCCACCCCCATCCCACCCCTAGGTCAAGGAGAACTGGAGAAATAGAATGAGTGAGCTCAAGCCCATAAAAGGCTCCAAGCTCAGAGATGAGACAGATGGTTGAAACCCACACCAGGTCCCTTCCCAAGGGGGCTGGGTCAAGGCTGGTGAGATCACACCTATAAAGTGCTTTGAGCAATCTGGAAGAGAGCAGAAGAGTTGAAAATATATACAGCTCACCCTGCCCTTATCTCCCCACTGCCCCACATAGTTTCCAATTTAGGAAAACAAGGCTAATCCAAAGAGATAGAATAAAATAATCCAAGCAGGATTCTTCTATCTGAATTGTTCCCACTGACTCTCTCCTCCCACTAACAGGTTACTCCAGCCAAGGGCAGGGCTGGGCTCACATCAGACAAGGTTAAGTTGAAGGGGTAGAGGAGGTGAGGCCTGGAATCTTTAAACAATGGATGAATATGTTTGTGGATGCCTTCATGTTTCCATTGGATAACTCCCTCTTCTCCTGCTTCCTCTCTTCCCCAGTCCTCTAGGGATGGGGAATAGTAGGGAAGGAGGGCTGAGGAATTCTGATCTGCTTCTATGCAGCTTACCTCTTGGTCCTCCCAAGCCCCACCCAACCATGTTTTCTGAAAAATAGGTGAGATCAGAAACCACAAGGAATGTCAATCTTCCCTGTTCACCTAGTGCCTGGGTGGGGTCTGGGAGTCTCTCCTCATTGGGAGGAGGAAGCTTTGAGGAGTTAGAATCTCAAAGTCTTTTATAACTCTAGACAAAAGCCAGCTGTGTTCTGTGGGTGTGGGCTCCAAACAACTTGACAGATTAAATCTCCTTTCATCGTCCCCTCCCCTTGTACTTGAGAACTGTCCCCACCCTTAGAAAGGTCTGGAAACCAGGGGAAGGTCACACAGCTGTCAGTGCTGAAACTGGGTTTTAAAACAAGAGTGTGTATCCCTGAATCTGTCTGTCTCTCCTTTCTCCCATCCGTCCCCATCCCTCCATACTCATGTCCTCTCCCCCCAACCTCCTTGAATCAGTGATATCTTGACCAAAGATAGATTTGTTCCAGCCACTTCCTAACTCCCTGGCTATAGTAGTTGAGTTCTTCCTTGAGAATTCTCCTTGGTCAATACTCACTGCTCTCTGCCATCAAGAATAAGACATAAAGTGTAGCCAAGTTTTAGACATAGGCTGGAGCCCAAGAGGGAGAGAGTAAAAAGGACATTTAGAGAAAGGGACAAAGGCCATTAAAGAGAAAACTGTGACTAAAAAGAGGAAGGACATCTCAGGCAGCCAAGGGGATCAGCTCAGAACTAGAACCTTGAGGAAGTAAAGCCATAGGAAACTAGCACTGGGGTCACGCTCGACTCTGAGGAGTGAACTTGGAGGGGCATGAATCTCCAAGGCCAGATACTCTTTGTGTCTGACTGCCTGCCATGGATAGAGTCTGTCCATATACCATGAAATCATCAGTCCAACCAGTTTAGAGTCATCTGCTCCCACCTCTCATTTTACAGAGGAAGAAACTGAGGTCAAGAGGAAGAAAGGGACTTGCCCAAGGTCACACTGTGACAATGACAGAATTGGGAAGAAAGCTCAGGTAGCAGCAGGAAGGGTGTTGGACCAGGAGGGAGAAGTGGGTAGGTATTTCAGCTCTGTCATTTACTAACTGTATGCTCCTGGGTAAATCACTTCCCCTCATGAACAGTTTAGACTAGGTCAAACTCTTAGCTAATCTGACTGATGTGATGATTTCCCAACTCTAAATTCTTGGATCCTATAAGCCTAGATTTGCTTTTCCTACTCTCAGGCCCTGGGGGTGGGAGGGTAGCACTCAAGACAAGCATACAAGGACTGAGCAAGCAGCAAAATGAATTCCCATGGCAGAACTTGGTGGTCCCCATTCCCCACCTAGCCCAGGGCTTGGTCTCTCATCTTCCACCTCCTGATGTATCTCCCTGCCTTGCTGTGTCCTTCTGAGTCCTTTTCACTTCCTTATCTCCTTTTAGAGAGTGGGCTGCTCTAAGATGAAAAGTGTTCTGGGGCGGAGAAGGTGTTGGGCACATTTGGAACAGACTCAGGAGGGTTATGTGACTCTCCTAAGGTTACACAGTAGTAAACAACCTATCTGAGCCTCAGTTTCTTCAGCTCGAAAATGGGATACTTAGTAGCGCTGCTTATCTAGGGTTGCTGTGAGACTCAAGAGTTCATAAAGAATCAAATGTTAACAGTGTTTACTATTACTATTATGATTAATTACTAGCAGTTTGGAGGATTAGGTAGAGAGCTGGCCTTGGAGCCAGGAAGATCTGGGTTCATGTCTTCCCTCTAACACATCCTGGATGTGTGACCCTGAGCAAGTTATTTAATCTCTAGGAAACCAAGACTATATATTTTAAAGAAGATGGTGATCTGCATTGGTGGAGAGACTTTCTTCACCTGGGAATTCCCTAGGTGAAACTCTCCAATGAAATTACAGGGTCAGTCTCTATCACACAATGATTATAATATATTTTATAGGACAGAGACCTCAGTTGGGAATCAGGAGACTTAAGTGAGTTCCAGCTTTGTCACTAATACCACAACCGTACTGTGGGACCCTGAGTAGGTCACTTGCTGTCTCTTGGTCCCAGTTTCTAGCGCTACTCTAAAGTTCAATGCTCTTTTCAAAGTCAATTACCTTTTCCCAACATCAAGTTGCCTTTATGTAAACTGAGGAGATTGGACTAAATGATCTCTAAGACTTCTTGACTGGGCTGAAACATTCTACTCTCGTAGAGGCAGTGTGGTGCAGTGGAGAGCAAACATAGGCATTGGAAATGGAGGACCTGGGTTTCAATTCCACCTCTGACCTTTTCCCTGAGTGACCTGGGCACATAAGTGCCCTGTTTTGGGCCTCAGTTCCCTCATCTGTAAAATGCTGGACTTGGACTAAATAACCTCTGAGGTCTTTCAGGACTCTGGCTTTCTGATCCTAATATCTCCAAGGGAGAAGAGATTTTAAAACTGGTTTTCAAAAAATTATTTTGTTTTGTTGAGAAAAAGGCAATTCAGCTCTAACTTAGGAAAACAAAGGCACAGTCACGCTACCACCTACTACTGGGCTGGGGAGGGCAGTGGGGAAGAAGTGGGCAGATTGGATCACTTGCGGGGTGGCTGTACCAACCCCCATCCCTGACTAGAGTGGGTGTGAGTAGGGAGCAGAATGGAGGGGGGGAGAAACGAATATTTCCAACTGTCCCTGATCACCCCAGAAGGTTTAGGAGAAATTACTGTGTCCACAGTCAAGGTCCCTGGGGCCAGGACCCATTATGCCTTCTCCTGCAGGATAAGAATTATTGATCTGATAACAATATTGTCGTGCGGCGCGCCCCCCAATTTCATGAGTGGCAGATGATCCAAATACTAACGACAATTTCTGTGTGAGAAGCCTTGCCAAGGCCATCGCAGGGCACCCAAAAAAGACAGTGGGCTCAGCCACAATTGAGGAGTGGGCCTTCGTGGGTCTAAAGTCGCTTCCAGTTCTATGTCTGAGCTCCTCGGGCCCCGTGACAAGTTCGGGGCTGCCCAGGCACCCAGCGCTCCAGAGGAAACACCCACCTGCTGGAGATTTACAAAGACTGAGAGATGGTGACCAAGGTCCAGCTGGGGGAGATGGCATATACCCTGAGGGAGGGCCCACATGAGTCAGGAATCCATCCAAGGAAAAAAACCCTCTTCTCCACGTCTGCAGGTCCGGCAGGGGTCCGGCAGGGGTCCCGCAGCACCGAGAGTCTGATCTAGAGCTCCATTCTTTACCGCGCCTCCCGGACTTCATTTCTTCCCCTTGGCCCAGCTCAGGGAGGGGTCGGCAGGAGTTGGGTGTGGCAGGGCTGAACCTTGGGGCCCTAAAGCCCCAGGTGGGGAGACAGACACACCCGAGGAGGCAGTAGGGCGGGGTGGTTTGCTGAAGGGAGCTTCGAGAAATCTCTTCTTCGTCTCTACCCCCTCCCCCGGCCCAAAGGAGAGGGTTTCCCTCCCTGGCTGGCCAAGCAGTACCCTGCTCCTGTCTCTGGGGACCATCGCGGAGGCTGCTTTGCGGGTGAGTCGGAGTAGCCTCCACCCCCATCATACTACCTGATGCAAGGGTACAGACGGAACACTGGAAGTGGCCTCAACCCGCACTCAGTTTCCCCATCCGGAAAGCAAGGAGGTTCGACGAGATGAGCTTTAAGACCTCTTACAGTCTTTGTCATTTTGGTCATTGGATGGATCCTTTTCCCTACCCTCCCCGCCCCCCCAACCTGCTGACTCACGTTGCATCAAATATTAAAGGAGGGGGTGGGGCAAGATTGGGAATAGTGGGGCCAGCAACTTCTGTAGTTGCTGATGAAGACCTTGAGGGCTGGATCCTGCCCAGCCTAGGGTAAAGCTTCCCCTCCCCCAGACTTTGAAGATGAAAGGCAGAAGGGAGATAATGTAGTTCATTCCCTAATCAATCAATATGCATTTATTTGGGAAAGGTCGTATAGCCGTAGCATTCTTTAAACTTTTCCATTAGACTACACACGATTGAGTCTTATCCCCAGCGCTGAGCTTCCTTTCCTGAAATCCAGTTCTCCATCCCTGACACTGAGCCCCCATTCCTGAAATGATCTCACATCCCAGACATGGCACCCTTATCGCTGATCTTGAGCCTTCATCCCCAACAATGGGCACCCTCTCTGGCATTAAGTTTTATGATTCTTGACACTGAGCACAGTGTCAAGTGAATGACACCACATTCAGCACTGACTCGGGGTTTTCACGTTCAGCAGGGAGCCCCTATGCCTCTCATCGAGCTCCCCATCTGTATATTTAATCTGCCTCAGGGACTTGACAAATTTCATACTCTTTTCCTTGGAGCCATTGAGGAAACAGAAGAAATCCCCACTCACATTTTCAAAGTCTCTGGCCCTTGGGCATGTCTCAACTCTTAAATGTAATTTGCTGTTGGGGCCACTGCAGCTGTGAACACAGCACAACCCTGACCTTCTCCAGCCCTATCCCAGGTCAGCACCTGAAGTCCTTGCTGCCTCCTCCTGTTGGAACTTGGCATCGTCAGCCTCTTCTTAGTCATTGTTCTCCCTTTGGATGTGACGGTCTTACTGCCTGCATCATCTATGGAAGCTGCCATCCAAGAAGGTAATCTGTGCTCCTCAGCCCTCCCCTCCTTCAGCCTGATCTGGGCCTCCACCACTCTTGCTGCCGATCCCGGAACAACTGACCAATCCCAGCAGTCAGGGAGGTAACAATACACAGCATCCTGTTGCCTAGCAATGGTGGATACTCCTTGACTACTGTGGGAAGGTGGGGAAGGGAGATGAGGAAGTTGAAATATGCGAGGCAGTATAAGTAAATGGGAAAGGGGCAGATCTAGTCTGGGAGGCTGGATGGCTTTCTCAGAGAATAAGTAAAGGGACGGGGAAACTGCCTTGGTTCTTTGTTTTAAGAAGGTAGTAGGGATTCCTCATCCCCATTCCCTAATGGAAAGGGGACATTTCAAACCACTTTTCACTAAGCTATGGGGGACTCAAAAAGCCCAATAAACATCTAAGTACTGTCCCAACCCTGGACATAGGGTTTTCCCCTTCCCCATTCCCTGGATACAGCCTCCAGGTTTGATTATGAGCCATCAGATAATTTCTCCATGTCCACAGGCTGTGAGGCCAAGGAGCCTGTGAGTCCTCTGAGAATCCTTTTCCTTCCCTTGGAAAATCTCCCTCTCCGCATTCCACCTACACCCTGTTGTCTAAGGGTAGATGGCTGAACTAGACTCCTGGGGGTCATGCTCTTCCCCATGAGGACTTTTCTGATCCCTACACTTCTAAGTGCCCTCTAGATTCTGAAATTGTTGTAGCTGCTGATTTGTCCATAGTGATTGATAATGACCAGTACTGATCCCTTCAGTAAAATATTGTTTGTGTAAGCTCCTTAAGGACAGGAACTGCTTTTTTGGGGTTTTTTCTGAGTCTGTGATTTCCTGGATGCAGGGAACTCCGGGCAGGAAACTCCTTTCCTCTGCAATGTACAATCTTAAAGAGCCACCCCAGAAACAGAGGTTAAATGGCTTGTCCCGGATTATACAGTCAAGGTCAGCTACCATCCCTTTGCCTCTGGGTATGTGTGAGTAGTAGGGGATTGAATTCATGTTTTCCTAACTCCAAGGCCAGCTTTCTCTCCAGTGGGCCATACTTCCTTTAATGTTTGTTGAATTGAATTGAAATCAAAGAGAGTAGGGCAAGCCCTGTGCAGCTGCTTTCCCCATTCAGAGACATCATTATTGTTACTGATGCCAGATTCTACTATTAGAAATTCATTCCTTTGGATTGAACATTACCCTCTCTAGGTTCCATATCTCATACTTCAGAGGGAATAAAATGATGGGACTAGGTGTGTCTTCAGGAACTCAGAATTCTTCTCTTCCTTCAAGACTTAGCTTGAGTCTCAACTTCTCCAGGAAGCCTTTCTTGCTTTTCCCAACTGCTAGAGTCACCCTCCCCCAACTACCTAGTATTTGTCTGTACTTATTCTCTTTATATTTGTTCTTCTTACACTTATACGTCTACTTGTCATCTTCCTCCCATCTCTACACACACACTAGAACAGAAGCTCCTTAAGTGTCTGTATTTTTTTTTTTTTTTTACATTTTTTTGTGTCTGCTGTGCCTAGTCCTGTGCTTGACCCACAGGGAGAACATAAATGCTTGGTGACTAATCAGCAAAGTGAAGGGATTGGATTCAAAGATCTCTAAAGTTCCTTCTGGAACTGACATTCTATAACAAAGTTACTAAAAAAAATCCCCCTTTGAAAAAAGAAAATAAAAAGTCAGCCCCCATGTACAGGGGAACAACTGAACGCTCAGGCCACGTGACAGGGACATTGTATACTTTGTGTTTTATTGTTTTCCAACCATCTCAAGGAAACTACACCTCGACTCAGGGTCAGAAAGAAATAAAAGAAAAATGGAAGGGCAAACCAGGCTGAATCTGACGTCAAAGCTTATCGAGGCGGAAGAGCGTCCTGGCCTACCTGAGGGGACAGGGCTCGGGCTTGTTCTCCATTTACCCCCTCTCCCTCCCCATGATGGACACTGAGTGGACTGAGGAAGACTTGGTGATATCCCTGATGCACAGCTCCTGGGAATGGGGTGGGGATTAGAAGGGATGAGGGAGTACTGGGGGAATCGAGGAGGAACAGGGGGTGGTGGGGTCCCTAGAGCCCTACCGCATGAGAATTGTCCTTTGCCAGGGCCAGAGCTATGTGTGCCTGGGCTGGGGTTGGTGAAGGAAGAAGCAGCAAAGGCCAGAGACCTTGACACCTGGACTGGCAAAGTGGAGAGGCTGTGTGTGTGTGTGTGTGTGTGTGTGTGTGTGGGTGTGTGCGGGTGTGTGTGTGGTGGGGAGATGAGTGGTCCTGGCCTTTGAGGCCTGGGGGAAAATAAATAAGACAGAAATAAATTAAATAAATAAATTACATAGCAGCCTAGTTCCCTGGGGGGAGGGGAGTGTTGCTCACTTAGAGTAATACTGGCCCTGGAATTCCCAGTCTCTCTGAGGCTCTGAGCCCAACTTTGAGGGTTAACGAGCTCTCTTCAAGTGACTGCCTCTGTAGGTCTCATTGGAATTGGAGTCACTTCTCAGGCCCAGATATGTAGATCCCAGGCCTGACAGATGAAAGAGGTGTGAGTATATGTAGTGAAGGGTTATCTGCTCCAGAGGAGGGCCATGCTAAAGGCTTAGTTGATGGAGCCACACCCCAGACAAAATTCATAATGATAGGGGATTTTAGCCCTGGGGAAGGAGAAAGGACATTTGGGGTGAGATTTCCTTCCTGAGTCCAACAGTCAGACTGATTCGGTCACTTCTCCCCCGCAAATGTCCATCTCTGTTTCTTGGGGTGGGAATTCCTTTGCCACTGGGTATGTATATACATACCATTCAGCTACCTTAGGCCAAAAGCCCTGTCTCCTTTTCTTCCTTGGAATCACTAGAGGTCTCCTTGGGATCACTCTATGAATGGCCCCATGGCTCAATGGTCAGGGAGGTTTTCCTGCCATTTAATCTAGGTCCTACTCACTTCATTGTTGGACCATCCCTCCCAGTTGTTTCTAATGGAAATTGCAACCTTTTCAGTAGCATTCCTGGACATCAAGCATTGAGTTCCCCCAAGAGAAGGCCAAAGGAAAGTCCAGAAGGCTAAGGAAAAGAAAAGAAGTTCTGAGAGAGGGAGGCAGATGGAAGATCCCAGAAGGCCTTGGAAAGTTACCAGGCCTCATGTCTTCTCCCAAGCAAATAGGAAGGGGAAAGGGGCTGGGGATACATTCTGGGGGGGAGAGGTTTCATCTCTTTGTGCCAGCTCCCCAGGAAGGCCCCTTCCCCATGGGTGGGTGGTTCAGGGCAGAGTAGGGATTGGGGGCAGGGATTGAGCACGTCCTGTGTTCAGTGGCTCTTGGTGCTCGGGGGCAGTGCCCTGCCCCAAGGAATGGAGAGGGCACCTTCTGGAAGCAGTAGGATCCCGATCTTTGCCATCAGGCCCTTTGCCCAAATTGGGCAGAGGTCTCTGGGGTTCTGGGGTGCACCAACCCCATTCCCATAAGGACAGAGTTCCCCTGTTGCCAACCCAACCTTGTACAACAGGGTCAGAGGAAAAGGGGTGAGAGGATGGGGGAAAATCTTTCTTCCCCAGTCAGGCTTAGACCCCCCCCCCCAGATATTCCCTGCCCTAGGGCCAATCCAGAGGACAAGAGTCTCCATCCACCAGTTGCTCTTATCTTTGCCCCCAAACTGGAGGTGCTGGTTTGGAGGGTGACAGCGATGGATGAAATGAGTGAGTTTGGCCTAGCAGGGCCTTTGGCCTGGGCTGCCCAGATACTTGGGTCTACCCTGTGGGGTATGAATGGAGCTAGTGGTGGGGGAAGTGAGTGGGTATGTAGGGGAAAGTCTCTCACTCCACCCCCCAGAAGAATGGCTCCATGGGCCCCTTCCCCCTGGTTCTGGACTGCTTCCTGGTCCTCTGAGCTGAACCAAGGTGGAGTCCTTGGGCCAGGAGTAGGTGGGGGTGGGAGTAGGAAGGAGCAGGCATCCAAGGGAAAAGGAGCATGGATCTCTCGGGGGTTCAGAAGCCCCCACTTTCCGAGCTGCTGCGGCTGTTGTAGCTGGGGCTGGGGCTGGGACTGGGGGTCCTGGAGGGGCTCCGGGTTCGGCTTCGGCTCCCACTGCGGCTGCTGTAGCTGTCTGGGCTGTGGCTGCCGCTCCGGCTGCGGCTGTATGAGTGGCTGCTCCAGGAGCTGGAGGAGGAGGATGAGGAGGAAGGACTGGGCCGGTAGTAGGGGATTGGGCGCTTCCGGGCACTGTGGAAGGAAAGGAAGGGCACCAGGCTCAGCAGCAAGCCGAAACAGCAGGGCTGATGTGGGGGAAAACACCTGAGCCCTTGGGTAGAGAAGTGGGGGGTGAGGGGGTGGGGTGGGAGAGAATCACATTTTCCAGTAGAGAAAAGATCCATAGGACCTGACAGAGCCAGAGTGTAAGTGTACTTGGATCCCACTGAATCTAACCCACCCATTTTACAGATGAGGAGCTTGAGGCAATAAAAGTGTGAAATCAATTGCTAAGATCAAACAGAGTGGGATTCAGTCAGGTCTACTGCTTCCAAAGTCAGGAAGTATTTTCTACCAATCTAAAGTTGGCAGAGTACTACCCAGTTATCTGGGCTCATTTTGTACTCCAAGAGAGTGGGAAGGAAACTGGTGGCCCAAGCCCCAAAGGCACCTTCATTCCCTGGCCTTCATTGTCCAGAAAGGAAAACTGAGGCCCAAGTAGGCAAGTGACTTAGCCAACCAAGGTCATGGGAGGGGGGAGGTCAAGGCTGGAATAGCCCAGGGCTCTTGAATCTGGGTCCAGGGCTATCCACTGTACCAGGGTATCTTGGAGAAATGACCCTATGGGCCATTCTCTCTATCCCCAGGAAAAACTAGGTACCCACTTCCTCCCCTTTCCCCTGCTTCCCTCTTAGGTGCTCAGGTTTCTAGAGATTAGTCTAGAGTCAGGAAGCTGTGGTCCATAGAGGAGAAAGGAGTGGTTAGAAAGTAGCCCCCCACATTCCCCAGTTAATACAGAGAAGGAAGACACCATGGAATTAATGAGGGGGAGGCAGTCTAATTCGGGGAAGGGCAGGAATCACCTTATCCAAGGACAGTAATGGTCCAATGGCCAGAGCAGGTGCTTCTCCCCACTCACAGATGGGAAAAGATAGGACCAGAGTTTGACAGCTGGAAGGAACCTCCAAAGTCATCTAGTTCAACTCTCTCATTTTCCAGATGAGGAAACTGAGGCAAAGTTGCTCAGGGTGATGATGGTACTACCTTTGAGCACAGTGCCTGCTACATGATAAGTGCTTAATGATGTTTATTGATTAAGTAGAAGAGCCTGGAAGTAAACCCAGGGCCTCAAACCCCCAAGCCAGAACTCTCCACTGTACCACATTGCCTCTGAGCTCAAAAGTCACCATCCTCAGTCTTCACACCTTGAATCTGGTGGATAAAGAGAAATTG
The DNA here is from genome assembly GCA_023548195.1 of Bettongia penicillata ogilbyi. NCBI lineage: Eukaryota > Metazoa > Chordata > Mammalia > Diprotodontia > Potoroidae > Bettongia > Bettongia penicillata. The sequence goes on along the minus strand of JAJHZJ010000284.1, from coordinate 6,809,171 downwards.
AGACTTGGGATGGGGAGTCCATCTAGGAAAGGTACCAATAGAGGGGCCTAAGCCCCAGTCAGTTCTGGGGATGAGTGGTAGGCCTAATTCCCAACTGGCATCTAAGAAAGACACTAATTGCTTGGATGTCAGAGCAGGAGCTGGCATTTAGACTTTTTATCTCATCCCAGAGGTGGGGGACATTTCGAGGGGTTTCCGAAGGAATCCATGTCCAAAGGGCTAGGCTATCTCTGCTCTCTGCCTGAGCTGGCCGCTGGGATCATACCTGCTGTTTTCCCCTGTAATAGATGGAAAGAGAAATAGAGTAGAAAGGCTGGTGGAGTGGGGTGGAGGGAGGGAATTGCATGTGTGGAGCTTGAAAGAAAAGGAGAGGCCCCTAGCCACCAGGTCTTGTTTTCCTCCCTCTCCCCCTGCCCCAATTCCTAGAGGAGACTGAAAGCAAAGCAGAAAGGTTAGTCTTGTCAGAGGCAGACAGACAGACTGAGAGAGCCAAACACCTCACACAGGAATTTTCCAGGCAGCCCTCAGGGATGGGGGAGGGTCCTGATGGAAGGTTACCATAGTAACTGAGCTGGGCCCCCCTCCCCCATCCTGGCCACAGCTTCTCCGGGTGGAACCTTGAGACAAGGGAAAAAGAATATGTCAACTGGGGAAGGGAGCCTTAGGGGTGGGTGGGAGGAGTCCTAGAGGACCCTGCCTCACCTAGCCCTGAAAATAAAAGCCTCACTAACTTCTCCAACGTTCTTCCACATCCAGCTCCTGAATCCACAGGATTCAGTACTGAGCTTCTCCCATGCACTGGTCCCTTGCTAACATGGAACCTTGAACTCTGACACACAGCCTCCATCTTGGACACTGATCCTCTATCCCAGACATTGAACCACCATCCTTGACATGGACTCCTGATCTCCAATCCTGAACTCTCAACCTTGACATTGAATTTCCATTTCCATCAGAGAACCTTGATTCTTGATGTTGGTCAGTGAACCCAACAGTGAGCCCCTATTTCCCTGCCCTGACCTTGTGAGATCAGTCATTTTCTATGCAGCTTTGAGGGATTCAGATGAATTTTCATTCTTATTTTCCAAGCTCAGGCGCTCAAGCTTGCCTTTTCCATTTCCCTTTTGTATTAAGCCCATGCCAATGGCTACAATACTGCACCCTGGATCGGGACCCTCACTGGTCAGTGACCACCCTACTTGTGGCCCCTACCTGGTTATCCGCCTGGGCTCCATGAAACTAGGTGAGTCCCGACGTCTCTTTCGAATGGGTGAGTAGCTCCGGGACCGCCGCCGGGGCCTAGTGGTTTCCCCCTCTGGGTGCCTTGTCCGGCCATCACCTTCCTTCTCTCTGAAACAGACAGGCTCACATTAACTGGAACTAATGGTGGATTGTCAACCCTGTGTCCAGACCTTAAGATTTCTAAGTCTGTTCCCCAGCCCTCCCATACACTCTTTTCCCCCCATCCCCATCTCTCATCCCTGATACTTTCCCATAGACCCTCTGACACACAGGCCTTCCAATTTCCAAGTTTCAGGGCTGCCTTCCTGAAATGACCATGGCTGCTGCAGCACCCTCAGTATGGCCAGATTCTTTCAGTAGGAATTCTCTGAGGATCTGGCCTTTCAGGGGCTGCAGCTCTGTTTGACCCACCCCTACCCCACCAGGCAGGGGCCTGCCAGCTTGTGTTTTCCTTCCATAGAGGAGCAAGGGTGTGGCTCCCATCAGCCTTTTTCTCCTAGGGGTGGAGTAGGGGAGTCAGATTTGGAGGACTTGTAGCTGGAGGTCCAGGTACAGGACCTAGTAGGGGTACCAAGCACCACCACCAAGCTTGGATGGAAACCAGGTCTACCTAGGGAAGGTACTTTATCACATTGAGGGGTGTATATGGGGGCACTCAGGAGCCTTTTCCAGGAGGCCCAGAGGGGCTCCAGATACTAGGTCATTGCTTAGTCGCAATCTTTAGTTTGGGAGAGACTTTAAGCCCCTCATCATGTGTGTGTTCGTTGCCGAAGACCATGCCATCAGAGAAATAATGACATGACTTGCACTTGACTTTGTTTTGAGTGAGGGAGGGCTATGCAGGTCACCAGCCTCACTTCTCCTCCAGAGCTATGTAAATCCAGTGACCAGATACTCATCAGGGAGACTGGAGATGGCCCAGGATGAGTCAACTGGGGTTAAGTGACTTGCCCAAGACTCACACAGCTAGTGTCAAGTGTCTGAGGTGAGATTTGAACTCAGGTCCTCCTGACTCCTGCACTGGTGCTCTATTCACTACACCACCTAGCTGCCCCCTAACCCCTAGTCATATGGCAGAGGAGAAAGTTGGAGCCTACAGAGGAGAAATACATTCCCAGAGTCACACAGGTTAAAGGTCTTGGTGCCAGAATTCAGTTTCAGCCTTCGGATTCCAAATCCATTGGGCTCTTTCCACTCTGTCACTCAACAGGTGATACAGGCTGGGTCAACTAGATGCTGGCTAAATCTTGATTCTGGGAAATGTGACTGGATAAGTATTAGCAGGTCTCATTCCTTTTGGACCTCAGTTTCCCCAGATGTAATGGAAAGAGGTTGGAGTCATGATTTTTCAAGTAATTTCAACTTCTGTAATCCTTACCAGCTAATGGTCCAAGCATGCTCTTGGTTAGTAATTTGGGGTCCTCTCAGAACCTTCTCACTATATTCCCAATCCCCTTGCCTATAAGCAAAAGAAGATTCCTCCAGAGACAGAAGGGACCTTAGGGACCACTAAGGCCAGACTCAGTTTACAGTAGAAGAAACTGAGGCCCACTGAGGTGCAGTGATTGCCTAAGATCACATGGCAGTGAGTCAAAAAGTTGGGCTTTCAACCCAGGTCCTTTAGATTTCAAATCCACTTTCTTTCAACTGTGCCATGAGGTGCATAGGAAACCAGGCCTCCTTTGAAGATCCATCTAAGAAATGTGTGTAACCAGGCTAGCCTGTCTGCTCAGAAACAGGCCACCTGGAATCTAAGGGAAAAGGAGAAGAATTTTTGATCATCCAAAGTTTCATTCTACCCAGTCAGTGGAATGGAATAACTGGGAATTCAGTGGAGGTGTGGAGGGGTTGTGTGTGTGTGTGTGTGTGTATGTGTGTGTGTGTGTGAGAGAGAGAGAGAGAGAGAGACAGACAGACAGACAGACAGACAGAGACTGAGACAGAGAGAGACAGAAAGAGAGTGCAAGAGCGCCAAAGTCTCCTTCAGGCTTGGGAATGTACAAGGTTGTGTTGAAGGTGGGGCCAGTGGGATCAAATTCTGGGGGCTGTCATGGGATCATAGCTCTAGAACTAGAAGAGACTTTAGAGGCCATCTAGCCCCCCCCATTTTACAGTTGGGGAAACTGAGGCCCAGGAAGGTGAAGAGTTTTGACCAAGGCCTGCTGGTCAGAAGCAGTTCGGACCCAGGGCCTCTGCCTCCAATTCTGTTTCAGCTGTTGGCCTGATCATTGACTGCCACAGAGTCTAGGCTGGCAGGCACCTCAGAGAACACTTTTCCTGAACTCTTCATTTTCCGGAGGAGGAATGAGGCTCAGAGGAGGCCCCACAGCCAGTGAGTGGAGCCCCTTGTTCCCATTCATTATCCACACTGCCTATCCAGGGTCTGGAGTGAGGCAGGGATGCCCTTTAACCCCAAGGTGGGGAAAGTGCTGTCACCTTCCCTCTATAGGCCTCACTTTCCACCTCTCAATCAATCTATCATCCATTGCCTCGGGCAAGTCACAAGTCTCAGGGCTTAGGTTTTCCCATCTTTAAAATGGAGGATTAGCCTGGATGACTTCTGAGGTTCCTTTCAGTCTGGATCTGTGGTCCTCTAGGGCTTACACTTGGACTAGGCTAGGCTGGGGTGCTAGGTGTCAGGCTGGGCTGGACTGGGAGGCTAGGTGTCAAGGATAGGCTGGAGCAGGGTGCTACGTGTCAGGGTTGGGCTGGGGTGCTAGGTGTCAAGACCAGGTAGGCTTGTAGCCATCAGCTGAGGCTCCCGGACCCCAGTCCAATCCCAACTGGCAGGCCCGCGGGCTCTCACTTTTTCCCAGGGGCGCAGTGGCTCCGATCCTGGCTGGGTTCCGGCCCCGGCTGGTGGGAGGCGCCTGACGCATCCGAGTCGCTGCTGGAGCCGGCGCGGCTGAGCGATCGCGGGGAGCTCCGGGGGGCCGGGGCGCGGGGCCGCCTGCGTCCTTTACGACGCGGGGCCGAAGTGGCAGAGCGTGAGCGCCGCCGGTGCTTGGCTTCTCCTGCTACGCTCCCGCAGGCGCCGCCTCCTCCTCCGGGCGCACCACCTGGGCCTCCTCCGCCTGGGCCGCCTCGGCTACCCCTGGCCGGTGGTGGCGGCGAAGCCGAGCTGGGGCTGCGACCCTCTTTCCCTCGGGGCGGTGTGGTCAAGGCTGGCTCCGCTTTGGTGTGGCTTCGGGGCTCGGGCGAGTTGGGCCTCTGAACAGGGGACACAGAGAGAGAAAGAGAGAGGAGACAAGAGACGGGGGGGGAGAGAGAAGGAGGGGAAAGGAGAGAAGGAGACATGGGCTTTTAAAGAGAACCTCCCGGGATGCGTTGTCTTTCACATCGTCAACGCACGGTGCATTCTGCAAACTACACAGACCCTGCTGCCCTGCCCTGCCCCTTCCTTCCTTTCTTCCTTCCTTCTTTCCTTCCTTCCTGATCACACCTTCTGGGTGGGCCTCCATAAATGCAGCTCATGCAAGTCTCTTCGCATGCAAAAACACCAAGGAACGATCGGAAAGAGAGGAGAAGGGAGAACCAGGTGGGTTGGGGGAACAGTGGAGAGAAGGCTGAGAATGGGGATGGGGAAGAGGTGATGAAAGAACGATTAGGGGGTGGGGAAGAGAGGAGAAGGGGGAGACCAGAGCAGGGCAAAGAACCCAAACCGATAGACTCTTCCACCCGAAGGGGAAAAGGATGAGGGTGGGGGTGAGGAGAAGGAAGGAAGGAAGGGGAAAAAAAGGACAAAAATAAACCCAACACAGGAATATCACAGAGATGGTAAGAAAAGGTGGCCGTAGGGGGGATAAGGGGGAACAGTGTGTATATAGAGACCAAGAGATATAGATGGAGCTATATAATGAAAAGATGAGGTGAAACAACACAGATGGCAAAGGGCTGGGGAAGGAAGGGGGAATGGGGAGGGCGGGACAGGGAAGGGGTGGGCAGAACTCAACTGAAAACAGAACCAGAGAAAGGAAGAAAAAAAACAGAAAAATTAAAAAAAACACAAATGTCATAGATACTGAAATAAAATATGTCTCTGAACTCCTGGGAAACTGATTTTTTTCTCTTTTTGGCCCTGCAGAGAGCTGTTGAGCTGTAAGTAGCTTCATCCTACTGTCTTTCTTTTTTCTCTTTTTTTTAAAAAATTCTGATTTTAAGTCCCTCTTGGTTAACGTCCACTTACCAAAAAAGTGGTATTTCCTCCTTTAGTAGGTAAGGTGTGAAGAGAAGGGAAAAGTGGGGCAACATAAGTTCATCATTAGATTCACAAAAATGCAAGAGAGATAGATAGATAGAGAGATCAAAATGAACCAACCCGTTTCCTCGACCTTGGCCTTGCCATCACCAGGCATCACCAACTGCTGAGCCACTGACTCAGGAAGGAATGACTGGTGAATTAGCTCACCTGGATCTTTGCTTTCCTGTTTTTTGGTGTGTGTGTGTATAGATTTTTAAAACCAAGTTATGAAACAGGTTGGATAGGGATCACCTTGGATTTTTGGAAGCTAAAACAAAGGCTGGAAGCAAAAAAATAAAAATAAAAAAGGGAAAAGGCTACCTGTGCTCAGTAGTATTCTGCTAATCTGTCTTCAGCAGAGATCAATGGCTAACCCTGGCAGGAGGATCCTGAAAGAGGTGGCAGGAGCCTTGGAAAGAGCCTTTGGAAGGGGCTAAGTGGAGGGTGTGGGAGGAAGCTAGTAGAGAGGTACTCTGTTGGTACTCTCTTCAATTTCCTTCTACCATCAATACCACCAGGGAAATGTTTTTTTATGGTCCTTGGATGGGGATGAGGAGTTGGAGAGGATTATAAGGAATAGGTCTACGAGGAAGGCTCAACCCTTGAGCACACACTTCAGCAAATGCCAAGTGGTTTCTGGGGGAAGAGTTGGTTTCCTGAGTATGATGTAAGGCAGTCTAGGGGGTCAGTTATGAGGTATCTGTCTGCAAGGTATTTAGGACCCTGGGGTTAGGAAAGGAGGCTGTATGCCTTATGTCTTCCTCTTAGCCAGAAACTGATTTGACCTCAACTGAGATCATCCTAAGGGGATCTACCCTAAAGGATAGTCAGACCCCCAAGACTCTTCCACTCAAACTTTGGTGGAGAGCCACCAACTGGTAACTTGAGTAGACCAAACGCCATCAGTCAAAGAGAAGGATGAGGACAGTTTCCCCAGGGCAGCCAGCACTGGAAAGGCTCAGACCTGGGAACCATGGTAACATCCTTTAGTTCTCTTGGATGAAAAGAGGGCAGAGGCTGCAGGAGGGATGAGCTAATTGCTTGATCCAGACCTGTTCCCTCTTCACCATTAACCCCATCCTCCATGCTCTAAGTCCAGATTCAATGTCATGAGGTGATAAAGCAGCATTTGCTGGAATGGCTCTTCAGTGGCATGGGAACCCAACATGTATGACCAATCTGGCCCATGACCCTGAGGAATCATCTCAGCTCTACCCCATCAAGTATCCAGAACCTACTTTTCTTGATTCCCCAGGGGCTCAAGTCCCTATCACCTATCACCCTCCTCAGCATCCAGTCACTGCCCCCAACCCCAACCCTGGACTGGGAGGTCAGGAAACCTAGGCTCTAGGTTCATCCTCATCATCAACCCACCACGCATCTTGGCTCAGCTTCTTTTCCAGGATCTTTGAAAGGAGGAGAATTATCCTTGCTTCCATCTCAGTCTCCCAAGACATGCCATGTAAATAAAATGAGTAGCTAAAAGATGGGGAATAGCTTTGGAGGTAAAACTGCAGAAACGCATAGAGATCGATAAGCCTACTTGCCAAACTTAGGCCCTACCTACTCAGGAAGTCTCTGATTATTTGTATCTTCAGCACCTAGCTCTATACTAGGCACAGGCCTAGTTAATGTTCATTAAATGATTCTTTACTTTGTTGATCTCTTACTCTCTCTGCTCGTGTCTAAAATATTCCATTTGGCAGTTTATTGAAGTTTCTATATTTACTGTTTATCTTGTCTGTCCAATCACACTCTGAGCAGGTCCTGTATTTCCTTCTCCTGCCTCCCTGAGAGTGCCGCCTAACTCTGGGATGGGTATACAGGAGTCAGTCTGGGAGGGCTTGGACAACCCTTGAATGAAACACTCAGGGGATTCAACGACTCATAGGCAGGCAACTTGAATCTTTCAACCCCTTTTTTGGCCAATATTTGAATCTCTTCCTCTTACAACATCTAACCATTATGGACATTGCCCTCTTCTTGCCACCTCATAAGTCACCTAGAGTTAAATCCACAGTCTTATGCACCCTTTGCCCCTCTCTCTCCCCAAGTACCACCTTCCTACCCCAGGACCAAGAAGAATATGGAGAGGGTTCATCTGGTTGAGTGAGAAGTTGGTTTCCCTGGTGACCCCATCCTCTGCTCTTGAACTTGAAGCTGGGGGTGGGGTGGGGAGGAATGGGAGGGAGGAACTGTGAGTTACTGGGAAAAAAGGCACCCTAGGATTCCTCTCAGATATGGAATAAGTGTGGAGATAAGAATAGACTGCTCTGCCTTGTGAGCCATCAAATGAAATTGTGTGTGTGTGTGTGTGTGTGTGTGTGTGTGTGTGTAGTGGTAGTAGTAACAGTAGTAATAGTAGTAGTAATAGTTTTTGGGGGAAGTGTACATCAAAGAAAGCATAAAGCTTGCTACAGACATGAGTCTGCTCGTAAAAAGAAGGGTAGTAGCACAGGACAAAGGGCAGGAATGAAGCCTCTATGGAATAGCCTGATAGCACAGAAGGAAAGAAAAAACAATGAGTCGTACCCAAATATTTTTGCAACAGCAAAAAGGGAAAAAATAAAAATTCCTTTGCTTTCAAAAATCCAATCTTAGACCCGTTGGAAGGGAACGGAACTTGGTCAACACAGTGGGCCTTCCAAACGTCCTTCTTTGGTTAGGGTGTGGACTCATGTGGTAGCTGTCATTCAGCTTTAAAAGTCCCAGGAACCTTGGGGGAAGGAGGTAATGTGTGGGGAGGTCAGCTATTGTTGGTACTCTGAGAGAATGGGTCAAAGGGTCTCTGATGGTGAAATTGTAAGGGAGGGAAAAGCAGAGGAAGAGGTCAAAGGGAATAGAGTGCCAGCTATTTTACCAAGGCAAAGCCCTCTCCTTCTTCTAGCCTTTAATCCTTCACTCAAAGCTTCCTTTGAGAGAAAATAGCTTCGGACTCAGGAATACTTGAGTTCAAAGCCTGCACTGATACAAACTAGCTCTGTAGGCTTCTATATATAGCCTCCCCATTAGATTGTAAACTTCCTGAGAGCAGGGACTTTATTGGAATTTTCTTTGTATCTCTAGGGCTCAGTATAGTGCAGGGTACAAGTAAGCACTCTATATATGCTTGTTGATAGATTGGGGAGGTCCTTTACCCTGTACCCTCAGGTAGTACCTCTGAGTACCCCTAGGCAACACTCTAAGACTATAACTATAAATTCATTTGCTGATCTGCATCCTTGAAGAGGATTTAATACACCAGGAATCCCCTAAACTACTGAAATAATGGGTCTGTAATCCTCTCCTCTCTCTATCCCCAAAGAGTTTCCCCAACTCATCTACATTCCTGAGGAAGGGTCATAAATGGAGATGCAAATAAACCCAAAGGAAGAAAGTTTCCTCTCCCTTCCACGAGAGACAATGGGATGCAATGGCTGCTAGAGGAAGCCTTTCTTAGGGTGGGAAGAGAGATTATTAGGGGTCTGAGCTCCTGTGTGCCATGGCATATCCTCCTAAGGTTGATACCTAGCTAGCTCAGGGAAAGGGACCTCTATGTTCCCTCCCAGCTCTGATGCAATCCAAAACATCCCAGCTGGACTGGACTCCACCATATTTTAGAAATTCTGGTTATCCATTTTTCCATAGAACTTTTTGAGGTGGGAGGGAATTCAGGGGCCATCTCATCCAACCTATACCCACAAAGCAAACACACACCCCCTCCCCGATATCACATAGCCAGCAAGGGGAAGGGGAGAAGAAGCCTGTTCCACCTTTGACAACTCTTATCTTTGTGAGGACTTTCTTTGGCAAGGCAGCTCTCAAAACCCAGACTTCTCTCCCTGAAGGCCAACTAAAATCCAGTGCACACAAAATAGCCATGTTGCATGGCTCGGGTCCCACTTTTGGTGCAGAGACTTCAGAGGCTTTCTCCCATCCCTGAGGATCTCCGGGAGGCACTGCTGAGCTGTCCTGGCATCCTCCCCCCATCTGCAGTCCTCAGCTGCTATCCAGGCTGCCGTTACCTCTGAGGCCCCAGAGAAAGCCCACAGGGAGGAGAGAGGAAGAACTCATTCTTCACCAGGCTTCCCCTCAAATATTATCCTGGGGGATGTTCAAATAGCACTTAAATTCAATGGAACCCAGCCAAAACCCACAGGGGAAGGAAGCAGGGATTTGGGGTAGGTAAGAAAAGAAGGGTAGATTGCACTCATTAGAGTCTCTTTGGGAAAGATCTCTTTTTATAATGGAAGAAGAGTGAATTATTTCTCTTCGTCCTGGCTGCCATCCTGAAACTTTCTTGAAAATCTTGATGCTAAAGTTTAGCACCAAAGGGTTATAACCATGTTCAGGGCAGCTGGGATCAAAACCAATTTATCTCCTTCCTCTTTCTTTCTCAAACTAGCCCCCAACTTGGCCAGTCTGAGAGAATGGCTTCGCAGGTTGGGTGAATTTTGGTTATCTGCCACTTTAGGCAGCAGAGGAAATTCAATGGACTCAACACAATGCACTGTTCACAACAGGAAATACAGAGTCAGGAGGCTAAAACCACACAGAAATGCATTCTAACAACAATGAGAGAGAGCAAGAGAGAGAGACAGGCAAGGAAGGGAGAAGGAAGGAAGGAAGGCAGGAAAGAAGGAAGGAAAGAAGGAAAGAAGAGAAGGAAAAGAGTAAAGAAGGAAGGGAGAAGGAAGGGAAAGAAAAGATTATAGAAGGATGGGAAAAGGAAGGAAGAAAGAGGAGGGGGATATAAAAGAGAAGAGAAAGGAATACATGAGGGGAAGGAAGGAGGAAGAAAAAGAAGGAGGGAAGGAAAAGAAAAAAGATGAATTAGAAGGGGGGACAGAAGGGTAAGAAGGAACCCCCCCCAAAAAAAAACAAGAAAGGAGAAACAAGTGGCCTTTTAGCTTTAAAAAAAAAACCCCAAAACAACATAGAACCACCAAAAAAATCATATGAAAGAAAGAGATACAGACAGGAGAGAGAGAGAGAGAGAGGGGAGAGAGAGAGGGAGAGAGAGAGAGAGGGAGAGGGAGAGAGAGAGAAAGAGAGAGAGAGAGAGAGAATATCACATTAAAACCAAGCTCAGTGCTGCAAGGCTTATCTGGAGATGGGAACGTGCGTAGCCAGACAAATACCTACCTTCTGATTGGTCAGTGACAGGAATGCAATAATAACAAAGAAAAGGAAAATCTCCCATTTGGATGCAGAATGGGAAAAAGACAATGACGCTTTTTAGTATTTGCCACTTTCCACCCCTGGCTAATAAAGCAATTGCTTTGGCTGAGGCAGAGGAGAGGGGGTTGCGCCCCACCCCCCTGTAGGGCGGCATTTCAGGACACCCCAAGCAGCCATTTGACTTTTCTCTGCTCTCGTTTGATTTTTGTTCTTTTTGTTGTCTGAGTCAAGTTGCCTTTAACTCTCTTACCAACAGAGACCTTCCAGAGAGCATGCAATAAGCAGCAGATGGAGATGGAACAACATGGAGGGGGCCCATAGCGGGGAGAGGGGAGGGAAGAGACAGAGATGGGGAGAGCAAGAAAAGGAGGAGACAGACCCAGAGATAGATAGATAGAGAGAGAGAGAGACAAAGAGAGAGAGAAAAGAGGGCAATCCAAAAGAAGCCAGTCAGAGTGGAAGGATGAAAGTGGAAAGGAAAACTGTCCATTTAAAAGGGAAGTCAACCAGGCTGAGTTTCTAAGGTTTCAACACTTGCTCCCCACTGGCCATTCAGTGTGTCCTGTACAAGTGAGAGCTATTTGCATAAAAAGATGATTCTCAGTCCAGTTCTTGTTTTCCTTTCTGACAGGAAGCAGAAAGGTGACCCTCAAAGCACTTTCAAGATTTTCTTATCTCCTTTCTCTCAGTTAGAACTTCCTCCCCAACTACCTTTAGAAAATAAGCTCCTTGAGGGCAGGGAAAGTTTTACTTTTCTTTTCTTCACACCTAGGTCAGCTTCTGGCATGTGGTTGGAACTTAATAAATGCATGTGAATTAACTGTTTAATTCTCCTGTGGATGACAGGACTTGGGCAGGGAGATGCTGATATCTTCCTGGTGAGTCCCAGCTGGAGCATTACCCTTCTCTTGGATTCAGGCAAATTCTAAACTGACTAAGGGTGAGAGAGAGCCAGAGAGGGCATTTCCAGTCCCATGGAAGAAGGTCAAATCGAGACCAACGGAAGGGATCAGTGGAAGAACCCTTAAGTACCATGAGGGAATATTAGTTACCAGCTTTAGTAAGGATCTTTAGAACCTGTTTCTTGGGATAGGACATAGGGATAGGGACTAAAGCCGTGAATTGATTGGCATAGAGAACACCCAGATAAGGAAAGTCCCTCTACCAATACAGGTTAACACCCTTTCTGCAACTTCTATTTGTTGGCAGAGCTTCTTAAACTGTGAGTCAAGACTCCATGTGGGATCGAGAAAAATTTGGCAACAGTAAAGGTTTCTCAAAGTGCAATAACTAAAAATTAATTAAAAATCAAAGGCGTAATGAACCCGAGGTGTTTCTGGCAGTGCTTTGCTGGTGCTGCATCATGCAACTTTGCTGCAGTCTTGGTTCTGAACGCTTAGCATGTGCACTTTGCTTGCACCAGGACACAAGCATCAGCAAACGCTTCTGAAAACACCGAACAGTTACACGTCTTGTCCAGTTGCAGCCTGTAGGTGTCAGAGATGAGAGGTGACCCCAGGTTTTCATGACTTTGAGGTCAACTCTATCCCCTCAGCCATGTTGTCTCCCTCGGGATGAATGAGGGTTAAATCAAGAATTTGGGTGGGATGGCTTATGGCTCTGCTTGAAGTCCAAGGATCTCTAGGGAGGACAAGGGGCCCACTCATGACTTCTTCCTAGAAACAGATGCACACTTTAGGCACCCAATGTGTTTCTGAAAAGTAGGAACGGAAATGAATATTTCGTAAATTACATCCCATTAAAAATCATGTGAGGGGAATGAACTATTTAAAAGGAAATCCTTTAAAAAAGTGGACAGAATCTCTAGTGAAATGAATACTCACCCAGCTTATTTGGTTTGGACATTTCCTTCTCCTGTGCCCCTAGGGCTGGGGTCCATGAGTTTTGTGAAGGGTTATCTCTCTGATCTTGGTAGAAGGATGACAGCAGGTGTGTGCTACTCTGATGGGACAGAATCTGGGCAGCCACACACTAAGGCATTTGGAGGAAGCTGAAGGTGGGAGCATAGCTAATAGTGGTCTTTTCCCATATCTTCTCCCAAGTTATTTAGAAGGATTTATAAAGTGGCAAAGGAAAAACCAGGTATTATGAGGAGTCACTTGGTGTTTGAGCCTAGCATTTCCAGGAATGTAGAACATCGTTGAATTTTCAGAATGTTTCCTAGGACCTATCTCTTATGGTGAGTCAGTGGTGGGAAGGCGAGGACAGGGTTTTTCCCATTGGCTGTCTGAGCTACTAATGAACGTCAAACCAGCCCCTGATAACATACCAACAAATTACAGTGATTACCGACAGGCTGGTCTCTCACATCCTGCTTTCACATCTCAGTCACTCAGTGACATGGCAAGGTGGGAGAGCAAGGTGACAAGTATACTTCTTCTCTATCCTATAACTTTCCGGAATTCCATTGGTATGGAATTTTTGCTTTGAGATCTAATTGGTTCCACAGGCCTTGATTGTTGAATTATAGGGTGAATAATGACCCCCCAAACGGATCCCTAGGTCTGCCCTGGAGCCCCTCTATGAGTGGCTGCCAAGGAAATGCTCCAGGGAAGACCAGAGGCCATACTCGCTCTCCCTAATGCTATCTTTACAAGTTAAGAATATTCCTCATTCCTTGGACACTCCTTGACATTCTATTGTGAATCTGTGCTTCATACCATGGGTTGCCTGACAGTCATTCCTTTGTCTCCCTCCTGAATCTTGGAGCTCCAAGTGTCTGGCATTCTGGAGGTCATATAGATCTTTGTCATATCTTGTCATATACCCTCCCCATCCTCCTTTTGGAAGTTGAACTAGAGTGGAGTAAAAAGAACATCAGCCCAAGAGTCAGGGGACCCCCAGGCTCTGGCATTTATGAGCTATGGGACATGGAGTGGATGACTCCCCCTCTCTGGAATTCAATTTGCTCATCCATAAATGAGAAGGTTGGACAAAATGACCTCTAAGATTCCCTTCCTTTTCCATTATCTTATGGGCTCTGTCAGTCCAGGACATGAAGTAACCCCAGGCCTCAGAGGGGCAGCTAGTAGTGGATGGAATGTTTGACTTGCAGTCAAAATAGACCTGGGTTCAAATTACGCCAGATATTTGCTGTGTGACTCCAAACAAGTCACTTATCTTCTCTGAGCCCCAGTTTCCTCATCTGTAAAATGAAGAGGTTGAACTCAGTGGCATCTAGGGTCCCTTCCAGAACTAAACTATAATCTTATGGTCCTAGAGGAAGGGACACTCACTTGACAAGGTTATTCCCAGTGTGAATTGATCCTTTCTATAGTCATCTTCCCTTTTAAATTCCAGTCACAGAGGAGGGGTAAAAAGAAACAGTTTGAAACAATGATCAGTGTCCACTTGAAATTCAAAAACATGTCTCTGCATTGACGTGGCCAAAGGCGTCCACAGCGACACACACAAACGCAAAATTCTAGAACAACACAGTAGATACCAGAAAAGAAAATAAATGGAGAAATAGTTTGCATTTCTGTACATTACAAACGGGAAAAAAATATAATAAGATCAAGAAAAGAAAGGGGGAAAAACACAGGACAAGGTAGGTGAACTCCCCCAGCCCAGCCCTTGCCTGCTGTAATTCCCCATATTACCACGGTTCAAATGGGAGGCTAAAAAACAAACAAAAACACAGATGGAATTAAAAAGTGTTGTGTGGCTTTTTAAAGACAGAGTAAGCAAAAGTCTCCCCAATCACTTTGCCATCCCCACCCCCACCCGAAACATTTCTCGTCATTTGCTAAACTCTGTGACACCCCATTGTGAAAAAATAGGGGGCTAGGTTTCCTCTTGGCTTTGATTCTACTTCCAAAATACTTTCTCCAGGGGAAGAATGGGACGTTAGAAGCTGGTGGTCACCCCACCCAATAGCATCCCAAGCAAAGGGAGAGAAAGAAGCTAGCAAGAGTACTCCTCAGTGAGTTATTTTCAGAAGAGGCTTAGGGGGCATGGCTATCTTGGGATGGAAAGGGTGGGCAGATGGTTGAGGATCCCCAATCTATGAATAGTAAAGAAGGTAGGGTGGTAGGGCTCATTTGACTTGTTTTCTGGGAGAAGGGTGATCATTGGCCAGTCTCTCCCACTCCCTTTCCTTGCCACCTTCAACCTGGATGAGTTCCCTTGAAACTGATTCAAAATAGGCCAAGGTTGAACCCTTTATTGGGGGGAAACAGTGTTGGGGAGGGGGTGATACCTGATCTCTTCCTGGATTTCAGGGCTCATGTGGTCCTCTGTCTTACTGTTATTGCCCTAAGGGAGGGTCTTGAAAATCATAGGATAAAACAGCTGATAAGTCCCTGAGAGAACATGATAAATTTAAAGCCTTGGGGAAGGTGACTTTTTTTCTTAGTCTCAGTGTTCTCAAAAGCAATAGGTAGAGGACTTTAGAGGTTGGAAAGTGGCATGAAGAGTGCCTTTTTGACAGAGTCTGACCTTTAGTTATCTTTCATCCTACCACCATGACCACATAGTTGTTGCTGTCCTAGGTGTTAGATATAATCAAGGGAAAGAGAAGGTCAGGGTTAGACAGGTTTTTTTTTCTTTTTCTTTCTTCCTTTCTTTCTTCCTTCCTTCCTTCCTTCCTTCCCTTCCTTCCATTCCTTCCTTCCTTCCTTCCTTCCCTTCCTTCCTTCCTTCCTTCCTCTTCCTCCTTCTTTTCTTCTTCCTTCCTTCCTTCCTTCCTTCCTTCCTTCCTTCCTTCCTTCCTTCCTTCCTTCCTTCCTTCCTTTCCTTCCTTCCTTCCTTCCTTCTTTCCTTCTTTCTTTCTTTCTTTCTTTCTTTCTTTCTTTCTTTCTTTCTTTCTTTTCTTTCTTTCTTTCTTTCTTTCTTTCTTTCTTTCTTTCTTTCTTTCTTTCTTTTCTTTCTTTCTTTTCTTTCTTTCTTTCTTTCCTTTCTTTCTTTCTTTTTTGGTTATGCCTTAGGAGTGGATACTCTCTAGTTTGAGCCTGACATGGGGAACTCTGAGTAACCTAATGTCACTCCTTTTTAGCCTTCGCAGAAGGCTGAGCATTACCTTGTATGAGGTAGTTAATGAAGGCCCTGAGGCCCCTAGAGGATATTGATATATTGGGAAATTCATGTTCTGTCCTTTCCTTTCTGGGTGTATGAGTTCAGTCCTGCTGAGAATACAAGTATTGTTCTTTTTAGATTTAGGGGTTCAATCCACTGTAATGTTGTGGGTCCTGTTTTCTTTGGGTTTATGCATTCTCTCCCCATTAGTTTTGTGACCCCTCTGAGTCAATCTGGACTATACCATGTTGAGTACATCCTGTGGCTTTCAAAACCAATAGTAAATGATCCATGTAGATATTTCCTGGACTGACCTAGAAAAGGGCATACCTCCTCCCTGATTCACTCCACTGCCTTTCTGTTATGGACCAAGGGAACTTTTAAATAACAGGAGGTTTTGGCTGAAGAGAGCTCAGGGCCTGGAAGGCACCAAAGAATATTCCATCCAGGTTGGATTATAAATCACTTTCTTGAAATAACTTTTTTCTTTAAAAAAAAAAAGCCATGGGATGATAACATCTAGAACATAGAGATATTTTCTGGAGTTCCTTTAGGATTCACAAAGTAGTTGCCCTTAGTTTTCTTGTCTAAGGAAATGGGAAAATTTGTTTAAAAAAAATAGGGAAAAAGGATGAAAGGAAACAGCTAAGAACTGAAATCAAAATCAAAACCAACACATACATGGCTGCTGCTGTGCTAAGGCCTGAGAGGTGATCAAACTCTAAAGGCTCGGGAGTGGGGGCAGGGTGAGAATTGTACCATACATAGCTCCTGCTCTGAAGCAGGGGTATGACCAGAAAGGCTGTCTAAGGTAGCTGATATTCTAGAATCCAGAGGGCTTGGCTATAATTTTCTAGCCTCAGAAAGACAGATCTTGGCTTTCATGCTTAGGGATAGGCAAAGGAAATTTTGGATAAGACAAGGTAAAGTGACATTATGTCTCAGGGAAATCAGGGAGAGTTGGGCTAAATATTCAGTGGGCTGAGGCACATTAGAAAGAAAACTGGACTGGAAGATAGGAAACTTGAATTATGCTCCTGGGGCTGGTACCAGCTCATTTTGTGACTGAAGATGGATCACTTAAACTTTATGGGTCTTGGTTTCCAATGTACAACAATGGTTGGACTAGGCAATCCTTAGTGCCCTTCTAACTCAGAAATGCTGTGATTCTAGTCTCAAAAAGGAGACAGGTTACCCTGCTCCCAGCCCTGGCTCCACCTTCTTCATAAGAGGAGTAATGAATGTGGAGTTGAGGAGACTTGGTTTGGTTTAGTTCTGATGACCCCCCATCTCAGTCTATGATCTCTGAGGCCTCCTGTGGGCCTCAGAGAACCATGCCCTCCTACAAAAAGGATGGGTATAGTTATGCCTTGGGAGAGGAATGAACTGACCAGATGGTCAATGAATCTTTTAATTTGAAGGGACATCAGATGTTGTCTAGTTCAAATTCTCAGCCAATTCTATAATCCCATCGATAATGTTCAGGGGCCTTCCACCCTCTGTATGAGTATCTCTAATGATGGGGTGTTCATTACCTACCAGACACTCCATTCTGTTACTGGACAGCTCTAATTGTTGGGAAGTGATATTGAGCAGAAATTGACTTCTCTCTAACTTCTAGTCTTCTGTCCCATGGGGTCAAGCCAAAAACCCCTCATCATTCTTCAAAGCAGAGATATCTTGGATGAAAGGTGTGGTAAAAGGACAAAAAGTAGGGTGGGATGAAGAAACTGGCCTTTCAAAGCAAAAAGGGTGGGACTTGGGGCCAGGCACTTGGTGTGGGCATTCATAAATTAAATGCAATGTTGGTGGTGGAGAAAAGAATTGGACCAGACACCAGGGGCATTAAAAAAAATGAATAAGAATTGTACAGAGTGTTGAAGGTTTCATGGGGTTTAAAATATTTCTAGTTTTGGGAGACTCAGTCCCAGACATGAGGACCTCAGTTTTAGGGGCAAATAGAACCAGACATCAGTGCTAGGGATGGGGGTTCAATGTTACAGATAGGGAGTAGCACTGGGGAGAGGTGTGGAGGAGGGCTTTTGAATGGTGACTCAGTCTTGGGGATGGGACATGAGTGCCAGGGATGGAGATTTGTGGACTAAGTAGTACCCTGTTGAGTCATTCAAGTTGCTTTTGGGGACAAAGGGATAAAAAAAAGGCCTCTTTGCCATCACTATCCAAGGCTGATTCTAGGAGCTGAAATTTAACCATGTCTCCTTAGAGCAAATGATCTAAGATCATCAAAGAGAAATGGACATTTCCTATTCAGAGATCCCAGAAAACAAAGGTGGATGGGTATAGGGGGTCTGGGCAGGAGATGCCACATTAACAGTTTGGGGAGAACACTTCATCCCTTAAGCCATTCCTCTTCCCTTAGGTTTCTCATCTGTAAAATGAGGGGGTTGGATTAGGTGACCTCTGAGGTCCTCTCCATCTCTAGATCTATGACCCTTGATCCCAAGGCATCCTAATCTGTTTCCCAGGATCATTGCCCCTGTTACACATTCCAAATGGGGTACTTGAGCCTCCCCCCACTCCCAGCTAGGGGAAGGGGGCTCTTGAAGGGCCTTGCTCTTGTTTCGGAGGGAGCTCTGGCTCAGTCATTGGGACTTCCAAGGTCACTGGGACTATAAGGACATATGGCTATTAGAAACTCTAAGTTCCAAGTGCATCTCTCCCTCTGCTTACTAGCTGCCCCTCAGTTTCTTCATTTATGAAATAAGAATAACATTTTCCATACCTTCTTCACTGGGTGGTAGTGAGAGATCAAATGGGGATAATGGATGGGAAAATCTCTTGAGGAAGGATAAAGCACCAGCACAAATGGAGGGGGCTACTCTTACAAGTAATTTCATTCTTATTCTACTATCACCTTGGTGTCCAACTTCAGCCCATCCATAGCTCTAGGAAGATCTTCATCTTCTCTTTCCACCTAATTAATTTAACTGTCCACTCAGGAGCTTGGGGTGGGGAGTAGGGGGTCTGGTATGATCTGTTCTTTTTGGGGTACAGGATGGGTGGGGAGAAGGAGAGGCAGGGGCAATGGACTGCAGTCTCCCCTAATCCCCAACACACACACACACATACATACACACACAAGGAACAGGATTCATCTACAGACTTGGTGTGAGGGAGGGTCTGAGCTTGACCCCACCTGACCTTCTATAAATTCGAAGTGACCTTTGCCAAAGACTGAGGAGGTGGGTGGAGAGGGGAAGGTGGTGGCAAGAGCCAGGGATACGTACATCCAGTGGGGTGTCCGATGGGCTGCCTCGGGACTGGCTGGGACGCCTGCTCCGCTGGCCATTCTGGTGTGGAGACCCCGATCGACTGCGGCCCGAAGGAGAGGATGTTCTGCTCCTGCTGGACCGCTGGCTACTGGCCTTGGGGCCATCATCTCTGGGCTTGGGGCTCAGTCTGTAGCAAGGGGAGGGATGGAGGGAGCCAGGGTGGGACCCTCCTACTTCATTCCCCCTTCACTGAACCAGTCTTGGCTGCACAGACTGGAAGTACAAGCCTCTCTGATCATGCACTCCACCCTCATCCCTCCCTTGTCCCCTTTGCCTTAGAGAGAGACAGATTTAAGGTCCAGATCCCTTAGGTGATGAATCATCTCTTGAACGATGTCTTCCCAGACTCCTCCAGCTCCTAATAATCTCTGCTTGCTCTGACCTCTTCTACAACTTGGTATGTTCAGCTAGTCAGGCAAACACTTAAC
This sequence comes from Bettongia penicillata ogilbyi, assembly GCA_023548195.1. Classification (NCBI taxonomy): domain Eukaryota; kingdom Metazoa; phylum Chordata; class Mammalia; order Diprotodontia; family Potoroidae; genus Bettongia; species Bettongia penicillata. The sequence goes on along the minus strand of JAJHZJ010000284.1, from coordinate 6,789,771 downwards.
TTCCACTCCCTCATATTACTCTCTACCTTTCTCCATGCCTCTCCCATGAGACCATGTGTTCCCTGAGGTCAGGGTCCCTGTCTTCTCCTATAACCCCAACAGAATTGGGAGCTCAGCACTGGGTGGGGGAGGGTTGATGAATGGGCTGATTGACTGACCCATGACCTTTTGATTTTATCATAGGCATGCCTCCATTGCTCAGTTGTTCCAACTCTCTCCCAAGTACATTCTAGGCATTTAGACCCTCCACAGAGGACAAGGGCCCCACAAGACTCAGAAGAAAAACTACAATTCTCCCGCACATTTTCCAAGCCCCCAGTCCCTGAGGTCAACCCAAAGGCCTGGCCACATCCCATCCACCATGCCCTCAGCATGGCCATGGCTTGCTGTAGGCTGGCCAGCCTACCTGCTAGGTGATTTGGAGCTGCTGTAGTTGGAAGATATAGAGGCGCTATGAGAACTACAGCTACTATGTCGATGAGACCTTCTTGATGGAGATTCACTATGAGGCCTGGAAGAGGAAAGGGTGATGGGAGTAGGCTTGAAGTGGAGACCAGCCCAGTACTGCAGCCCTCAGACTGAAGGAAGCTCTGGTCCCTTCCTCCAAGTGCTCACTGTTCTGGTCTCTCCTCCATCAAACCCTGCTCTGGGAGAAGGCTGTGACACCAGCCACAGCTATCAGTCATCAGCCCCTTCCACCCTAGAGTGAATGAGACAATCTCTAAGCTCCCCCTCCCAGGAGTAGCTATTTGGAGTATAAGCCTGAGGCCTCACCCAGAAAGGTGTGTGTTGAGGTGGTGGTGGTGGGGGGAATCTGGCCCCCATCACAGGGATAGAAAGCAGTAACAGAGGAGAGCAGATAGTGGAGATATCTGGGGATCAGGAGGGTCTTCATCTCACCTCTAGTCATACCACATCAATGTCTGCCTACTGTTCCTCTGGTTAAGATTGGCACTGACCAGTGCCCCGATCTGGGCCTCAGTCAACCCCACTACAACCCCTTCTACAAAAAGGGCAGGGGTGAAGGAGAGAATATTTGCCCCAAACACCTCTGGCCACTTCTCAAAGCCAGTAGCAGAACTCATGCTAAACCAAACTCTTCCCTATAGTTTCATGGCAGGCCTCAAACCAGTCTCAGCTGGTTCTCATCATCCCACCCTGAGAGAGGCAGAAATGTGGGTCTCTTACCTCTTTCTGTCTTTGTTTTTCTCTTTTCTTTTACTTTTGGGGCTCCGGGACCTACAAACAATAGGGCAGTTCAGTGTCCAGAGAGTTAGGAGTGGGGGGAAGTGACCTGGCTCCTCACCTACCTGACCTTTCCCTGAGAGCTGAGCCCTATGATGCGGTGTCCCACAGCTTTATTATCCCAAACACAGGGTCTGTTCACTTCCACTCCAACAGTTTTGTGAAGATCATAGACCCCCTAGACCACCTCCAAGCTTATCTCTGCTGAGAAACTTTCCCAGACTTCTTTTCATTCTTTCCCTCTGGACAGCTCAATCCTTATGTACACACTTACTCTGGAGCTGACTTAATTAATGTGAGAGAGATGAGGACAGTTTATTCACATTCACAGCTGAACCTCACACCCTTATAGAGTGGTCCCAAGTGCTCAGCCATCAATGAGCCCCTGCCAGAGCATAGACAGTTCAGGAAGATCCAGTCAAAGCTGGAGTGAAATGGTTTGGGACCTTTCTGAAATGAAAGGCTCTGGTTTCATGACAGCCCTCCCCCTCCTTTTCCCTTCCCCCACCTCCTCCTCCTCTGAGCTTCTAGATTAGCTTTTAGGTCTGTGTTCAGCTGTTCCATTGGGTTCAGATATCCCTTCCAATCATGCCACTTGATCCCAACCCATTCAATGCCAGCTAGCTGGCTCCCTCAGTTTTGCCCTTAACCCAAATAATTTCCAGTTTTTCACCAGATCACAGCATCGTAGAAAGTTAGTGAGCAAGAGGCTTATGATCTGGAAGTAGCCTCAGAGATCTAATCCAACCTCCTTATTTTACTGGAAACTGAGGCTCAAGGAGGTCATTAACATGTGACAAGGTCATAAATTATAATTCCGTGTCCTATGACTATAGGATTTAGAGTGCAATCCTCTCCAGCTGCCAGGTTGTACAGGGAATAGGCCGGGTGTCAGGGAGACCTGAGTTCAAATCCAGACTCAGACACTTACTAGCTATATGTCCTTGGGCAAGTCACTTAAACTCAATTTCTTCACCTGTAAAATTGGTACAATGATAGCACCTGCCCCACAGGGTTATTGCAAAGACCAAATGAGAAAACTATCTGTGAAGTGCTCAGCACAGTGCCTGACACACAGTAGGTGTTTAATAAATACTTCTTTCTTTCCTTCCTCTTGGTTACACTGTCCCTCCCTAAATTACCTTGTTTCTCTTTTGATTTTATTTTGAATATATTTATGTATGTACATACTATCTCTCCCAATAGACTAGAAGTCCTTGAGGACCGGGTCTGTTGTATTTTTGCCTTTGTATGACCAATGCTCAGCCCAGGAGCTTAATAAATGACTACTAATTGGTGAATAGCATTGGTGGGGGCCTTGAACATCACATCTAGGGCTCTGAGACAGTCTGGCCTCCTTAGTCAGGGCAATCTTCCAGAGGGAATAAAATATGTCTTCGGACTGCTTTGCATTAGAGCAACCTGACCTGGGACTGGGTCCCAGTCAGTCTTTGGTAGGACTAGAAATGGGCTCTTAATGTTGAGCTTCTCAGTGGGTGCCCACTTCCGGAGATTTTCACCACTGGAGGGCAGCAGAATACCAGCTCAATTTCTGGCTCAGCCATGTCTCTAGGGTTCCACTGTGGGAGCCTGGGAAAAGAGGAGTAGACTCATGGGTCTAATGATGGAAAGGATGTCTGCGGCCATCTCACACACTTTCTTTATTTACAGATAAGGAAACTGAGGTCCAGGAAGATTAGGTGACTTCGATTCATAGATTTAGATCTGGAAAGGACCTTAGAGGTCATCCAGTGAACAAGAATTTATTGATTACCTACTGTGTTCCAAAGAAAGGGAAAAATATCCCCTTCCCTCAAGTTCATATTTTATGTTACAGATAGGAAAACTGAGGGCTAGAGGTCAATGACTTGCCCAAGGTCACAGAATAAGTCACAGGGATGCTCCTATAGCAGTAAGATGAAGCAGAGGGTGGGTCTTTTAGCATCTTGGAGCATCTGAGCTGCTTTTGCTCCCTCCTAGACAGGCAAAGCTTATGGTGAGGAAAGGAGCTTCAAGGTGACCCAGGAGTCACCCTCTCCCAGTCCCAAATCTCTCAGGATCAGGTGATCTGGCAAGGAGCCTCCATCATCACCCATGAGACCTCCAGCACCCACTTGAAGAAAGGGCTCCCCACTCGAGATCTTGTAGAACTCTTTTCTTAGGGAACACACAGTGTTGGGAGCAGGTTTGAGCTCGGTAGGCTCTCAATCTTAACATTGTTGCTCAGTTTCCAGGTCCAGCCCCCATGCGTCAGGGCTCCAACCAACCTCGGTCCACTTGGACTCGATTCTCCAGCCAGCCCTGAAACCCTTTGCATGGTCCTGCTCACCTGTGTCTCCTCTTCCTCCTGGATCCTGAGTCAGACCTGTTGGATGTCACAAAATGGTACTCATTTAGCAGACATTTGAGGAATTAAGCCCTTCGTCTTTCCCTTCCATGCTGGGCTGCCTGGTTCTTGAGCTCTGGTGAGTGGGAGTGGGGGAGCGGGACAGACCTGGGAGCGAGGTTCAGGGTTCCAAGATTGGAGAGGGGAGACTTTTTAGATACCTGTCACGTCTATGTTTCTTTCCATTTTTCTTCTTCTTCCGAAGTGGTGAGGAGCTCCCACAGCTGCTGACACAGGGCAGGATAAAAACTTTGACCTCTGTTACTTTGACTATTTCTTTTCTATCCCCTCACAATCCTTCCCCTGCCCCTACATGCCCACAGGATTGCAACAGGTTCAGAATAGGGCATGCCATCTTAATTCTCTCCCCTCCTTCAAATTGCCCTGTACATCAGATGCTGAAATGCCTAGATCTGACTAGTTACTTCTCTGTTCAAGACCCTTCAATGTCCCCCTATTGCCTCAGAGGATAAAATTCAAAGTCATCTACATGATTCAAGGTCCCCATCCCCACACCTGACATCACCTAATCCCTTGTTACTCGCAAAATCAGAACCAACCTCTCAGAACTAACTAGGGCCACCTTGTCCAATTTGCTGTACTTGACTGACGATCCCCTCGGATATCCCCAACACCTTGTCACACTGCCTTTTCTAGAAGGCCTTCAGGGAGGGGTGGTCCCCCACCTTGTCCACACAATGGCTCTCAAGTCCTCCCAGAGTCTTCTCCTAATTAGACCCCACCAGTTCCTTAAACGAGGTGTTATATAAATTGACCTCATTATCCCTGTCATCCTCATCCCGATGCTTTCTCTCCATATTGATGTTCTTTCTAAAATATAGTGCCTAGCTTGCCCCTTCTGGGTACAATCCATCTACAACCTATAATCTGTACAAGCTGGATCATTGACCACTTGTGACCTTGTTCCCTACACCACCACCCACAGTCTCTTGAATTCCTATAACAATTTTAAAGTCCAACTTCAACACCACTTACTCCAGGACTGCCCTTTCCCTTCCCCAACCTCATAACACATTGACTGCCTTTATAGTATTATTTCAGTTTTTGATGTATGGGTTATCCACCCCCCACCTGGGGCTGAGAGCTCTCCAAGGCAAGGACTGAGTCTAATCTCAGCTTTGGAGCTTCCCTGCAGCTGTCTAGCACAGTACTCTGCACACAGCAGGTGATTAACCAATTATTGTCAGGTTAAACTGAATGAAACTGAACTGAACGGAATGGAACTGAACTGAAATGAATTGAACTGAATTTCATTGCACTATATTGCAATTCAATAATGAGGCCAGGGCTGGGTATGAGGAGATAAATTCTGTCATTCAGGTTCAGGACAAAACAGGTTGAAAAAAATCCCAGATCCCAAGGTGGGGGTTAAGTACCTGGGAATAAGGAATCATAGAATAATAAGGGCTGGAAAGGTCAGTGGTTATCTTCCTCTCATTTTACAGATGGTGAAACTCACTCTGAATGGCTGGGTCTTATTGTGAAGTTTGATTTCTGCCAAGCCCCTTGTCCCTATTGCTTCTTCTCCCCTACCCCAGGTCTCTGGTCCATGCCCAATTCTCCAAGGACCTTGTTTTCACTGTTGTTATAATCCTTGCCCTTGGCTGGCAGCAGCTGTCCATCTGTCCTCCCATGGGAATCTGAATTATAATGGTGGACTCAAAGGAATTAAGACCTAATAGAGAATTTCTAATATGAATGTAGTGTGAAGTATTTGCTTCGCCCATAAGCATAGGTCTGGGGTTGGCCTGGAGCAGCCAGGATAGGAAGGCAGAGGGCACAGGACCTCTGGGTTTGGCTTTGCTGCAATTCCTAGCCTGTCCTTTGCAAGGACCCTTGGGTGTCCTCTATTCTGCATTCAGGGTGGCCATCTGTCTACCCTCCACAGCCCTTGCCTTCTGCAGAGTCTCTGAGGCCTGAGATTGACACTCCCACCAGCCCAAAGGCACCAGCCAAGGCCAGCTCACTGACCTGCATTCAGAGTCTAGCTTCCTCTTTTTGCTGAGAACAGGTCCCCGGGGAAGGAAGGCAGGCAGGCAGATAGAAAGACATAGGTGGAGGTGGTTAAGTGGGTCAGGGCCCATTTTTCAGGGCAAGAAGTAGGGGAGGGGGAACAGAGACTCAAAGGGATGATGTTGGATGCTGTTGGGCCAACTTTTCTCCCTCCCTCTCTTCATCCCTTCCTCTCTCCCTCCCTCCCTCCCTCCCTCTCTCCCTGTCCCCTCCCCCTCTCCCATCAAGCAGGGCACTGAGATCCAAGAACATATAGATGGCAGCGGAGGAGGGGGATCTGTCTTTGACTGTCTCAGCCTAGTTCCCAGCCTGAGAGCTAGAAGGGACCTCAGAGCACATGTAGCCCAACCCTCTTGTTTTATTTGTCTGATTTTCCCAAGGTTATGGATAGAGCTCTGAGGTAAGATTTGAGCCCAGGTCCTCTGACCGCAGGGCCAGTGGTCATTGTGCCAGTGTTAGGGACATCAGCCCTAATTCCCAGGTGACTTGGTTAGATCCTCTGGGTTCCTCTTTCCACAAGCCCAGGGACTCCGCCCACTCACCGACTCCTCCGATGGCCAGATTTCTTTTTCTTCTTCTTCTTGGGAGGGGGTGAGGCTGAGCTACTTGACCAGTGCTTGGTTCTGGGAGTGGGGTGGGGGAATGAGAGATGAGATGTGGTATGGGGAATAAGGAGAGAACAAGTCCTCAGTCTGGCCCCCTGATCCCTAGTTTCGAAGTATTCATAGCTTTGTTTCTCCAGAGTACCACCTTTCCCCCATCCCTCTGACTAGCCACCCTTTCACTACCACCAATACCTTTCCTTTACAAAGCTTGCCAGTACCCCGGCCTTCCCAGCCCACCCAGTCACCCAGCCCTACTCCCAGTTCCCATGTAGAGAGCTCCCCCAATCCCTGCTCCCTCCCCAAGGCTTCCTTCAGGGCCTGACCTGTACTCTCGGTGCCCACCATCAGCTCGATAACAGTCTGCAGGACAGTCACATTCCAGAGGGCAGTCTTCCTCATAGGGCAAGTACTCCAGACCCTGGGTGTCCCCCTCAATCAAGTAGTGGCTTTCCATCACTCTGGCCGGGAGACAGAAACAGAGATAAAAGTCAGATCTGGAGCTGGGAGATCAATTGCAAAATCCAGGTGATGGGATAAGGGCCTAGACCAGAGTGGTGACAACCTGAGTAGGGAGAGGGGACAGCTGGGAGAGATATGCCACTAGAATCAGCAGAATCAGTGCAAAGTCCTTGTCCTGGCTTTTAACACATGCTCTCATCAGTATTTTGTCACTACGGCTGGTCCTTTGCCTTCCATGCTCTGCATTCATTCAGGAGACCCAGTTCTTGCTCCTAAGAAGGAACTTGTTGCTGTTATTATCCCTATTTTTACAGTTGAGGAAATGGAGGCAGACAGAGGTTGAGTGACTTGCTCAGGGTCATACAGCTAGTAAGTGACTGGGGCCAGATTTAGACTCAGGTCCTATGCACTATGGCTCTCCCGAGCTGCCTCTAGTCTGATGAGGAGATGGTTCTTGCTTTTAGACATCCACTGATTTCACTGAGGAGACCACACTTCTGCTGCCAGGGAGGCCCTCGTTGATGGGAAAGACTGAAGCCTCTGTCTTTGAAAAGACTTCAGTCTCTGCCTTGGGGGAGCCCCTAGTGTGATGTAACTCTCCCTTCATAACCTCTCCCCAATACCTCCTTCTCTCCTCTGCCCCCACCCTGGTATAGTCTTCATCATTTCCGTGCTTGGACCAGCACAAAAGCTGCTGGGGCATCTGCCTACCTCAAGTCTCTCCCCATCAATCCATCCTCCATTCAGCCACCAGAGTGATTTTCCTAAAGGGCAGATCCAATTACCGCACCCCTCTATGTGATAAACTCCAGTGGCTTCCTATCCCCTCTGTTCATCATTCAAAGCCCCTCACATCCTAGCCCCCCTCCTTCCTTTCTAGTCTTCTCAGGCATACTCTGTGATCCAGTGGCACTGGCCTTCTTGATGTTCTTTGCACAGGACATGCCATCTCCTAACTGGGCATTTTCCCTGACTGGCCACCATAGCTGGAACACTCTCCCTCCTCATATCTGCTCTTGGCTTTCCTGGCTTCTATCAAGTGTCAGCTAAAATCTGATCTTCTAAGAGAAGCCTTTCCCCATTCTCCTTAACGTCATCCCTCTGAGATTATATTTAATTTACAATTACATATTTACATATTTTTACAATCCATAATTATATATAATTTATTTGTAATGTACAATTTACCATATGTGTGTATGTGTGCATATATATGTGTGTATATACATATATGGATGTGTATATATGGTCTTGTTGGTACAGCTGTCTGCATGTTGCCTCTCCCATGAGCTGCTCGAGAGCAGGGATAATAACTTTTGCATTTATTACTGTTTAGTATGATGTCTGGCAATTTTGTTAGTCATTTCAGTCATGCCTGACTCTCCATGACCCCATGTGGGGTTTTCTTGGCAAAGATACCATGGTTTGCCATTTCTTTCTGCAGCTCATTTGATAGATGAGGAAACAGAGGTAAACAGGATTAAGTGACTTGCCCAGGGTCACACAACTAGAAAGTGTCTGAGGCTGGATTTGGACTGAAATATCTTCTTGACACCAGGACTGGCACTCTAGCTACTATGCCACCTAGCTGCTGCATCTGGCACTTAGTAGGTGCTTAATAAATGCTTGTTGATTGAGTGGCTGAAGGAGGAGACAGCCTCTGTGACCAGCCTCCTGTCCTCAGGGAAGCTGGGGAGCCTAGCCTCCTGGGTGTACGTTCACTAGGCACCAGACATACAGGAGCTGAACTGAACAGAATCGTCCTACACTTGTCTTCTTTCAGGATGCTGAGTACTTTCTCCATCTCTTCACATTAGCCCTGTTCCTCCTCATTATCCCACTTCCTACATCCTCTCTGCCTTGGGAAGATGCCACCTTTCAAATATTTATAGACTGATTATGCTTCCTCTGCCCCTCCCAAAGTCATTGCGTTACCAAGCTGCTGCCGATGCTTGGCTCCGACCATATTTCCTCATAAATCAATCCTCTCCCTGGGCCCTTAATCATCTGGCTTCTCTCCTCCTAACTGCCTCCAATTTGTCTTCTTGCAGTGATATGCTCCTCTCCATGGAATGCCGCCCGAGTCCCCCTCCTCTGGACCAGCTCCCCTTCTCTCTCTTCCAGAGCCGAGGGGCTGGGCAGAGCCAGATTCATCCACTTGCGGGCGGCTAGTGCTCCCAGAGATGCTGCTTTGTAGCTTGTATATCAGTTAACACAATAAAACATTCTGCTCTCAGTTATCCATGCTCATGAAGGTAGTGGCAATGGCACGGATAATGCAAAAAGCAACAATCTCCAAACCACAGAGACTCTTCAAGTCTTTGTCTCTGCAAAGTCTTTTGATGTTTAACATTTGGGCGTGGCACAGTGTCTGTGAAATGAATGAATGTGCAAATGGATGAGGGGTTAACCTGAAGTCTGGGGCTATCCGGTCATAAATATATGGAAAGGTTCTTCAGAGATAATCTACTTAAGTTCTCTCATTTTACAGATTAGGAAAATGAGGGTCGGAGAAAGCTGACACTTGCCCAAGCTGACACAAGCAGTGAGTTTATAGAACCACAGATTTCGAGCTCAAAGGGACTTCAGAAACCACCTAATCCAAACTCTTCCTTTTTCAGATGAGGGAACAGGCCAGAGAGGTTGAGTAACCTGTCTAAGGTCACACAGGTAGTAAATACACACAGAACTAGAATTTTCTTTTCACTTAAAGGAAAATGAGGCATCAGGGAGGGGAAGTAACTTAGATGTAGTCCCACAGGATCAAAGCTCTAGTGAGGAAACTGAGGCCTTCTGAGGGGGTAGCCCAAAGCCAGTGCTCTTTCCATTATGCCATGTTACATCTCACAATGAAGCTGTAAAATGAAGAACACATCCAGGGGAGCAAGAATGAAAAAGGCTTTCCACACACACTTTCAATCAATTCCTCCTATTAGAATGAAATGCATCACCTCTGGAAGTGATGAGCTCCCCTCTGCACTCACTCCCTCTAACTCTACTCCCACTTGCTACCTGCCAATCTCAAAGCCTCCCTGGGCAAGGGGATGCATTTCTGCATTTGGGTCCCAGGAAAATTGCTAGAAGCTGAGCCTGAATGGGACGAAGAAAGAGCCCTTTACCATCCCCTCCTCCTCTGGCTCCTTTTGGGCTGCCGCCCATCGCAAAGGGATTGAGAGCAGTAGGAGCAGGTGAATTAAGCAAATGGGAGAAGCAATAGCATCCAAAAGGAATGAGTAAGATCTGCCCTGGATAAGCACTAGGACAAACCCAACAGTCAACTCTGACCATACCTCCTCCCCACCTCCCAAAGTCATTGCTACTTTAGGGCACGGGCCGTATGCCCCAAACAGACTATAAAGTCCATGTGGGCAGAGATTGTGGCCAGTCTGAACTTGGTGTCCTCCTCTTCTTTTTCCTCTCTTTCCCCCTTCCTTTCCTCTTCCCCCTGAACCCTCCTCCTCCCCTCCAGTGACAGTAGGATCTTAGAACTAAATGGATCTTAGATCTTAGGATCTTAGAGATCTTAGAGACTGCCTAGTCCAGAACTTTAAAAACAAATATTTTGATAAGAAATTCAATATAATTGCTTTCCTTTGTAAATTCTATGTGTCTTAATTTATGTATTTCAAAACATTCTTCTGAGAAGGGGTCTATAGGTTTCAGTAGACTAGGTAGCTAGATGGTGCCATGATGCACAGACTGCTGGACCTAGAGTCAAGAAGAGTCCTCTCCCTGAATTCAAATTTGGCTTCTGACACTTATTAGCTGTGTGACCCTGGGCAAGTCACTTAATTCTGCTTGTCTCAGTTTCCTCATATGTAAAATGAGCTGAGAAAGAAATGGCAAACCACTCCAGTATCTTCTCCAAGAAAACCTTGAATGGGGTTGTGCAGAATCAGACACAACTCAAAAATGACTAAACAAAAGCAACAGCAGAGGTCTAGGACACAAGAAAGATTAAGAACGCTTGATTCTAGTCCAATCCTTTCTGTTTTATAGATAAAGGAGCTGTCCAAGGTCACTTGGTTACATAGGATCATAGTTCTAGAGGTTAAAGGGACCTCATTAACCAATTCCTTCATTAGACAGATGCAGAAACTGTATAGAACAGTGAAGGACCTTATTTAAATTCACACAGGTCATCATTGTCTAAGACAGGATTTGAACCCAGGTCCTCTGACTCCATGACTCCTATTTGCCCTGCCCTATGGAAATTGTTGTTGCTCAGTTTTCTCTTTGTGACCCCATTTTAGGGTTTTCTTGGCAAAGATTCTGGAGTGGTTTGCCATTTCCTTCTCGGCTCATTTTACATATGAGGAAACTGAGACAAGCAGAATTAAGTGACCTGCCCAGGGTCACACAGCTAGTAAGTGTCTGAAACTGGATTTGAACTCATAAAGATGTCTTCCTAATACTAAGCCCAGTGCTCTATGCACTGTACCACCTAGTAGCCATGTAAGACACCCCAAAAAAGACAAATAGACCTCATCATAGGATCACAGATCTAGAATTAGAAGGTCCTTCCAAGACCATGTTGTCTAACCCCCTCATTTTATAGATGAAGCACCCGAGGCCCAGATAGGCGGTGATTTGTTCAAGATCACACAGTAGAAGTGCTCTCAGAGCAAAGATTTGAACCCAGGCCATCTGACTCCAAATCCTCCAATCTTTCCACTGTACCACACTGCCTTCATGGTGGGGTTAATTATTGAGAGCTGAGGCTGCTGGGAGATGGGGGAGTTCTTTAGCAGAAGATTTGTTGAGTAAAGGAACTCAACATAATCAAAGTGGTAGCATCAACTCTTGGAAGTAACCCATCTTAGCCAATCCACACCTTTCAGATCTTACGTGGATCCCCTCAAAGCTATAGTCTTCCTCAGTCTCCTTCTAAGACTGGCCCCAATCCCCTAGCATTCTTCAGGCTCCATCATACATACAAGGGATTCCACTTAGTACTGGGGGTAACCAAGGAGAAGGAAGCCATAGAAAGAGATGGGAAAAAGCTCCAGAGAGTCTCCAGGAGAAGCTAGTGAGAAGGACTCTTGGGAAGCCTTGGAGGTCATAAGGAATTGGTAAAGGGAGCTCATTGTCAGGGATTGGATGCAGGGATATGGGATAGGAAGGTAGGAGTACCCAAACTTGAACTTGTCTCTTAGTAACCTGGATCTGCTGCCCTTTCCAAATGCCTTGTTTGAAATATTCCATCCTGGCCAGCTAAAAGTGCCCCTTGCTGAAGGTACCCCAGGTGGAGGGGCCTTTCTGAATTGGGGCCATAGAGAGAGTGTGGCCTAAAATGTCTCTCACGTGGGAAGAAGGCAAAGGTGGACTGAAACTGAGCTTCCCCTACTCTAGTACTAAGGTCCTATCCTCAGCACTGGGCACTGCCCTTCCAACTTCGGTACAGAATGGCATTGAGTTCCCAACTCTGGCACTAAGGTCTTTTGCCATCACTGAGTTCCTACCACCATCACTGAATGTACCCCCTCATGCTGGCACTGAGTTCCCCATTTCCATCACTAAACTCTGATTCTGAGAAAGAAGAGGAGGATAAGGAGGAGATAGGAGAGGAGGAAAGGGAAAAGGAGAAAGAAAAGGGGATAGAGGAGGAAGAAGAGGAAAAGGATGAGTGCTTGATTGAGGAGGCAAGTGTTTTCAGCTGAGTGACTTAGTGGTAACCTTTGAGGTAGAGCCACATCCTCTCCTTGATGAGGTCACATTATTGCTCCAAGCAATAATAACCATCTCCCCTCCACGTCCCAAACTGCCCAAAGGAAAGGACAATCTCCTTAATGAGCTGGAAGATTAATAAGAGATTCTGAAGCTTAGTGAAAAGAGGGAACTGGGAAAGGAGAAAGAGGGACAAGAACATTGTGGATGAGATAGATTATCAAGCCAGAAGGGGTCCAGGCATTTGGGTTTGTCTTCTGCTGTACAGGCGGGACAGAAGGAATAGTCCAAAGAGCCTTATATTCCAAATCATTGGACCTAGGCTTAAATTTTGTTTCTGCTCTTTATTCCCTGGGGGACCTTGATCCAGTCCTTTTCCCATCCTGGGTCCCAGAACATTAGGCAGTACATTGTTTCTACATTTCTAATTACTATTTTTATGTTATTTTAAAATTATAACCATTATCTTGAAGGTAAAACTGATCATGAAATGAGGAGGCATGTGTGTCTTATCTGAATTCATTATTCTTCTCTTGCCCTTGTTTCAAAATGCCTCTCATGCCCTCTCCTACCACCAGTTCTTTCATCAATGAGCAGGCATGAATAAGCGATCCATTCCATTTCAGCAATGTGATGATGTTTTTTCTTGCACTTCCTTAACTCCTGAGGTAATTCTGAAACAATTATTCTGAGAAGCAGCATGATATAGTAGAGAGAGAGAGATGGCTACTATTCCTTCCTCTTCTCCCTTCCCCTCGCCTTGTAATATTAACATTGTTATGTTCATCAAGGCTCAGGAAATTTGTGACTTGCTTGAACTGAGTTTCTTTGCTGGAGCTGACCAAAGCTGGAAGCAACCAATGATCCTGCTGATGCCAGATGCACCAAAACTGCTGGATATGATTAAAGAAAACAACATTCTGAGCACCAAACCCTCCTCAATTGTCGGTCTTTCTTGTGTTGTGGATAGGTGAAATCCACAGCAGGCCACTGCATACTTAACCTCCTCAATGGTGCTCACCTCTCTTTCCCATTGGTTAACCTAATTAACCCTCTCTTCTTTTCTGCTGTCAAAGATGGTAATTGTCTATTGTCAGGAAACTTCGTTCCTGGATGCAAAAGCCTCAGATGGTGACTCACAATTGGCTGGCTCTGCTCAAGGCATTGGCAATCTACCCACTGAATTGCGCTCAAAAGCAGGGAAAGGGGATGATGCAGTGTTCAAAATAAGGGAGGTGATAACCCTTGCTGTGCTCTGCCCAAGTCGAGCCACATCTAGAGCATTCTGGTCCATTCTGTTTAATGAATTTTGGAGAAAGATCACAGATCAAGAACTGCAAGAGACCTCAGAGGTCACTTCGGTTAACCCATTTATTTTGCAGCTAGGGAAACTGAAGCCCAGGAATAGGAAATTAGTGGTCCAAGGTCACACAATAAGCATCAGAGGTGGAAATTTAATCCAGTTCTTCTGATTCCAAAGCCAATATGCTTTCTACTGTTCCATGCTATTCATTGACTTTAAAAAGATTCTAAGGACTGGAGACCATACCAAATGAGACACTCACACACACACACACACACACACACACACGCACACACACACATACACACACATACACACAGAGTGTAGGGGTGGAGTCATACGATCACAGATATAAAGACAGAAGGGACCTTAGTGGTATTTTAATAAACTTCCTCATTTTACAATTCATAAGATCTTTACATTAGAACCGGAAGATGGTCCAACAGGCCATCTATTCTGACCTCTTCATTTTACAGATGAGGACACTGAGGCTCAGGGAAGTTCAGTGACTTGTTCAAAGTTACACAATTATTAAGAGTCAAAGGCAAGATTTGAACCCAGGTCTTTTGACTCTAAAACCAGTTATTTTTTACAGTACTACAAAGAGACTGAGGCCCAGGAAAGGAAGTGGATGAGTTAAGATTTATCAAATGCGTTGCTCCTCTAGAGCCCATCCTACTAGCAAAATAGATAGCAAAACTAGATAGCAAAAAACTAGATAGCAAAACAAAAAGTGGGAAAAAAACCACACTTCATCAATTAATCAACCTGCATGAATACCAAATCCCTAGTCTGGGGGATATTGTCTTTCTGAATTAAATGAGTTACCTATACCTTGGGGACATCATGGAAAAGTTGATAGATTTTGATGGGAATCTGACTCAGTATGATGGACAGCTCCCTCCCATCCTAATTGGGGCTACATTTGGTTTGTTTTTTGGGTTTTTTGTTTTGTTTTTTTGTTTCTGGATGAATTTTCTTTGTTGCTGCCAGAAGGGTCACAATTCCAGGGAAAGCAGAATGAGAGGGGCCCCCTAAAGGTTTAGCACTCTGTCTCCAGGTCACAATGTTAGACTTAATAATCTCTGTTTAAGGGCAGCTCAGAAAGGATGCTTTACAATCTCTAGTAAAGGCTCTGTTCAGTCAATGTGGAAGAGTAGACAGAATGCTGGGCTTGGACTCTAGATTTCTAGTTGTGGATAACTTGCTATATGACCTTGAGGAAGTCATTTCTCTTCCTCTAGGCTTTAGTGTCCTCTGTCAAATGGGCTTAAGGTCCCTTTCAGCTTGAATGTTTTTTTGAGTTTATGATCCTAATTTCTTCTCCCTCTTATCAAAAACCTGACACCATCCCATGCTAATGTCTCTCTTCTGTGAATTCCTATGGTACTGAGAGTCTGTCCCACACCATTTGACATGCCATTCTAGATTTCATTTTTATCTTCTGACCTCTTCTCTGTCTGCTGAAGTGCAAATCACAGAATGTGCAATGGGGGGCAGGAAAGAGACTCCATCAAGAAAGGTCTCAACAATCTCAAAATGATCCTTAGTCAAGGACTTTTCTCTTACAAGAAGATCAGGCTCTGCGTTCAAATGCACCCACATTTTTCCTGGACTTAGGCTTCTCATTAGCTCATTGCCATATAAGCTCTGCCATAAAACTCTGAAGGAACTTTTAGAACAAAGCTTGGGTATAGATTCATTAACTCAGCCTGTCTTTTCAGAGCACCTCCTTTGTATATATACAGCATTGTGTTCTAGAAAGTTCTTTCTTCTATCTGAATTAAGTCACTCTTGTTCTAATGGTCCATTATTAATGGAGGTACTTGGAATTTTCTCTCTGTGACCACCCAAGGCATTAAAATACCCCTCCCCTATTTTTCAGAGGGAGGATGAGAAAGGTACAATGGTGGGATGAAGAATCTATGAGATTAAAGGAGAGAAGAAGTCAAGACTCTTGTTTATCTAGTCTTCTCCTTGGAGTCCTTTGTTTGTCATCTCCTACTATGCCTTCCATGGAGATGATTCCCCCAACCCCCACTGGTGCCTCCAGACAAGACCCTCTACTAGAGGAGAAAATCTCAAAAGAGATTACTTGCACCATTTAGAAGACTACCTGTCTTCAGCTTGGATCCATCCCAACCCCTCCTCACACCCCCATACCTCCTGACTTCCAAGCAGCTAGTGCATGATGCATAAAATTGGGTGGTTTATGACAAATGTTCATGGGTACTCATGATGATTCAATTGGATGGGATTTTCTAAGAAGACTGCCTGAGAATTCAAATGCATTTCTATGTGAGTGAACTTGGAAACAGAGCTGTGGCCACTGGCCCCCTTCCCCAGCTCCCCTTCTTCTCTGGCCCCCAGAGTGCCATCCCTGAGGAGATAAAGAGCCAGCAGAGCCGTGATGAAGTCAGTGACACTGACCTTTGTTGTATCCCCTTCTTTTCTCCCCTTTCTCCTTTCTTGGAATGCCCTCCCCCATCTTGGCACCAACGCCATGTTCATTCTTCTGCATCATGTTATCATTTACTCTCAGATAAAGGGCCAGCCTATAACAACATATTCCCTAAATGGATTTGGAATTGGAGAACCTGGGTTCAAGTCCCAGTTTTGTTACTTAATACATATTTGACCTTGAGTCAGTCACTTTTCTCAGGATGCGAATTTCTTCATCTATAAAATGAGATGATCCTATACAAAATGCCTCCATGATGGAATGTAATAGAGCTAGAATGATGATATTTCAAGTACTATAATAAGTAAATGGGGAAGGATTTGGCAGCCCTGTTCAGCATCACTCAGACAATTCCACATACCAGGCCATCTACTCTGCCTACTGATAGGCCTAGATATGCCTCAGTTCCTCTCATACCCCCTTGCTCCTAATACTTTCCCATGGCCTCATCCTTAGGCTTTATCCTTCCAATGCTAGTACCTAGAAATTGGTATTGGTTGACATTTGAGGGCTCAGAGATACTCTAAGGGACAAGTTTAGGTGATCTCATACCCTGTAGGAATTTACCAAATGTTTGTTGAATTGAATACTGACAACCACATCCTCACCATGGCCTTCAGAGAAGCAGTGGTGGAGGGCAGGAGAAACCTAAGTCTTCTGAACCAGACTTATCGATTGTGCAAATCATATGTAAATGAAAAGATTTTCTAACAGAAAGGCTAAGTTCTACGCAAACTACCTATTCGAAGAAGAAAGGACTGGAGGGAAACAAAAGCACTCATTTTCTCACAGCCTTAATCTTTGTGTAAACCAGAATTTGGTGTGATGGAATTCTTATTTCCTAGAGGCCACTAGAGTTGGGGGCCCAAGGATGGGAGTTGGTTATGTGCCAGCATGTAGGATGGCTTCATGGATGAAGCTACATTTAGTGGTGTCACAGGATTGTGAGGAGGAGTTCAGACATTCAGTCCTGTCCCTGGCTTGCTGTTCTCTTGGCATGATCATCCCTTTTTCTCCTAGGGAAACTTGTTCCTGTTTTTAGAGATGGTAGAGGACAAGAGACCTTTTTTCCTGGATGACTCAGCTACACTTGGGAAGATACTGTGTTGAAGAGAAAAGAGACCTGGATTTGGAGTTGGGAATCTGGGTTCAAATACAGACTTTGATGCTCACTACCTGTGTGCCTTTGAATTCCTAGAAGCCTTCTGGACTTCAGTTTTCTTATCATTGTATTAGATGCCTCAGAGGTCCCTTTTCTATTTTAAATCTTTGATCCTATGACCTGGATATTATGGAATCCGAGGTTTGGTAGGGAACTTTGAGGTCATCTTATCCAGCCTCTTGTCCTAGACAAAAATAATTTCTATCACATTCCTGACTAACTTGAGCCCTTGTCTGGGAATAAGGACAGTCTCAGTTTTCTCATTACTTCTTGTGTGTGACCTTGAGTGTGTGGTGCATTATAAAGAACAGTGTCTCTAGAGACAGAAGACCCAGGCTGATATACTATCCATGATGCTTATTCCCTATATGAGCTTGTGTGAATCACTTAATGTCCATGACCCTCAGTTTTTTCCTCTATAAAATGATGGGCTTGGACTAGGTGACCAATAAGATCTCTGCCATCTCTTCACCTATGAAATATAGTAATACAGTGATATCAGAGAAGTCAGGGCTCTCATTTCTTTTTTCTGGGCTTCAGTTTCCTGATTTATAACATGAAGAGGTTAAGATTCCATGATATTGAAGGTCCACTGTAATCTTCTTTTTACAATTGAGTGGAAAGAATGATGGTTTTTGGAGTGAAAATCTAGGAGGAATATCATGTCTGCTACTTGTTAGCTCTGTGTTTTCAGGCAAGTCATACCAGAATCTCTCTGTTCCTTAGGATCACACACTGTACAATGACAAGATTGAACTAAGCCTCATTGTATGCCCACCCTATGATTTGTGGTAAGGAGGAGAGAGGAAAAGGAGCTTGCCCTCAAGGAGCTCCCAGTCTGGTTGGTGAGACACCATTTCATACATAAGAAACAGTTTAAAAGATCAGACACAGGGGACTAGGTGATCTCAGAGATCCTCTCCAACTTAACTGGGACTTCCAGTACCAAGGAGATCACTGGTCCACAGGGAAGTTCAGTTAGCAGTTGGAAAAAAATGAAGGATTATAGGAAGTAAGTGATCTCTGTCCAAGGTCCTGTAGTCAGTTAGTGGCAATGTTAGAGAGGAATCAAGGGGAGGAAACATCTGACCATTAGAAAGTTCACTTTTACACTGAGGTAAAATCTGCCTCCCTTCAATTTCCACTCATTTGTCCTAGTTCTTCTCTCTAGGGCGAAAGAGGATGAATCTAACCCCTCTTCAACATGACAGTCCTTCAGATAGTTTTATTTTTATTTGAAGGATTGCCGTAGTCATCACCTGTCCCTATCTATGGAAAGCTGAGAGTAATTAAGGGCTGTCTTGATGGGTTGGTTTTCTGGGCAGGAGACAGACTGTGCTCATTAAAGTCATTCTCCTTCCTCCAACCTCATCTAATCCTGGTTTGCAGTTTTTTTATGACTCTTCTCAAATTCTGCCTCATGTTGTAGTTACTGACTATATGCACACGTACACATTATATAAACACACATAATAACATGCATATATATAATATAACACATGTATATACATGATATATGTATATATACATCATATATGGATACATATTACAAACAAATGTGTTTGTGTGTATATATACATATGTGTGTATCTGGATCGATTTATATGTACCAAGGGTACATATTTTCCCTATCATCCACAGGAATTAGTATTTCAGAGAGAGAGAGAGAGAGAGAGCAGAAAAAGGGGGCCATGGGGCAAGATCTACAAGGTGATAAAATAAAAACTGGTTAGAAGGAGCTCAAAATAGGTACCCTAGAAGCTTGAATTCCATGAGGAATATAAAGACTACAGAAGGAATAAATAAAGTAAAGGTCATGAATCAAAGAATAAAAATCTAGAATGACAGAAATGAAAGGGAAATAATGAGGAGAAAGAAGGAAATATCTTCTTTCCTCCAAAGAAGGTGCAGAAAATGAAATGTAAAAACTAACAAGCAAAATAAGTTGGAGAGAAGAGGAAGAGGGATGTTACTTGATTATTTAGTAGAGAGGGAAAAAAAGGGGGAAGAATTTGAAAACTAGATAAAATAAAGACATAAAATGAAATCATACATATGACCAAACTCTAAAACTAGGTAAAGGGGTGACAAAGGTCTGGGGGCTTGAAGTGAAGGGGAAGAGAGCCGATGGAAATAGGGTTACCTGAAGGTAGATTAAGATAAAATATCCAAAGAGACACAGTATTGTATTTATGAAGGGGAAAAGAGTCTAATTGAGAAAAAAACATTAGTGGTAATTGGAAGAAAATATAAACCTAACTCTCATAGCTTTAAATGTAAATGGATTAAATATCCAATAAAGTGAGAAAGAGTGACAGATTAGCTAAGAAAAGAAAGTCTTAAAATTTGTTGCTTACAAAAACACACCTAAATAACAAAGACCTATGAAGTATACAATGAATGATTTTCATTAGTTATAGTATAGTATAGTATAGTTATAGTATAGTAGAAAGAACACTATATTTGGGGTCAGGACAGCTGGGTTAAAATCCTGGTTTGCCACTTGTGTGACCTTAGAGTATCATTTAACTTTTCTGGGTCAGAGTTCCCTTTTCTGTAAGATAAAGGGGGTAGACACTGGTCCCTTCCACCTGTAAAGATATCCCATGGGATGGCAATAGAAACAATGAGTTTGGAGTTGAAGGACCTAGTTTGAACCTGAGTTTACATCACAGCTCTGTTAATTACTAGAGGTGTGATCTTGGACAAGTCCCTTTCATGCTTTGACCTTTGGTATCCTTCTCTGTAAAATGAGGGGTTGCACTCAATGATCTCAAAGACACTTGGAATGGCATGACCTTGCCACTTTAAATTCTATGATCTGATCTTTTGACCATCCTACCCCTTGTTCTGGGATTAGCTTTTCCATTACCATTTCCAGTTTTAATGCCCTTATTCCTTCACTGACCCTCTAAATCTCAATTATCCAGACTACTCTGCTGTACTATTGAGTCATTCTCTACTGGGTTCCCAAAGGACAAATCTGACCATGTCAAAATATTCCTTCTCTTCCCCCCTCCAATAAATTCTAGTGTCTCTCTATAACTTTTGTTTGGCATTTAGAGCCTTTTATAGCCTGATGGCAAATGGTCTTCCCCGTCTTATTATACATTGTTCTTTTTTACATGGTTCAGTCAAACTGGCCTTCCCATGTTTCTCATATATTACACTTCCCTTTCTGTTTCTACTTTTTCACCAACTGTCCCCCATTCAGAGAATTCACTTCCTCCTCATCTCTGACTTAGAAATCCTTCATTTCCTTCATGACTCAGCTCAGATATCATTTTCTAATGAAGTCATTCTTTCTCCTCTTTCCCCAGATGCTAGTGCCTCATCCAACAAACAAGATTATTTTATATTCATTTTCTATGTACCTGTATATGGGTATGTTGTCTTCCTCATTTGAATGTAAGCTATTTGAGGACAGGTATTATTTCACGTTTGTCTTTGTATCCCTAATGCCCAGTGCGGTTCTGGGCATAGAGTGGATGCTTACTAAATGCTTGTTGGTTGGTGACTTACTTAAAGTATGTTTTAATCTGCTTTTATACCTTGCACCTTTTGTCGAAATAGAGAAAAATGAAGGCATGGATAAGGAAAGTGAAAGCATGCATAAGGAAACTTGCCTAAGGTCACATAGTCAGTTTATGACAGGACCAGAGCAAGGGAAGGGATGTTATCTTGATTACAACTCAGTGCTTTCTCTGTACTGATACATAGTCTTTTCCATTCTTCTGAAAGCCCTGAAGGAGAAGGAGGACCTCAGTTATATATGGTTTTATATAATTCTCTAATCATTTTATATAAGTCCTGTTTTTTCCCCAGTTAGACCCACAGCTCTAGGAATGAATCATACTTTCTCCTGTCTTCCTCTCATAGAAACCCAGCATGAAGTGATGCCTTGGATGAAGTAATTTAGGATTGTAGGATCCCAAATGTAGATCTGGAAAGAACTCCTGACTCCAAGTTTAGCAATCTATTATTTTACCACTGGTTTAATATTTGAGCAGAGGGGACTGCCCCCCTGAGTTTCTCAAGCTCCTCTCAACCTGTTAATTCTCACATTCCTCCTCTGACCCCACCCCCTCTCCTGCTATCCTCTCCAGCTCTTCCCATAGGAGACTCACATGTGGCGACCATGTTGATCCTCCCTGGTCAAGACTCCCTCCTTCTCCATCAGCATCTGTCGGAAAGTTCCCACCTTCTGTCGGATCTCCTCTTCAGAATACCTGCAGGGGACAGAGAGGATGTAAAATAAGGATAAGGCAAGGTTGGTATCACTAGAGTTTTTGACTTCCTTTGTGCTCCAACAGCACCTTCCTGCCTTTGAGGAAACTGAAGATCTTCCCATTTTGCATATAGAAAACTGATGAGAAATATAATCAAGGAGGGACTCTTTTTGATTAGATATTCCTTCTATTGGTTGGAGGTGGGGAGGAGGGTTTGAGGGCAGACAGTGTTCATGCCCATTTCTGTTTCTGTTCCATCACTAAAATGTGCAGCTGGTCATCTGGTTGTTGATTATACTTTTAGGATGATGAGAAGCTCACTACCTCATGAGGCACCCTGTTCTAGTGTTAGACAAATCTGGAGTGATACAGGCAGGAGAGAGAGGTTGAGGGGAGGAGGCAATATCATGAGTGGCAGCTGGGATCCAGGGTTAATCCCATTTCTTTTCTTTCCTCTAAAATATAGTTAAATATTCAATAATAAAGCAGACCTCAGACCTGCCTCACCCCTTCTACCACAGACCCTTGTTGATTCCAGATAGCAGGGCTGAACTCGGGAAGAATTGGCAGTAGAAAGAGTGAAAGCACCAGTCTTTATGAGTGCGAGTGTGACTGAAACAGCACTCCAAATTATTTTGGGGATGTTTGTTGCTTGGTGTTTTCCACATTAACCAGGTGATTCCACCAGCTATACATCTTAGGGTCATAGATTTAGAGCCAAAAGGAACCTAAGAGGTTATCTAATTCAACCCCTTCATTTTACAGATAAGGAAATTGAGGCCCAAGGAGCCTATAACTTGGCCAAGGTCACACATGTGATGGAGTCAGGATTTGAACTCAGGTCTTCTGACTTAAAATCTAATGATTTTTTCCATTATCCCTTTCTATATTTCTGTAACTAAAAGGTGCCTAAAAAAATAGTTCTGGCATCTAACAGGGTATTAGTTAAGAATGGCTTTCTCTTCCTGGCAGTAGACTGAACAAAAAGCCCTCCAGTGGCACTGGACCATCCCCTCCCTGCTCTTTAATCTGCTTCCATCCATTCTCATCTCAGCGGTCTCCCTTCCAGTCAGACTCTCTCCCCATTTTTGGATGAGTCATAGGGACAGAGGAAGGAGAAATATCGACAGCTCACATTTCTATATGACAAAAGCATAGGAACACATTCTCATTCTAGTCTTGTCATTGATAGGCTGTGTGACCTAGGCCCGGTTGTTTTTCTTCTCTGGCTTAAAATTTCTACTTCAGTAAAATATAGAGGAGTTAGATATTGTGATCTCAAAGCCCCCTTCCATCTTGAAATCGTCTGAATGAGATGGCTTCTGGTGCCTCGTCCAACTACAAAACTGATGGACTCTAAACTCCATGGGATTTAAAGGATTCTGCCAGAGAATTCTAGTAGCTTACTGACAATCACACAGCAAAAGAGCCAGTACTGAAACCCAGGTCTCTTGACTCTCTCTCCATCTGAGGTCTTGCAACCAATGAATCTGCGATCATGATAGGCTGGTGGGCAACACCCGCTCCATGAAGCTTTGCTCACTCTCCCTATTGCTTCTACTTCCTTAAATTGCCTTGTATCTACTTCTCTGGTTATGCATTGCAGCTCTCTGCTGGAATATAAGCTCCTTGAGGGCAAGGACTAGTTTCCTTTTTGTCTTTAACTCTTCATTGCTTACACAGTGTTTGGCACATGTTAGAGACATGATATCTCAAAAATCTGTGATTTGTCCTAGGAAGAACAGATTGAACCTATTTAGGATTGGATGGGTATGTCTCAGGGAGTCATTTCAGGATTTGGAGAGGAAGGGATGTGCAAAAGCTGACATTAGGTCACCAATACCTCCATATAGGGACAAGGACTAGCCCTGACCGGTGCCAACATAGGCTTTGAGCCTTCTCATAGTCACATCAGGTTCCCTGAGGGGAAAGTGTTCATAACCCAAATTACTGAGCTATTAAATAAATATTAAGGGTTGGAATATTATTTAATAGTATAAAATGAATATACTCTTCTGTAATTGTTATGAATATTAATCAAATATCTGAACACAAGAAAGAAATACTAATAGATTCAAGCAGAAATAAATGAATATGAATGAACAGGTGATATAAATGAAGAAAAATTTGTGAGCCTGAAGAAAATATAAGAAGTATGTGTTGGCATGTATTTGTGTCTGTTTTTAAAATACATTTTTGTTGATTTTTTTGGTTATTTACAAAAATTTTCACTGAATTTGCCTTTGTATCTCCTTCATTTCTTTCTCCCCAAGAACCTACCTCTCTCCATGTGTGTGTGTGTGTGTGTGTTTAAAATGAAAGAGGGGAAAGAAAGGAATGGATACCAAGGAGAACGACAGATGGTAGCTCAGAAGGAGAGTTTTGGGTTAATAGGATCATAAGATTTAGAATTACACTGTTCTGGAAAGCAGTTTGAGACTATGCATCAAAAGTCACTAAACTGTGCATGCCTTTTGACCAGAGATACAACTACCATGCCAGTAACCCAAAGAGATGAAAGAAAGAGGAAATGGATCTATATGTACCAAAATACTTATGCAGTTAATTTTGTAGTGGCAAAGAACTGGAGGCTACAAGGATGCTCATCAATTAAAGAAGAGCTTGAAAGATTATAGTCTATGGATATACTGGAATATTATTGTACCATAAAAAATGACAAAGAAGATGGATTCAGACAAACCTTGGAAGATTTATATGAACTGATGCAGAATAAAGTGAGTAGAACCAGGTAAATAATTTTTACAATAACAGTAAAACCGAAAAAGCAAACATCTTGGGAAGAAGTCAGAATTCTGCTCAGTGCAATGGCCAACATCATCTTCAGAGAAGTGATGAGGAATCCTGCTATCCACCTCTTTATAAGTGATGTCAGAGACAAGATGCCAAATTATATATATACATATATATCTCATATATACACATATATGTATATGCATATATGTATATATAAGTATGTATATATACATATACATACATAATACATATATAGATATATATTTGGATGTAGCAAATGCATAGATTTGTTTTGATTGATTGTCTAATTGGTTACAAGAATCTGTTTTTCCTTTTTCACTTTGGGGAGAGAAATTAAGGATCATTTTGCTATTAAAAAAAGAAAAGAAAGAAAAGAGGGCCATTGAAACACCTTAAAAATGCTCTGAAAGGAGCTGAAGGAAGATCAGTAGAAAGCAGAAACAAGCAGAACAATTTGGAAAGGAACATGTGATAAAGAAAGGAACAGGTGGCATTTTATATATACATACATATATTTAAAAGCAAGCTGTATTTGATGTAGATTCATGGCTTCACATATAATCTTTTTCTGTCTCATTTTGTATGTGGAAATGTTCTCTTTCTTTTTTGGTGTTTGTTAAATTCAGTCTAAAATCTAAAAAATAAGTAGATTTAGAATTGGGAAGGATGTTAGAGTTCATTTAGTCTAACTTCACACACACACACCCCTCCATTTTACAGATGGGAGGCCCAGAGAGGTAAAGTTACTTGCCCAAAATAAGGAGAAAGAAAGGAAACAAGTATTTATTAAGTGCTTACTACGTGCCAAGCACTGCGCTATGTGCTTTACAAATATTCTCATTTCACCCTCACAACTAATCTGTGAAGTAGGTGCTATTATGATCCCCATTTTATAGACAAGAAAACTGAGGCAGACAGAGGTGAAGTGATTTGCCAGATAGCTAATATGAGGCCAGATTTGAATTCAAGTCTTCCTGACTCCAAACTCAACACTTCATCTATTGTGTCACCTAGCTGCCAAGGAGCAAGAGACAAAGCCTAGATTTGAATTCAGGTCTTTCTGTTCCTGATGTAGATCTCTTTCCATCACACTAAAATGCCTCCTGAAGGATTTAACCCCTAAGTAAAAACCTAGGTGTTTGTGGCTTGGGATATGCTTCCTTCCTGACTCCTGTGGTGATCATGACTGCTTCATTAGGGTCAATTCCTCCCCATTCACACCTCTCATCCCCTCTCCAGTCCCATAGCACATGAAGATCATTCCACAAGTGATGGGTATGCCTCTTGAGGTAATGAGCTCCCTGTCACTGGTTGTTTTAAGAGAAGCAGGAGCAATCCTTCAGCCAATCAACAAGCATTTATTGAATGGCTGCCATGTGCCAGGCACCAAGCTAATGATACAAAGACAGAAATGAAACAATCTTCACTCTCAAGGAGATTACATTCTAATAAGGCACACACCATGTGTATACCAGATATCTATCTATACAGTAAATAGAGTCACCTTAGAGAAGACGGTATAGGCAGCTGGATTCTATGGTTGCTAGCGGGATCAAGAAAAGCTTCCTGAAAAGGCATTTCTTGATTTGAGTCTTAAAGGAAACTAGATATCCCAAGAAGTAGAGATGAGGTGTCTTTCAGGCATCGGGCTCAGCCTGAGATGGGAGATGGAGAGTCATGTATTTGGGGTGCCAAATAGGCCAGTGTCTGGGTTACAGAGTGTGTAGAGAGGAATAATGTGTAAGAAAATTAAAAATGAGAGAAAGGGCCTGGTTGTGAAGAGCACTAAGTGACAAAGCAGGGAATTTAGTTTTGCACCTAAAAGTGCTTGTTACTAGAGAGCAACTGGAGTCTATTGGTGAACAGGATGACATAGCTCTATGCTTCAGGAAAATCATTGTGGCAGCAATGTGAATGATGGATTGGAGGAGGGAGAGATGAGTCAGAGAGATCAATCAGGGGGTTATTTCAAGGGTCTGTGCATGAGGTGATGGGAGCCTGAACTAGGGTAACATGTGTATCTGTAGAGAGAAGGGAGACATTGTGAAAGTAGAAAGAAGATTTGGTGAATGAGGCATGTGTGGGGTGAAGCAGGTGACCAGTTATCAAGGATTCTCTGAAGGGCATTTCTTTCTGGGACAGATGTTGGACTAAATGACTCCTAAGATCCTTTCCAACTACCAACTCATATTGCAACCCTCGCCACACTTTCCCCTAAATTCTCCATAAGGGAGCTATCCAAAGTGCTAGAGAGTTTCTTGAGTTCTTTCAGAATCTCAGCAATATCACTGTTTCACTGGAGCTGTCCCTCATACCCACACAAACAGCAGTTTATGGAGACAGATGACTTGGTTTCTGATGCTCTGTGACCCTGAGTGAATCACTTTACCTCTCTGGGCCCCAGGTTCCTCCTTTTGCTCTTAGAACCAAATCAACACTGCCACTGTAAAGGGAAAATAAACTAATCCTTCTTCCTCCCAACTTGTTCCATTTTCTATCTCTGTCTCTCTAAAATCAAAATTCTTTTCCCTCTTCTCCACTCACCTATATGTGTTGTCTTTCCATTAAAATGTCAGCTCCTTGAGGAGGGCCTGTCTTGATCTTGTATTTATATCTCCAGCATTAGCATACTTCTTGGCACATAGTAAGTACTTAAATATTATTCATTCATTCGTTCTGCAGAGAGTGAGAGAGGACCTCTGAAGTCCCTTCCAGTTATCAGTCTATGAGTCCATGGTCTTATGATCTGCTGGTTGTACATAATATCTATTTGTTATCAGATTCATCTCCTAAAACTCTAGAGCCATCACATCTCTCTCTTGATCAAAAACTTTTTTATTGACACTCTATTGCCCACAGAGTGAAATGCAAAGACTAAAGCCTGAAGTTCAAGGTCTTCCATGATCTTGCCCCTATGCCAAACATCTTTGCCTCCTACCACTCACTGAAACCCAGCCCGTGGCTTTTCTAAACTGAGTTTATCTTTTCACTGTCCCTCACACACATCATTCCATTCTATCCAACAAACTTATATTAAGCACTCTCTGTGTATAAGACATAGTGTTGGTTACTGTAGACAAAAGATAAATCTGACATCTAGCCAGCACTCAAGAAGCTTATACTCCAATGGAGGCAGAGAAGAAAGGAATACACAAATAGACATGAATCAAGGAAAACTGAGATCAATGCACAGAAGACACAGGCAGATCAGGAGGAAGGAAAGACCTCTTTAATTAGGGAAAGGAGGCAAGGTGAGTCAAGGGAAGATTCATGGAAAAGTTGGTGCCTGGACTGAGCCTTGAAGAGAGCAGTTTCAGTTGGTAGAGATTCAGGTTGACAGGAGTCCATTTCAGGCTTGGGGAAGATTTAAGCAATTAAAAAGAACAGGACAAAGACAGGAAACAATGAGGCATCTATTTGATGGGATATAGGGTATGTGAAGGGGAATTGAATGAAATTAGACTAGAAAGATTGGTTCAAACAAAATTTTGAATGAGTAGCCTTGAGGGTGACTACCACCTCTGAACCTTAACTGAAACTATTCCCCCACCTGTAATGTTCAGGGCCTCTTGCCTTGATTGTCTAAATCCCATCCATCCCTGAAGGCTCAGCTGGGGATTAAGGCTCATTGTCAGGACTGGGGATAGGCTTCAGTGCTAGAGATGAGCAGTCAGTAGTGAGGATGGGAGTTTATTGCTAGAGATAGGGACTTAGTGTCAGGAACAAGGGGTCAGTACTAGGGATGAGGGTGCATTTTTTGACTAGGAGCTCAGTGTAAGAGATGGTGCTTTTGTATTGGGTTTGAGGGTTGGAAATGGAGGTTTCAGCTCACAGTTGCCTAGGTGACAGACTCAGTGCTAGGGATGGGGCCTCTGCTTCAAGTATTGGAGCTTAGTGTTGGGATAAGGGCTCAATACTGAGGACTGGAGGGTCAATGTCAAAACCCAGGGTCAGAGATAAGGACTAAGAGTTGTGCACTAAAGATCGGGTGAGGGGTCTCAGTTCCTGGGATGGACACTAAGCCCCCAGGCTTAGTATCAGTAATAAAGGCTTAGAGTTAGGTATATGTATTCAGTATTTTTCCCATTCTTGGAAATGATTTCCTGTTGTTTTGTCAAACCATTTCCACATGCAATATTGCAACTTGATTCTCCTAACCATGGAGATAATGGCCTTTAATTAAGGCACCTGTAGACCCACCACTCCCTCTTCAGGGACCACAGCCCACAGTTTTGCTACAGAAAACAGAATTTTCTTTTTTTACACATCAATAGCTCATCAACTCTTCAAATATGTTTGTATTGCCTGCTAATAACTTGCTTTGTGTGTGTCTCCGTCTGTTTCTTTCCATCTCCTCCTCTCTCAGCACTCCACTTGGAGTTCAGGAAACATATCATTTCTCAGGATGAGCCTAGTGGCTTTCTTAGCCTCCTTATTCTGGGTCCTGGCACCTACAACCAAGCTCTCTTTCCTTGAATTGAGACTTTATCTCTGAAACTAAGACCCCATGCCAAGGCCTGAGTCCCCATCCTCAGAATGGAACTTAAGTTTTTAGAATCTCCTCCTATATCCCTAGTTATTAACACATACACACAACTATCATCCCTTCCCCCCAGGAAATTGGCCCTAAGAGACATGATACCCTCTCCCCACCAACGGCTAGCCTGGGGAATGAGATGACCTTGGAATGACTTCCATGAAGGCATATTGCCTCCTGTTTCCCTGGGGTTCTAGGCTGATGTTCTCCAGGAATTTCCTTGCAGAGTCAACAGAAAAGGATTGGAAAGGAAACTGAGCAGCAATTACTTCACCTACTCTTTTTGCCCTGCAGCTAAGTGATCTCCCTTGGGGAAGGAAACTGGAGCAGGAAATCCAGCCTCAAACCTTTCCTGGGAGGAGTTGCTAGCTGAAGGACTCACAGAAGTATCCCTTCCCTTCCCCACAAGGAGGCTGGCAATGACTGTCTCCTTCATCCTCTTGTCTCCAGAGTGTGGTCTGGGCACCTCACTGAGCACCAAGCACCAGGATGAGAGTTGGGAGAAAATGAGTGATTTCAGGCAAACCATCTATGCGTTGAAGGACTCAGTTTCCTAATCTGTCCAAAAGGGGAATTAATTCCTATGGTCTTATTGGATTGTGACAAAGATCCAGTGGTAGAATTGTGGAAACATCTTGGCAAATCTAGCTCCGTGAGAGGGGCAGAATGAATAAAAAGGTGGCCTTAGAGTCAGTAAGTCCTGACTCTAACATACACAGGCTTTGTAATCCTCAGTGCTAAGTCATTTCATTTCTCAATGCTCCAGGGAATTCTTTAAGACTATAAGGGGCAGAGCAGGTGCCAATCTGCATTGGCATAGGCTGTTTCTCCATACCAATAAAATCACAGACCTGATTTTTTTAAAGTCTTTCTTGTTAAGCAAAAACAAAACTACAACATCACTGATTATATTATTGATCTCCCCAGCGCTTCAAGAATTAACCCAATCTCCAGGGCCACTAAGAGATGGTGGAATTCCCTAGTCTTCCTAGCTACCATACCTGTAAGTGTAACTGTATTTTTGCTGGACTAAGGAGAGATGGGAGAAAAGGAATTGTGTCTTCCTCATCAGACCAGGGGCTCCAAGAGGGTAAGGATGGTATCTCACCATCCCTTTCTTGTAGGCAGGTATGGTATCATCATATCAAGGGTTTTCTGAGACTTTCTTCCCCATCCTCTGCAGTACCCAGTCCAGGACTGTGCCCACAGGAAGGGCCCATCTGTGTGACCTTGGATGATTCACTTAACTTCCTTGTGTCTCAGTTTCCTCAGTCATAAAATGAAGGGGATTGGACTAGCTAACCTTCCATGTCCATTCCAGCTCTATAATAGGATTCTATGCTTTTAAGACTGACTGTTGAACTTAAGCCCCTTCTCAGGCATAGGATATCAGGATCCCACAGTAGTGCTGAGCTGAGTGGAAAGAGTCCTGCACTTAGAGACAGGAAATCTGGATTCAAATTTTGACTTTGGCATTTGTCAGAAGGGTTACTTAGGGTCAGGTCTTGAGTCTCATTTTCTTGGTCAGTAAAACAGTACTGACACTCTCACAGAAACATTGTGAGCAGTGAATATTGTATATCCTAAAGAGACATAAAAGTGGGAGTGTATGATTAGAGGGACAAAATCCCCTCCAAATTTACCTAAAGATTTGAGGTTGACAAAGCCTATTGCTTACAACAAATCTTTTGAGTATACCAATAATTATCCCCATTTTACAGACAAGAAAACTGAGGCAGGAGGTGAAATGACTTTCCCACGATTCCCTCTTTCAGGGCCCACCAAATAGCAGGTATCTGAGCCAGGATTTGAACCCAGGTCTCCTGACTCTAAATATTGTGTTTTTTCCTTTATACTATGATATCCAAAGGCTCTGAGTCCTGTACTATTATCCATTCTTGAGGATGGGGGTACAGTTACCATCCTCCCTTAGCAGGATCAGAGAGCTTGATTAGGAAGAAACCTCAAAGGTTACCTAGTTCAACCCCCTCATTTTACAAATGAGGAAATTGAGGTTTTAGCGTGGTTAAGTGAATGTCCAAAGTCACACAAGTAATATGGACCAGAGGCAACACCTGAGCTAGGTCACCAGGCTCCAAATCCGTTGCCCTTTCCTCTTAGTTTCTCAGGACTCTGACATATGAGAACAGATCCTGATTCATATTTCCAAAGCCTCCAGGCTCACGACTGACGGTCCTTACTTTCATCCCATGGCCACCCAAGGCTTGTTCCAGCATAGGGTGCTGGCTGGCCACAGTGGGCCTTAGCAGCCGATTTGCCATCAGCCCAGTTGGTATTCCTACATCCCCAGGATTGCAGCTGCATCAGGGAAGTATGCTTGTCAGGGAACCAGGCTCACCAGCCAGGAATTTCATTGCTTCAAAATTGCTTTGCCATCTGGGATGCAGGGAAATGTAGAACGGCACAGGGATCCACAGAAATATTACAGAGGCATTGTGGTTGCTGTTGGTGGTGGGCCTTTGTTTCCAAAGAGAACCAAAGACATCCCGAGGGCTGTGTCCTGACATGCATGTGAATTAGATTTAAGCAAGGCATTGTGGAGGAGTGGAAGGAGAACTCCCTCTACTTCAAATCCCACCTGCTGCTTCCTACTGGGCAGCAAGATGGCACAGTGGAGAGAGCTGGACCTGGAGTCAGGAAGACTTGAGTTCAAATCTGATATCAGACACTCACCTAGCTGTGTGACCCTGGACAAGTCACTCAGCCTCTGTTTATTTCACTTTCCTCATTTGTAAAAAGGGGATAATAACAGCACCTACCTCCCAGGGTTGTTGTGAGAATCAAATGGGATCATAATTGTAAAGCTCTTAGCATAGTGCCTGGCACATAGTCAGTGCTCTATAAATGTTAGCTGCCATCATCCTTATCACCTTAGAGTACTGTCTACAATAGAGATATCAGACTTCTGGCCTGCAAAATTCTGGAGTGCTGCTGCAGTGTAAAGTACATTGGAAGATATTTAACAACAGAAAACAACAAAGGTAATGTTAATTTGTGGTTTTTCTAGTAAATATGCATCCTGTGGGGATGTGTTTTGACTGTAATCTAATGCCACTGGAATAGAGCGCTGAGAAATTAAGGGAACTGCCCAGGGCCATACAATCAGGACATTGGTGGGACTTGAACAGGGTCTTCCTGGTTCTAAGGCCAGACATTATGCCAGAATTGTATAAAATGATTGCTGGGATTATTATTAAAAATGATGGGCTGGCCCCAAGTGGCCAGGCGGGTTGTAGTGACTCAGTCTTTGGGTTACCTTCTATCCACCCGCCTGGACACACTCACCCTTGTTCCTCCATCATCTCCTGCAACTCCATACACTTGAGTTCCACACGCCGCTTCCTTTCATGGTCCAGGATCTCCCGGTGGGCCTTCTTCACCAGGCTGGGCTCCACAACCCGCAGCTCCTCCTCTGGTCTGTGCCAGGCACCCGAGGCACTGGGTTGGGGGAAGCCATTGGCAGCATCTGGTGGAGATGGGATGCTGGCTCCATTGTTGAAAGTGGAGGACATGGCTGCCTGCACAGACCTGCTGGCTGTGGTCTCTGTGGAATGGACAGAGAGGGAGAAAGAAATATTCAGTGGCAAACTCATTTCTGATCTATCCTTCTTAATGCAACACCCACCAAGAAAAGCTTTCCTCTTTAACCACTCTGCTGAATTCACGGTGATGACTCAATGGGAGAAACACTGTTCATATCAACTTCTGGTCATAAGAGAAACAGAAAGGGGCCGCTAGAGGGGAGAGAATTCCCATAGAGGACAGAACTGATCAATTGTAGAGGTGACAGAGTGGGGGAGTGTCAAACAGTTAGGCCTGCAGTGTCAGGAAAGAGAAAAATGCCAAGGAGATACAATCTCATCTTCCTTCAGGAATCAAGTTAGTGTCAAAGTGGTCCGTAGTCTAGGGGAAAGTCTGCATCCCTGAGTCATCTTTCCCCTTCTCTCAATTAAATACTCTGAACTTCAGGGTTTATCTTTCCATCCTTAGTGCTTCACTTAGGGAGAAATGTGTGGATTTTATTATGTTTTGGATTGAACAAGAGAGGGCTCTGAAGAAATTTCATCAGAACATTCCCCTGTAATTAGATTGAAATTTCGTTATTTTGAGATGGGCTCAGTAATTAATAGTTGACCAGAAGTCCACTCTTGTGGGATCACATCTAAACAGGAGGTCTCTAAACCTAAGTTTCAACACTGGTTCTGCCACTTAGTGATTAGGTGATCCTGGACTAGTCAAATTTCCTCCCTAAACTTCAGTTTCCTTTTATTTGAAATGTAGCTGATCTGGAGGGGGTGGGGCTCTCCTAGTTCTCCAGTCCATAGTTCATAGACTTAGGGCTGGAAGGCACCTTAGAGGTTATCTAGTCAAATCCGTTCATTTTACAAAGGAAACTGAGAACCTAACAGAGCCTATTACAAAGATAGCAAATAGCAGTGCCTGAATTTGAACAAAGGTTCTATGGCCCCAGATTCCATATTCTGTCCACTGTGCCACAGAGATTCTATGACCTCTGAACTATAAACTCATGGAAACATTTTAAGTGTTGACAATGTAAGGACTAGCATGAGTCTCCACCTCCATCTTTTTTCACTTAGTCGATAGCTGTACCCACACTAGCAATGAAACTGTTCAGAGCTTCTGCTCATTGGACCTTCATGGGACCAGCTCTTCATGAATTTATAGCTGGAAGAGACCATCAAGATCCATTAGACCAACCCTCTCATTTTTCAGATGCGAAGGCTAAGGTTCAGAAAAGTTATGTTACTTGCCCTAGGTCACACAAGGTAGTAAAAGGAAGAACTGATATTTGAACCCAGGTCCTCTGACTCTACATTCACCCTTGTTAGCAGCAACCCCCAAGTGAAAACATTCCTTGTGTCTCTGAGGGTAAATATGTATATAGCATATGTATGTATCTCTGTATACAGACAGATGTCTTCAACAGCTCAAAATTACAAGGGACCTTAGGGACCAAACTCAACCTCCCTTGACAGCCAACATTCTGGAGTAAACCTTACAAAATGTAAGGAATTGTGGGAGATTGTAGAGTCTCAGGTATGCTTTATTAAGTGCCATAGGAATTGACAGGCTGACATGTATGATTGCTCAGAGACAGGGGGATGGCTTGGATTACCTCTCAAGTTCCATTCAGATGTCTAATTCTGTGATTTCATGCCAGCCCCAGCCCTACCTCTCCTTTTAAATACCACACCACCAGTTCTGCACAGGGCTAGTGTCACTACAGTAAATGCACAAAGGATTGGCACCCAACCCCCAGCCAACAATTCAGTCACAAAAT
Organism: Bettongia penicillata ogilbyi; assembly: GCA_023548195.1. Classification (NCBI taxonomy): domain Eukaryota; kingdom Metazoa; phylum Chordata; class Mammalia; order Diprotodontia; family Potoroidae; genus Bettongia; species Bettongia penicillata. Next base: position 6,755,585 of record JAJHZJ010000284.1, on the reverse strand, counting down.
CACAGCCCCTCAGAACTGAGATACTTCAAAGGACATCTAATCCCACCTGTACCTAAATAGGAATCCCTTCTAAAGAATTTCTCTTTCCTGAGGGGAACTCACTTTGTCCTGAAGCAGTCCATTCTGCTTGGGACAGCTGTAGTTCTTAGGAAATTTTTCCTTCCATTAGGTCTAAATCTGCCTTCCTGTGGATCTTTCCACCATGCCCAAAACTATTGTTCTGCCTAGGGTCTAGTAGGACAAGTCTGATCCTGTTTTGATGTGATAACCCTTCAAGCACCTGAGAGCAGCTACTCTCTCTGTTTACCCCTAAATCTTCTAAATGTCTCTGGGTCAAACACCCCTGTGCCTTAAACTAATCCTCAGATAACAAAAGAAAACAGTGCCATCAAAAAGTCATCACCCAGAAGGAGGGATGAACTTGGAGTCAAGAGATCTGAGTTCAAATCTCAGTTCTGCCAGTTATGACCTGTATGATCTAGCACACTAGATCACTTAATGTCTCTGGGTTTCAGTTTCCTCATCTGCAAAATGACTTTTCAGATCCCTTCCAGTGTTATATTGAAGCTCTTAGAATCTTATGTTTTGTCTTATCACTGTCCTAGTCACCTTCTCTTAGACGTGCTCCAGGTTGTCAGCATCTTGCTTAAAATGTATCCCTTAACACTCTACATAATACTCCAGATGAGGGACTTCAGAGGTACTTGGGTAAAATACAAACTCCTCAGTATGGTAGTTGGAGCCCTACACAGTCAGGTTTCAGCCTCCCTTCCCAGGTTTATTGCACATTGTTTGCCTTTAAGCACCTGTCCAACTGACTTGCTTGTCAATCCCCAAAATTGACAATCCATAGTCTACTTCCATGACTTTGCACATACTTTCTCTCATGCTTGTAATGCATTCTTTCCTCACCTCTACCTCTTGGAATCTTTAACTTCCTTCAAGGATCAGCTCATGTACCTTTTTCTATAGGAAGCCTTTCCTAATTATGTTAGATGTTAGAGTTCTTTCTGTTCCTCAAGTTACCATGTGTGTTATATACAGATACACACATATGTATGTATGTACACACATACAAGTCATATCCTCCAAAAAGAATATAAAATCCTTGAGGGAAGAGATCTTTTCATTTTGCTGCTGTCACTAGTATCTAGCACAGGTCCTTGTGTGTAGGAAGTTCTCAGTAAATGTCTGTTTGATGTGATTGGGTCAGAGCAGAATATCATAGGTCTGTCACTCCTCTCATCCTGGTCGGTAAACTTCTGTTAATGTTGTCCAGGAAGACATTAGATTCTTTGGCTGCTATATCATTCTATTGACACTAATTGAGCTTGGAGGCCAACAAAACGGAATTGAATTGAATCAGGACCATGGACAGAGCCATTCAGCCCATAAGTAGGTCATACTTTTGTGTACTTAGAGAAGATTTAGAGGAAAGTGGAACTATGAAAAAGCAATAGTTTTCTTTTCCCTCTAACTTAGGAAGACTCTTATCTGGTGGTGAGTTCTTTTGATAAATGGATTTCAGTCCATCAACAAATATTTAATATTAATTAATATTCAGTCCAGCCAATAAATATTTAATAAGAGCCTACTGTGTGCCAGTCATCTTTCCAAGTGTTGAGATACAAAGAAAGACAAAGGACAGTCCCTGTCTTCAAGGATCTTCACAGTTCGATGAGGGAGACAACTTATAAACAATTACATGTAAACAAGTCATACAAAGGCTATATTGGGAATAATTAACAGAGAGAAGACACTAGAATTAAGGGGGATCAGGAGGGAATCCGAGAGGCAGAGTCCAACAGACCAAAAAACCATTTTCAGTTGTAAACCAGGTTTATGTGGGAGTTAAGCACGGGTACTTTCAGCCTCAACCATCCCCACTGCTGGTGTCCAACTTCAGGACAAGATGATACATGATCATCTAAGGAGTGGGGCTGTTGATGAGAAAGACCATAAAATGCTAAAGGTAGAAGAGTCCCCTAAAATGTTGTTTTGTCCACTATTATTCCCACTCCCTTTGCTCCCCCACATTTTACAGAGGAAAAATCTGAAGCCCAGAGAGGGAAGTGAGTGCCCAGTATCACATAGTGAATAAGTGGTAGCATGAGGATTGTAACCCTGGCACTTATTGGGAACATGAACACAAAACCATAACATACATATTCAGTGTTCCACAGCTAGGACTTAGAATACACGTGTGTGTGTGTGTGTGTGTGTGTGTGTGTGTGTGTGTGTGTACCCAGGTAAGGAATATATAGGAAAAACAACATGGCATTGTGGTTAGAAAACTGGCATCAGTCAGGAAGACATGGCTTTAAATTCCATCTCTGACATTGCCTACACAACCATGCATGAGCCCTTGCTCTCACTAACCCTGGCAAGTCTCTACACATTGCAGAGCAAGAGCTGACCTGCATTACTGTGAGTTCCCAATACCAATGAAATCGCAGGTCCAGTCCAGTCAAAGATGATGGTGGTGGTGAGTTATGAAAGCACTAGCTGGAGGGAGTACAGTGCAGCACTTGGAGTCAGGAGGACACTGCAGTGCTCAAGTTCCATCTCTGAACCTTCTTAGCTGTGTGACCATGAGCAAGTCACTTAACTTCTCTCTAGACCTCAGTTTACTCATTTGTTAAATGGGGATAATAATAGCACCCACATTGCAAGATTGTAATGAGGATTAAATATGACAAGTGATTCTCCATGCTTAAAACGCTGTAATAATGTGTGTTACTATTACCTATTAAGTCATTATTTCCATCTGCTGATAGAGAGTCTCCACCCTGGGAGCTGCTTCACATTGCAAAAAAAAAAAAAATTACAGCTCCATCCATATGGAGCATAGTCTATTGGGGCCATCAATTATACATGTGTGCAAAGTCTCAGGTATATATCCCCATGTCTTAACACTTTTCAAGGGTTGTCCCCTGCTTTGGGCCATGCCCTTTAGATTTCAAGCTCAGTACACAAGGGAAAGGATTGTCCTTAACAATTCATTCAGCAGCTGCTTCCCTGATGCATTTTGAGGAGGAGGATAGGGGCTAAGCTGAATGCCATATACTTTGGACTGATGGGGCTGAATGAAATCCAGAAGAGCCAGAGTGAAGTAGAACCCCTGGACTTTTGATTACATAGGGTCCATCCTCCTGGGGAAAGGGCCCAGACTGATCAGGAGATGAAAGATTTTCTCATCTGTTTGGAGACTGGACAGTTATTAAAGTCATACCTTTCCTTCTTAATGACTTTCTCTGAGGATCCCTTATAACAAAGTTTCTGTGGAAATAACACCTTAAAACACACACATACACACACATACACACCTTCTGCAATTAGCTTATCATGGCACAATGGAAAGACCCTTGGATTTTAGGTCAGCACCCAGAGATTCTGTGTTCAAATCCTGCCTCTATCAGTTATTATTCATGTCTCATTGAAGTTCATTTTAAATTTGAAGCCTCCACCTTCATCTGTAGAATGAGGGAATGAGACTAGATGCCCTCTCTACTCTATTCCAGTTTAAAATCTATGATACCGTGATCCATGTGGCCCTGGGCAAATCACTTAACTTCTCAGTCTCAGTTTTCTTATCTGTAAAATGAAAGGGTTGGACTAGATGAGCTCTAAAGTCCCTTTCCACTCTAGATCTATTGTCCTATGACCTAGGTTAGAGTACTGGCTGTGCTCCCTGCTATCCGTGTGATCTGGGGCAAGTTAGTTCCCCTTTCTGGACCTCAGTTTTCTTCTCTGTAAAATGGCAGATTAGAATAAATGATTCGGTAGGTCCCTTTCAGCTCCAGTCTCCATGATTCTGTGACCCTGTCAGAAAGCGGTTATGGGGGAAAGAACACCGAATGAAGCAAAATCAGGGGTCCAGGCTGAGAGAAGAAGGATGCTAAGTAGGCAAGAACAAATGTTACCTCCTTCATAACTTTGCTTGTGGACTGGATCTGCCTCTTGCTATGGGAAACAACTTGCCACCAGCACCTTCTCCCTCAACCCACCCTCTCCCAGGCCTCTGAGGAAGTGAACTGTGGCTTTGATTTAAAGGTGAGACTTCAAGTAGCAAGCCCCAGCTGAACCCCTTCCCACCAGATGGAAAGATAGACCAAAGGGCCACTGCTGTTTTAGCTCATCATCGGATTGTTGTGCGTTGGGGGGAGGAGGGGTCCACCTCTTGAGCTATTTCTATTTCCTTTCTCCATGATGCTGCTGGCTGCTGGTTGCTAAGCAGCGAGAAAGACTTATTTCCTCCCCTGGGTGGGGGGAGGAAGTGAGGGGGGAGCAGTCTAGGGTGAGGAGTGGGAAGAAGGGGATTGGAAAGAAATGTAAAAGGATCAGGCACACTTGGGGCCCTGATAAAAGCATAAAATAACCAATAGAGAAGTTCACAGTCAGGGATGGCAAATTTGAGATAGGGAGACACGCACAAGTCATAAAAAGAGATTGAGGCAAATAGGGACAAAGAGGGAAACAGAGCCACCAAGATGGACAGTAGCTGAAACACAGGAACACAGACAAACATTGAAGATAGGAGGTGGAACAAGAATGTGGGGTGGAGACCCATACCAAGGCATGGAAACAATGAAACATGCAGAGACATCGAGAGGATCAGAGACAGACAGATGCAGAGACATTGGGAGAATCAGAGACAGGCAGACAGATACACACACACACACACACACACACACACACACACACACAGTATCCCAGCCACAGGGTAGCCAAGAAGGGATAGTGTAGGGCACTGTGCTAGGTGCTGAAGATATAAGGATAAAAGTGAAAGGATGCCTGCCTTCAAGGAGCTTATCATCTGCATTCACATGTCTTTTTAAATAGAGTTGTGATTTCATTGGCCAAAGAACTTTCAAGCAAGAAACTCCCTCCACCAAGGCAGATCTACACCTGCTTCTTCTTAGAGAGTATCCTACAACACTGAGAAGTTAAGTGACTTATCCAGGGTCACTTAGCCAGTGTGTGTCATATGCAGGATCTGATCCCAGGTCTTTCTTCAAGAGCATCTTTCTATCACCTTGATGTCTCTTTATATGCTCCTTTTATTGTCCAATAGTGGGCTAGTACCCCAAACACTGAATTCTTACCCACCAGGTAGATCTGGCACCTTTGCCAGACATCATCCTCTCTGAACCTGCATTCACCCTTCTGTGGCATGGAGTGATCATAATAGGAACATAGAGCTGGAAGGGAACTCATCTAGTACAAACTCCTCATTTTACAGATGAAGAAACTGAGGCCCAGAGTGATCATATGATTTGTCTAAGATTGTATGGATAGGATCACAGCTCTAGAGTCGGGAGGGACCTTAAAGCCACCCAGTCCAACCCTATCCAGGGCAAGGTGGGTGCGGGGAAACACAGAGGTGAAGAAATTTGCTCATGAGTGCACAGATTAATGGTTGATTATGGCCAGATTTGAACCCAAGGCCTCTTACTCCAGAACAAGTACCCTTCCCATTGCTCTCTTTTACCCTTATCTGTTTTGTGGAATGGATGGTGTGAATTAAAAGGAAGAAGATGGTGTCACAGGGTCTGTAGTAATACAAAGATAAAGCAAAACCTCAGGAAAAGGAACAGCGTCCAGTGGTCTCTTCTCTTTGGGAGAGCCAAATAACCTCTGGATTTTTCTTTGAAAATGAGGAGTTGAGAAGTCTGCCCTGGTATGAGAGTGGGAAGTTGAGGGATTCTTCAAGTGGGGAGAGGATATATGCATGGGGTGATGACAAAAGTCACCCTGCCCTGGGACCTCTTTCACAGGGAGAAAGGAGCTGCACCAATATGGTACCCATTTATGTAGCACTTTATAGACTGCAGAACACTTCACAGACATTATTTAATTTGATTGTTACAAATATACTTTGAGGTAGGTGCAGTAGATATTATCAGACCCATTCTGAAGATGGGAAAATTGATTCTCACAGAGTATCTCATGATGATAGAACTGGTGAATGTCAGGGATAGGATCTGAACCTAGGTTTTCTTTTCCACTCTCAACTAAATTGGACTGATCTCAGTCTGGACTGAGATCAACAGCTGGAAGGATGGTCACCTCTAGGCTTTTCTCCAAGGCTCAGCCCTAAGTACAGTTGACTTCACAGGAAGTTTTCAAGGAGGGGCAATGTGGTGCACTTTGGAGGTAGGTCTGGGATTGAGTACCGGTGCTGCTATTAATCACCTGTAACATTGGACAAGCCCTTTCCCCTCACTAGGCCCCAATGTCCTCTCATGAAAAATGAAGGGGTTGGATGAGATGACCTCCAAGGGCCCTTTCAGCTTTAAATCTACGATCCCATGAGAAGGTAACCTTAGAGAGAAGAGCATACAGCCACCTCCAGCAGCAGCAAAAGCAGCAGCAAAGGCTGCAGGGAACAGATAAGGGAGTGCCAAGCCAGTACCTCCTCCCTAGAGGACCTGAGTGGAAGGGAGGATACTTCATTGAGGCTAAAGGAAGAGGGAGAAGGGAAAAAATTAACCACTAATACAACAGGAAAAGGATGAAATTAACTATAGCCCCCAGTACCATTGAGAAGGTCAATTCATTATAGCACCCGAACCCCAGTGAGAGATAGAAAGACAGGCCAAAACAGTCAAAGATGCATAGACGCTTAGGGGAAGCCTAATTGCCCAATCTAGTGGCCTTTTCTCAGTCATCATCCTCTTCTTGCAGCATCTGACACTGTTGACCACTCTGCTTGAATACTCTTACCACTCTCAGTTTCCATGACACTACACTTTCCTGGTTTCCTCCCTACCCATCTGACAGATTCTTTGCTGTTTCCTCTTTTTGTTCCACTGAGAGTTCTGCCCTCAGTTCTCTTTTCACTCTCTTGGCAGTATCACCCATTCCCATGGCTTCAATTATCACCTCTGTGGTCAATAAATCGCACATCAATATTTCCAGCCCTGACCTTTCCCCTGGGCTCCAGTCCCATATCTCTAACTGCTTGCTAGACATCTCCATCTGGAGGTCCTGAGATTTAAACACATCTTCTGACTCCAAAGGAATTGATAATTCCATTGTATCACACTGAAGCAGAAGTCCAGCAATGGCTACCGCCTCTTCTTCACACAAGACAAGGGAGTCATGGTTCCAGGATGAAAACTGAAGGGAGATTCTTTAGATTGGCACAGAACAGAGGCAATAATTCCACCATCATCATCTTCATTTTCACATTCTTAGTCTACTTCCTGACTCCTGACATTTGTTACATGTGTCACCACGGACAAGTCACTTAACTCTTCTGGGCCTTAGTTTCCTAAACTGTTAAATGAAGGAGTTGAGTCAAATGACCTCTAAGTTTCCTTTCAGTTCTAAATTTAAATCCATGGTCCAAGTACCTGCCTTAGTTAAACAAGCATTTTTGAAAAAAATTTACATTTATTTTAAAATTTTGAGTTCCAAAATTCTCTCCCTCCTTCCAGCCTCTCCTCCACCCATTGAGAAGGCAAACATGAAATCCATTATACATGTAAAGTCATGCAAAACATATTTCCATATTAGCTATTTAACAAGCATTTGTTAAATGCTTGTTATTATGCATCAGGTACTATGGATGCAAAGATAAAGGAAAAGACACCCTGTCTTTGAGAAACTTACATTCTATTGCTAGGAAGAGCCCATTTGCACAGACAATTATAAATATGAATTTTTTAGGATGAGGAGAGAAGCAGATGATCTGGAAAGGCTTTTTGTAGCAGGTGGCACCTTAGGCGAGCCTTGTCGTGTCTAACTGCCAATCATGGATCCGTATGTTAGCCCAAGAATAATGATACGTTGAGCAGGCTCACTCAGAGACTCATACAACATCCACGATAAAAGATCTCAAGGTGAAGAGACTTGCCCAAGGTTTCCTAGCTCCAAGGAAGGGAGCTCTATCTCAAAGAGGCCAATAGAGGCATAAACCAAGAAAGGAATTCAGAGAGATAGAGATACATACACACACAGAGGTGGAGAAAGAGACATAAAGAAATGGATGGTGATGAGACAGAGACAAGGAGAAAAAGACAACTCCATCATTGGAGACAATGAGTCAGAGACAGAGAAGGAGAGAGACTGAACTTTACTGAAACAGAAATCACCAGAGATATTGAGTCAGGGACAGGAAGAGTGACATATTCATCCATCCATTCATTCATTCTTCATATAAGTACTTATTTATCACCTACTGTGTGATATTAGGGATACAGAGACAAAAACAAGACTGTCCTTTATTTCAAAGAGCTTATTCTCTATTGGGAAAATAACAGGTAATCTATAGATACCAAAACTATACAAGGTTAGTTTGGGGGTCCTTAGGAAGTGGAGAGCTCAGGAAAGACTTTATTCTCTTGGGAAGCAGCATTTGAGAGAAACATGTAAGGATGCTGAGGGAACTTTAGGAGGCAAAAGGAAGATGCATGAGGGACAGCAAGTAGATCAGTCTGGTTTAACCACAGTGGGAGAAGGAGAATCTCAAGAGTATGCTGGAGCCAAGCTCAAAAGAGTTGATGATTAAATTTTCAGTGTGAACACTTAGAACTCAAAATCAGAAAACAACTCAAATATGAGTTTAACTTATTTTTTGTTGATCATTTAGACAATAAAACAATTGAGAAAAATTGAATAACGCAGATTAAACTTTAAAGTGTATATAATACATTGAGGCAGGGAGCCAGCTGTTAAAACACTTACCAGCACAACATTGGGGGAAATATATAACATGCCTCAGAAGGTAGAGTGGAACTAGATTGTGAAGGGCTTTAAAGGTCAAATAAAGGAACTTTTATTTTATCCTCAAAGCAGTAGGGAGCTGTTGAATTTTTTAAGGAAGAAGTAACTTGTGCTTTGGGAATATGGGGGGGAGGACAAGAATGCAAAGAAAGATAGAGAATGAGTAGAAAAATGAAGTACATGCAGGGATAAAGAGAACCAGGTGCCCAGAAAGTCAGAGACTTAGAAAAAGATAAGGATATCTTGAAAATCAGAGAAGTACATGTGAGAACAAAGAAAATGGAAAGACAGTCAGACATCAGGTATCCCTCAATTTCAGTGAAAGTTATCTCTGAAACCTGGTATCTTGTCACTTGCCCTTCGACATCTTTTGTATTGGCCCGTCCATAGACCTTTACCTCCATATAGATAGGACTGAAGGGCCAGAGAGACCAAGTGATCAAAAATGCTGTGGCTATGACTGAGCAATTCCCTCTAGACTCCTATCCCCTGAGGGCTCAGAATAAATTCAAGCAGATTTTTCAGAATCCCCAGGGCAAGAATCATGCCAGCCCTTGCTGGTTCTACCTATCGCAATGTAATACAGAATCTGAGTGCATCCCTTAATCTTGCTCCTCCCCTTTCTCCCCTCCCCCCATTGTTGCTTCTTTTCAGGGCTTTCCAGGTCAAGTCCCCTACTCAGAAAGTGAGAAGCTGGAGTCATCCCAGCCCTACCTGAGCACAGATTAAGTCATGAAGCTCTAATTTAATGCCTGCTGACACATGGGAGCTGCTTTCTTCATAAGCCAAGAGATCTGTTAAAGAGCCAGTGTCCTGTTTTCAGACCCTCCTGTCCAAATCTATTAAAAATCCAACCCATCAAGATGCCTTTCCTGCCCCACACCCCAACTTGTAACACCCAAATATTGAGCAGTCACTCTCTTTTCCCCTTCCCCCAAAATCTAGGACTGAGAAATGTTTGGGGGGATGCATGGTGTGCAGGACAGAGCAGGGGTCAGAATGATAGAAAAGGGCATGTGGTACAACCCATTCCTTCCTGATGAAGATTAATTGGAGGTGAAATAGCACATCTGTAGCTCGGGGGGCCAATCTGCTTTGGAAATCCTACCGACAGCCAGGGAAGACTGTTCTGCTAATGAGATAATCATTCATAGAGAAATGGCAGCTGGAAGAGGGGAGGGGACTGGTGGTGAGGAGATCACTAGCAAGGACTTTAGGGGAGCCCATCAGTTGTATTTGGAGGTAAATAGTCCTTGCTGGTGTCAGTGGATAGGCACAGGGAAGAAAGAAATATCAGTGAAAAGATGGTCTCTCTCTCTCTCTCTCTCTCTCTCTCTCTCTCTCTCTCTCACACACACACACACACACACACACACACACACACACACACATGATTTGAATGTAAAACCTGCACAGGGAGCAGCCTGGGGCATATGTGGTGAAGAAAATTCATTCCCTGCCCTCTGGGAGCATCTGGTCCAATGGGAAAGTTCCATCTGGGGATGAAGTCCAGCCTCAGGGAAGGAAGGGAGCTCCTCCGATGAGGAGAAGAGTAATGGATGGGACAGTCAACTCTTCCTCTCTTCCTAAGAGAATGGAGCAGGGCATGGATAATTCAAGGCATCAGATAATTATAAAATGGTCCCTGGCTATGTGTAGCATTATGGGAATTTTTTTTTTTTTTAACCAAAGGTCTCCTTTCTTAACTGGCTTTTCTCAGCATGGTACTAAAGCAGATCCCTGCCACAAATGGAGGCAGAAATTTGGGAGATGACCCAGAAAAAAGCAAGTTAAAGAGAAGCAAAGTAGTTTAAAGTTGAAAATTTGCTACAGATATTCATAAAGTGGATAATTCCAATGTAAATAATTGTGGAGAGTTTGTTATGATACCTCTCTGACTGTCTGATCATAAATAAATGGATGAGTGAAAGAAAAGAATTTTTCAATCACTTACTATGTGCTAGGCCCTGGGCTAAGTTCTAGAAATACAAATTCAAAAGTGTAACAGTCCTTGAACTCAAGGAGCCATAGCACCAGGCCAGGAATCAAGAAGACTCCCCTCCCTGAATTCAAATCTGGCCTCAGACATTTATTAACTGTGTGACCCTGGAAAAATCAGTTAACCCTGTTTGCCACAGTTTTCTCACTGGTAGAATGACTTGGAGAAGGAAATGGTCAACCACTCCAGTATCTTTGCCAAGGAAACCCCAACTGAGATCATAGAGAGTCAGGCACAAGTGAAAAAAATACTGGACAACAGAAAGGCACTATGCTAAGCTCTGGAAATACAAATGCAATAGTGAGACAGTCTTTTTCCTCAAGGAGTTTATATTCTAATAGGTAAAGATAACACTTATAAAAGAGTGGCACCCAGGGAAAGGTGTTTTGTTCTTCAAGGTCACAGAGAAGACAAAATGGAAGAAAAGGGATGTCACCCAACAATCCCCTTTCCAGAGATCATAGCAGTGTTCATTTAATTGCAGTTCCCTATTTACATTCCAGGTTCTTAGCTCCCTACCTGCTCAGAGGCTATCTAATCCAACCCCATCATTTACAGACAAGGAAATTGAAGCCTAGGAAGTTTGAGTGAGTTGCCCAACATCACATAGCTAGAAAGATCAAAGGCAGGGTTTGAAACCAAGTCCTTTGACTCTCAAGTCAGCTCTTTCCTCTGTATTATATATTCTAAGTCCTGGCCCCTAATATACTAATAAGAATCCAGCTCCTACTTCTAGAAATGGACAAGCTAGTTGTAGAGGGCTGTTATGTCAAAGAAACATGTCATCACTCTGTAGCCACCCTGAACCTAGGCTAGTTCTTGGGCAACAGACATGCAGTCTGTCACCAGGCCTGTACTCAAAACCATTCCAGTTTAGAAACCTTTCCAAAATCTGCCAGAGTTTGGGATCGATAAGCAGAAACTTCAAGAAGTCATGGTGACCTTCACACCACAATAAGGTAAGAGAAGAGGGTTTTGGTAGCTTCTTAGAACTCAGTAGATGCTTAATAAATGTTTGTTGAATTTAATTAAATTGATTCTCCTTAGTCAGCTACCTCAAGATTGTCTGTGGGTGTGGAATTGAATGTGTCTATCTTTGATTTATCCTCAAATCAACTAGAACTGGTTTGGGGATTGTCTACATCACCTCCTCCTCTTATCCTACTCCCAGAACAGATAATTGAGAATTAACTGTAAGGCCCCAATCTCCTCAAGTTCCCAGCATTCATCCATCACCACAGACAGCACATCCCACTAGAGGTGACATCCCTCACTCCCCTCAAGCTGCCGCAGCAGACACATTGATTGCTCCAGTTTATGTCATCCTTGAGGCTGAGGTACCTTTCTCCCCAACTTCCTGCCTAAGATTTTGTTTATTCTTTCACTTTCCCAAATATTTTCTGAGCTCCTCAATCCCTTGTTAGCTGGGATCAATTGTGAATCCTTTGGGAGTGCAGCCTGTGGCATCTCTTTTGCTGAATCCACTGTCTTTGGGTTTATTCTCTTACATTCACACACACACACATACACACACGCATGCACACGCACGCATGCCCTCCTCACTTTCTTAACTACCACCACTAGCACAATTCCCTCTCCTTCTGATCAAGTGATATATATATAGCCCTATCTAGAGTCTCCTATATTACACTCAGCATTCACTCCACGCCGACCACGTCTGCAGGTCACACACACTCATTTGATTTAGAGAGTCCCATTAATTCCTGTATTAAGATATCTTTGCAGGGCCCTCAAAGAACATAGCCGGGGAAAAGTGCTGGATAGCTCCCTCCTGTGGAGGAACTGTCCACAAGTGTAAGGTGCTGAAACCTTCATTCAGTCCTATCTTCTTTAGTTCAGGGACATATATTACACATCTTCTGGAAGGATGAGGTTTCTGAACTGCCCCCTCCCATGACTTAGTTCTTATATGCCTATACATATTTACTATCCCATTATTCCCAGACTCGTAATTTAATTACTTACTTCAGAAAGTTGGGGCGCTAAGGACCCAGAAGACATTTTTACACATATATTTTGAAAACCCCAAACCTTGAGGACTCTCTTCACTCTTCTAACCTCCAAGTTTAGGCATGAATACAGCATCCACACCCCATCTGGGCCCTATCCTCTTTCTTCAATGTGTAGGGTCAGGAAGTAAATATTCTTAGTAGGAAGAGACTAATTGGTACAAGAAGAATTATCTCATTCATTTCCTGAGATTTCCTGACAATCAAGGAAAGGATACAGGAGTGCTGACCCCCACTGGGATAGATAAGGTTTCCTCTAAATGTGATTTTCAAGTCCTGAAGGGCTACCTGTGGTCAGAGGGAAAATGTTTTCTGCCTGTAATCTACTTTCAGAGTGTGTATGAATACACACAGAGATTCAGGGTTGGACCTGGGCTGCTTGGGGCACCTCCCTTCTCCTTTCTGGACTACTTTCTCCTGTTTCAGAACCTCCTCTTACCTTCCCAGATTCTAATATCCTGACTGAGGGATATGTCCAGCCATATGTGGTGCTGAACTGTTGACATTCAGTAACCTATAAGTTCCTCAAAGTCAGAGGCTGTCTTGCTCACACAGAGACTCATAGGTTTAGAATTGGAAGGGACTTTCATTTCAAGGTCATCTTCCATTTATAGATGTGAAGCCTTGAGAACTTCAGCGACATGCCCAAGGTAACAAATTAGTAAGCACCAAAGCTGAGATTTGAACTTGGGTCTGTTGACTCCTGATTTCTTTCTGCTATGTTTAGTTTTCCTGGATATACTAGGTCCTTACCAAAATCTCATTGTATTGTGTCCTTTTGTCTGTCAGTAAATTACTCCACAAACATCTGAGTAATTTCTGTATGTTGAGGAAGGATTAGGATGAAATGGGGAGTACAAAAGAAGAGGTGAAACTAGAGGCATGTGTATCAACATTCAGAAAACGTTTCCAAGAGGAAGTGAATTGTTTGAAGTATTTGTTTGGAACCAGGATTTGAAGTAGGGAAGAGACCTAAGTCCAAGGAAGGGAAGCTTCCCACAAAAGGAGGAGGAGGGGGAAGGTAATGACCGGCATTAAGATAGATACAGGTTAAGAATGAATGAGATACATGCAGGAGATGGTAAGATTTGTTTAACTAGATCAAAAGAGAAAAAGAAATGATGAAGCTGGTGATGTAAGGATGGGAACAGGGGTGAGACAGTTGGAGGAGGAGTTTGTAGTTTCATGTTGAGGATTTGGATTTATCTAAAAGGCAACAGGGAGCTATTGTAGATGTTTGAGGAAGGGACTGACATGAGAAACAGTGATTCCAGAAAGTAATTTTGGCTGCTGATTCTGGAGCCACCAAGAGACACACAATTTACTTCTTAAAGAAGTAAAGATTTGAAAAAGGATCTGGGACCAGGTCAGATTTGATTGATTGCTAAATGTTAACCCACTTGCTTTTCTACCTTCTATTTACAGAACTAAACTCATTGGTTGGAACTGAGTCCTCATCCTTAACAGTGAATTCCCATCTCTTCCATAGACCACAATATTGCAGCCCCATCTCTGATGCTGAGCTCCTAGTCTCTGCACTGAGCCTCCATCCCTAATAGTTAGTCCCCATTCCCAACAGTTGAGGCCATATCTTTACTTAGCATGCAGTCTTCATCTCTGGTACTCAGCTCCCACATCCCCACTCCACAACCACCCCAGCATCCTTGGCTTCCGCTGGCTCCTCTTTGTTTCTTTGGTCTCCACCCTGCTCCACTGTTCTGTGATCCTATCACCACTGAAACAGACACTCCCCTCTTGGGACCTGAGATAGGCATCATGAGTTCTTGCCAATTATTCCAGCAGCAGGGGAGGAGGAGGCAGACATTGGACACAGGCCTGCTCTCCCTGCTCCCAGCTCCCTTTGTCCAGAAGGCACCCAGAGGCAGACACCTGCCCTCCTCCTGTCCAGAACATTCCCTTCCTCCATCCCTCTTCATCCCTCCAGCAATGTCCAGGCCCCATTCATATTCTGAATGGGCCTCTGAGGAGAAGAGATCTCTGCCTTCACCCTATGCATGTCTCTGCATAAATATACATTAGCCATCATTAACCAGCTGCTGACACATCTATCAGAATTCTACTGCATCCTCATTGATTCTCATAATTGAAACATGGGGAAATCGATGCACTTTATCATAATGCACAGGTTTGCCTTTTCCTTCTCCCTGTCCCCTACCATTGACTCAAGAGTCCAACCTGACTGAGAAGCAAGTATCCCTCTGGGTTGTTCAATGAGGAAACAGACCCACTTGCCTAATGAGGTTCCCAATCCTGGGGATAATGGTGGTGTTAGTGCTGTGTACTATGATCCAAACCATGTCCCAGTCTGGGACTTCCTAGAGGAAAAGAGAAAGTGTGACAAGCTGTCTCATTCAAGAGGTGGGGCTAATATGACCAGAGCTGTGGACTGTGTGTGACAGTCATAATAACATAATAATTCTGTTTACAAAGCATCTCCTTCACAATGCCAAGAAGTACATAGCACAGGTGTTATTGTCTGTAATTGAGGTCTAGATACTCAAAGTGGCTGTTTAGATGCCCAGTGGCAGAGTAGATGGGATATAATGCTAAGGTCAAGAACCCTGGAAAGGTGCTTGAGAGTGTGTTAGGAGCACAAAAGGGTTCAAATGGAAACAATTTAAATTTCTCTCCACTCTGGAAGGGGAACTCAGTGCTGAGTTTGGGGCACAGGGTTGAATCTGGGGACTCCAAGTTAAAGATGGGGGCTTAAGGTTAAAAATCGAGGCCCAGTGCTAGGAATGGAGGCTCAGGGTTAAGAATGGGGGCTCAGGGTTAAGGATGGGGGTTCAAAGTATAGTAAAGGAGCTTTGTGCTAGGAATATGGGTTCAATGTCAGAGATGGAGGTTTGGTGCAAATGATGGAGGCTCAGGATTGAGACTGGAGACTCAATTCTGGAGATGAGGTCTGGGTTCTAGAGACTGGGGCTCACTTCTGGGAATTTAGATATGGATGTGACTGAGGAGGTATCATAAGAGAATTCTTTAAAGGTTAAGGAATATCTATGCAAGGACCCTGGAATTCTCATAGCTTAGTGGTCCCTGTCAAATTTCCGAGACACAGTTAGGGGCTTGAACCTTGTTAGGAAGACATGAGGCCTCCAGAAGGACAAAAGAAACCATCTCTCTAAAAGTGAGGAACTCACTCCCTTCAGCCCAGCCCTGCTCTGGGATCTACATCATGCACACGCACACACACACACACACACACACACACACACACACACACACAATGGCACCATACAGTAGAATGATCACTGGGTCCTCTGGAATCAAGGAACTTGAGTTTGAATCCCAGGTTTGCTACTTTCTACCTATGTGACCTTGGGTAAGTCATTTGCCCTCCCTAGGCCTCACTCTTTTTATGTGAAAATGAAGAGATTAGGATAGTCCTTAGGTCCCTTCCAGGCAGTGAGTGTCACTCAGTCAATAAGCAATCCAATGATTCTAAGACATTCACACCAGGGCAGAGGTTCTGATCCCAACAAGGGGGTGACAGAACAAGTACCCCCTGAGATAGAAGAGCAATAACATGGGAAAAAAAACATTTGTTTTGTCTTGTCCTGCAGACTGTAGGGAGAGACTAGAAAGACAAAGTCAGTTGGATCAAAGGAGAAGTAACTCAATGAGGTAGAAAGAGTAGGTAACTGGGAGTGAGAAAAGCAGGGTTCTAATTCCAACTCTTTCACAATTAACTTTGATTTTTGGCAAGTTCCTTCCCTTGGTCTCCTTATTTGTAAAACAGAGTGGAAGGATGTGATCTCCGAAGTCCCTGTGATTTAATGATAATTTTTTTCAGTGACTGAGAATTCAAGAGGCAGGGTTTGATTTTTTGGGGGGGTTGTTTTGGTTTTTTGAGGGGGCACGGCTTGGGTCTATGACTCCACTGATGCAGAGAACTGCCAGTGAGGAATTTCTGCCACCGATACATATTGCTTCCAAGCTTACTTAGTCTTCCAGAATCCCCTGGGAGTACAGGGTAAGTGACTTGCCTAGGGTCATACCACAAGTGTGTGTCAGAGGCAGGACTCAGCTGGTGCTGACTCTAAGGACAGCCCTCAGTGACAGGTGCCTCATATAAAGAGTGGCCTGAATAGAATCACTGATTTGGAGCTGGGTGCGGTGAGGGCAGGGGATCTTAGAGGTCATTGTCCTAGTAGTGTCCAATTTAGAATTGAAAGGCACCATAGAGGTCAGCTCAACTCCTCAATTTTACTTATAAAAAACAGAAGCCCAGAGGGGTTAAACCTCAAGACACTTAGGGAGTAAATGACAGTATCAAGAACTGAACCCCAGCCCTCTGATTTCAATTATAGTGCCTTTCCAATGAGACCAAACCCATTTTACAGCCAAATAAACTGATCATTACAGAAGTTAAGTAACATTCCAAGGTGACAAAGGTAGTAGCCAAATCCTACAATTATAATGTTCAAATTAAAAGTAAGTTTGAATCAAAGGATCATAGATGTAGGGCTGGAAGGGACCCCAAAGTCCAACATCTTCATTTTACAAATGAGAAAACTGAGGTCCAGAGAGGTTTATAACTTACCCAGGATTTGAACCCAGGTCTTCCAAGTCCTTCACTCTATCCACTAAACCACACTGCTTCCCTTGAGACCTGGATGAGATTCTCAGCCTTGCTCCATTGATGGTAAATGCCATCTCCATACTTAACCCATAATTATGACCATACCAATCATTGCACCTGCATGGTCCAGATAACATACTTCCCTTCTGGATACATACCCCCTAAGTCCTAATTTCCAGGCTTCCCACTTTCTGCCTGGTGTATATCTCCCATGGCTGCGAAAGACTACAGGAGCAGGAGAGACGAGAACAGTAATTTTTCCATTTTGTTTTTGACCACGGTCTGATTTCTTTGAGTTGACCCGAATTTCTTCTAGGCCCCAGGCCCAGAAACTTTGGCATATTTTCTCAGAGAAGCCTCTGAATTGTCCAAAGAGAAGATTTGGAAGAGAATTAAGCAAAAAAAAAAAAATGTTACCACCCCCGCCTCCTCATCCCCATCTTCCTCCACCCTCATCCTGAAAATAGCAGAGGGGAACTTGGGACAGAGTTCTCCCTGAATAGCTAGCTAGCTGACTCTGTCTTCCCAGGGCTCACTGCCACCCCGTGGCCCCACAGCACTAGTGACATTGTAAAGGACAGGGACTATGGATCCTGGCCAGGACCATGGACAGAGCTTCATGACTGTGTCGCAGCTTCCCAGGCTGAGGAGAAAAGGCTGGCAGGGAGAGAGGCAGCAAACTTGCTCCTTTTCTGGCAGAGACCCCTGGAACTAGAACCCCTTCCTGGCTCAGGACCAAGTGAGTCTTTCAGGATCTTCTGGACTGATAGTCCCTACCCATCTCTCCACAAAGGGCATCACTTTCAGTCCAGTAACCCTGTTCCCTGATTCCAAAATGGGATTGCTTTTCCCCTGGACTTGTGGTTTTATCAAAGCAGGGGATTCCTCTCCTATCAATGTCTGCTCTGCAACATGCAATAGCTAATAAAAATAGATAACATTTATATAGTGCTTACTATGTGCCAGACACTGTGTGAAGAACTTTATAGTGATCATCTCGTTTGATTCTCACAACTCTGGGAAGTAGGTGCTATTATTATCATCACCATTTTACTGCCGAGGAAATTAAGGCAAAAAGAGGTTAAATGACTTACCTAGGGCCACTCAGTTAATAAGTGTCTGAGACTGGGTTTGAACTGAGGTCTTCTTTACTCCATGCCCGGTGCTCCATCTACTTTATCACCTAGCTTTCCCCGTAACTCCTGTAGTTTTCCAGAGTTTTCTGGAACACAGACTAATGACTTGACCAGGATCATGCAGCCAAAATATGCTAGGGGGACAGGACTTGAACCCAAGGGCCAGGTTTCTAACCACTATGCTCAGTAAGCTACTGCTTACTTAATATGTTTTATTCTTACCTCTGCCACCTACTAGTTGTGTGACCCTGTGGGTTAGTCACATCCTTTCTTTGAGCTTCAATTTCCTTTTCTGTAAAATAAGAAGAGCTGTCCTTTTCATCTATGTCTAACTTTTTGTGACCCCATTTGGGGTTTTCTTGTCAGAGACATTAGAGTGATGTGCCATTTCTTTCTCTCAATCATTTTACAGATGAGGAAACTGAGGCAAATAAGATTAATGGATTGCCCAGGGTCACACAGCTAATAAGTGCCTGAAGCCAGATTTGAACTCAGGGAGAAGAGTCTTCCTGACTCCAGGTCTGGTGCTCTATCCACTGTGCCATCTAGTTGCCCAAGGGCTACCCTAGTTGAGCTCTTAAATTCCCTTCAGCTCTGACAGACTCGTTTAGAAACGCTCCCATGTTAACAGTATCTTTCTAGTGTCAGTCTAGCATTCTCTTAATGACTGTTGCTGTTTTGCTTCCTTATGAATAAGTCTTTTTTTTATGTGGACTCTCAGAGCTGGGGCTCATTGAAGACTGAGCTGTGTCACTCATCAATCAACCAAATAGCATTTATTAAACACCTATTATGTGTCAGGTACTGTCCTGGGTCCTGAAGATTCAAAGACAAAAACCAAATTGTCCCTTCTCCCTCAGGGAGCTTACCTTCAATCAAAAGAGATAAATATGTGCACATAGATGTACATAGAAAATGTACCAAAAACAATTCAAAAGTAGTTTTGAGAGTGAGGTCGTGTGTGGGTGTATGTGTGTGTGTGTGTGTGTGTGTGTGTGTGTGTGTGTGTGTGTGTGTGGTGGAGCATGGAAAGCTTTATGTAGAAAGTGAGTTCTGAAGTAGAGGTGATGAGGGAGGACATTCCAGGCATGGGGGCAGCCAGAAAAAAATCATGTCTCCCTAAGGGTGAGGGAGAATAAAAGGAGTGGTTCCATAAAACAAAAAGTTCCCTGAGGAAAGAAACTCTGTATACCATTAGACTAGGGTCTTTGAACAGTTCTGTCTTACTCATCAGATAGACTCCCCCACATATGGTGGCTATGTTCCCTGAAACCTCCGTCTTCCCCCACAATGCTCACTATTAGCTGTATTCAGTTCATGGATGGCACCCAGACTACCAGAGGAAAAGTTGAACCAAAGTGATTTTCATGGGTGCTCCCCTTGACTTTTCTCCTTCCCTTAGGGGTACACATGGCCATCCGGAGAAACTACACCAAATGCCACCCAAAATGCTTAAGCAGACTTCGGCATTGCCTGACCCCAGATGATTCCTAGAAGTGGTAGCATGGTGTAGGGGGAAAACATTGTAATTAGAGTCAGAATCCCTATGTTCAAATTCCAGCTCTACTACTTGTTACCTATGTGACTCTAGGAAAGTCACTTCTCTTCTCTGGAATGAAGTTTCCCCATCTGTAAGAATGAGAGTTAAACTGGATGGCTTCCAAAATCCCTTCTAGCTCCAATCCTATGGGAAAAGCTCACATTTATTTTGTAGTTTGCAAAGCATTCTTCCTGAAGTCACCCAATGAGCTGAGCAGTAATCAGGGGAAATTGAGGCCCAGAGAATGGACACAAATTATCCAAGATCATGCAGCAAGTAAGTGACAAAAGTGAGACTATTCTGGGTCTTTGGACTCCTTCCAGGGATCTCTTCACAATGTCCCCTTAATTTTTTTTTAAAGTAATGCAGATCAGTGCTGACCAGGAGAAGTCAGATCAGACTAGATGGTCCATACAGAATTATCTAACACAGACCAGTATAGAATAGGGCAAACTCATACATACTGGTACAGATGATAGAGACTGGTATAAAACGTCATCACAAGGTTATCACCCATCCTCCTGAAGCAGAATTTTCTCTCCCTCTCCTTGGATTCTCAGGAGGGAGGAGAGTCTCTCTTTTGTTAAGTAACCTAGGAAGGAGAAGAGGCAGGAAGGAGAGCTAAAAGCCTTCCTGTAAATTATTCAGTAATTGCCAAGGCTCTGGTCTCCTCTGGAGCCACTACTGGGGAGGAAGCCCAGAATCAACTCCCAAGGATGAGACTGGAGCCACCCTCACCCATCTAACTTGGGAGGGGGGAGGGGGGCCATAAGATACAGCTCCTAGGAAGACACTTAGAGACAGCTGTGTTCTAGGTACCAAGGAAAAGGATTCCTGAACAGAGCTGGATCATGAGGCATTCCCATGGGGGAATGGGGATCCCTAGTAGCATCCCCCAATAGGCAGTCATCATGTTCCCCCAACAGCTGATCAACCTTTGGGACCCATCGGCTTCCCAAAGGGGGCACCTTTATCAGGAGAAACTCTCACCCCTTCCCAAGTCCAATCCTCAAACTCAAGGAGTTCAGGCATCCTGGAGGAGGGTAACAGAAGCATTGCAATGATTAAAACAGGAAGTGCTTGTTCTCTGGAGTAGATATCATCCTTGAACCTCCTTGAATGGTCCTGTTCAGTTTGTGTCTTGTGGGGTACCATCACCAAGGTCCCATCGTTTTGGCTCCATAACTTCTCCCCAGTCAGGAAGAGTGATGGACTTGGAGTCAGAAAGACTTGAATTTGAATCATGCTCATGCCCTTACTAACTGTGTGACCTTGGGTAAATCACTTTCTGGGCTATCATCTGTAAAGGGAGAGGAGTAGATCTGATGACCTCCAAGGCTCCTTCCAGCTCTAAGGCTATGTTCCCATGGGGACATGGGTCAGACTCTGGGAGATGGGCCATGCTCATCCCAGAAAACTTATCCCCAGGCTCAGAATTCTTTCTATGCCTTCCCCTCCACCCCCAACATATAGATCTCAAAATGTTGCACATGAATTTGCCATGGATCCAAGAATTCCTACCTACTGGTTCAATGTGTGGTCTTAACCTTCTGCCTGTTCCAGATCTCAGAAGCCCTGGAGTAATCCATAGAGCCCTGGACTTGGAGTTAGAAGATGAGCTTAAATTCTGAGTTTCTCACCTGCTGCTAGCTATGGGATCATCATCATCTCTCCATTCCTCAGTTTCCCCAAGGCCCCCTCCTCTTCTAGTATCCTCCTTTTCTAACCTCTTCTCCCTCCCATTTGGAAGGGGAGAAGGGAATGATAAGTGGTTCTGACCTGGGCAGCTAGGTGACAAAGTGGATACAACCTAGTCTGAAGTCAGGAAGAGTTGAGTTCAAATCTAGCATCAGACACTTACTAGCTGTGTGACCCTGGGCAAGTCACTTAAATCCATTTGCCTCAGTTTCCTCATCTGTAAAATGAACTGGAGGAGGAGATGGCAAAGCATTCCAGTATCTTTGCCAAGAAAACCCCAAATAGAGTCACAAAGAATTGGGCATGACTGAAATGACTAAACAATAACAACATCCAATTAAATGAGGAAAATGCTGGGATCTCCGTGGTAAAAAAATTTTCCCAGTCTCTGGAAGGAATGGGAAGGAGTAAGGTGTAATGGGAATTGAATTCAGAATTAAAGGGCCTGGGTTCAAATCCTGACTCTGCACTTAGCCACCTATGTGACCTTAGACAAGTTGTTTTACCTCTCAGGGTCTCTGTTCCTCATCTACAAAATGAAGGGTTGACCTAGGTGATCCCAAAATCCTTTTCAGCTCCAAGCCTGTGATCCTATGACTCTTTAGTGGACTGCAATGGTGACCTGTAGTGGGCTGAATTATTCTGATTTTTGACATGATGGGAACACCTTACCTGCTGTCTTTGGTTCCTCTTTCCCTGAGGAGGGGGAAAAGAGAGGAGAGGAAGTTAGCTAGCTCGGTGATTATATAAGGATGTGGGTGGAACGCCCCCAAACCCATCGTGCCCTCAGGATGCAGGTGACATGATTGGTTGACAATGAGTCAGGAAATGTAGAATGTCTAATGAACTTTAGCCAGTGCACCTGGGAGGGGAGGAAGGCACTCAGAAATCAGTTTCAGGTTGACCAGAGAAGAGCCAGGCTCTCCTGAGACATGGCAGGGAAGGATGCTCTCTCCCCTGGCTCTGGAAACAAAGGACCAAGCAGCAAATCCTGAATATTCCCCTTCCTGTCTGTGTGACTTTGGGGCAGTCTGTTTCCTTCTTTGGGCCTCAGTTTCCCCATTTGTGTGTGTTCATCCTTTGTTGCCAAAGAAGATCATGCCATCAGAGAAATAATGACATGACTTGCACTTGATTTTGTTTTGAGTGAGGGAGGGCTGTGCAGGTCAGCAGCCTCACTTCTCCTCCACAGCCATCTGAATCCAGTGACCAGATATTCATCAAGGTGACTGGAGATGACCCAAGATGAGGCAATTGGGGTTAAGTGACTTGCCCAAGGTCACACAGCTAGTGAGTGTCAAGTGTCTGAGGTGAGATTTGAACTCAGGTCCTCCTGACTCCTGCACCACCTAGCTGGCCCTCCCCATTTGTAAAACAAAAAGTTCAGTGATATCTGAGGTGCTTTCTAGCTCTAAAACTTATTATTCTATTCAGCTCAACAAGTAACATTTGTTAAACCTCCCCATTGCATTCTAGGCAGTTAGGCAGTGTAGAAGAAAGAGAGGGAGGGAGTGGGAGAGGGAGGGAGAGGGAGAGAGAAAGAGAGAGACCAGATGTCTCTCCCTCTGATACATGCTGGCTGTGTGACCCTGGGCAAGTCACTTAACCTCCAAATGTCCCAGTCAGCTCTCTAAGATGAGAAATTGCAGAGCAGTTGTTGACCTGCTTCAGTAGTTAAGAGTTCCCTCAGGAAGTGGCTCCCTATATCAATACATATCACATATGTATATCCTATATATATATATATATATATATATATATATATATATATATAATCTATCTATCTATCATCTATCCATCATCTATATCTATCCATATATCCATGTATCCATCCATCCATCCATCCATCTATCTATCTATCTATCTATCTATCTATCTATCTATCTATCTATCTATCTATCTGTCTGTCTGTCTGTCTTTATATCTATGTCCACCCAATGATACAAATACAAAAAGAAACTGTGTAGCTTACATTATATGATGCTAAACTATGGTCAGAGGACCTTGGTTGAAATCCTTCCTCTGATTCTTACTACTTTTGTTAACTTGAGCAAATCCATCAACCTCCTCTGGATTCTGCCACTGTCTTTCTGTGTGACCTTGGGTAAGTCACTTCTCTTGGCTTCAGGTTACTTCTATAAAAAATGAAGATCTCTTGAATCTCTGTCTAGTGACCAGGAGGCTTGAGGGAGGAAAGATCACCTCCTGGAATGATAAACTGAGGCTATAAGGAATTAAGGAGGCTTCAAGGAGCCCTGTTCCATAGATCTGTCCATGAGTCATTGAGATGGCATGTGCTCGGTCCAACGTCCTGTCCAAGGTGCCTGTCCAAGGTCCATCCCAAGCTGGCTCTCTGCCAGCTTGGGATGACTGTCCTGGAGCCGTATCTCCCTGGGAAATCTCTCTGTCCTGCATGATCTTGAGGTCACCCCTCAGCAGAGTCTCCAAAGATGGTTAGGGAGAGGGCCTAGAAGGGTCTGGGAGGGGCAGTGGATGAATAGGGCATTTGAGGAGGAGGGAGGGTGACCTTCAAAGTTGATAACTACCTCTCCATGTGGGCCTGGTCTAGATTCAGCCCCTTCCTGCCCACCCCCCACTCCCAGCCACAGGACACCCTCCACCTGAATCCAAGAGGCTTCATTTTCCTCTAACTTTGATGTCCTATGACTCTATGGCCAGGGGACTGGGGCACCTACTTCCTTGGGAACTAACTGGGAGAGGCAGTATGCTATAGTAGTGAAAACACTAGATGAGGAATCCAAAGGAAGATCTGCTACTAATTGACTGTGTGTCTTTGGATAACTCACCTCCCCTCTGGACTTAAGTTTTCCACTCTGTAGGAAAGTAGGGTTTGGGTTATTAATATCTAAGATTCTTTCCTGCTCAGACAGTCTATGATTCTGTAAGTGGACATACACGCATGTATCTATATACACAAACTGACATGTATACATGTTGACATTCATATATTCTTCAGACCCAAGGACTTGGAGTTCATGGAAGTTCTAGTTTGAGCCTAATCTCTTTAATGACAATGCCCCCACCCACCCAAGACCATGTTCCTTGTGAAGGGAGCCACTTGTTGGCCTTGGAGCAAGACATCCCCTTGAAGGGAGACATGCGTTTGAAGGGTAGAGATGGTCCCTCCCTCCAGCTCGAAGCCCAGTTCTACCAGGAAGGGAAGAGTTCAGCTGGAAGGGACACAAGAGGATCTCTAATCCAACCTCATTTTACAGATGAGAAAACTGAGCCTCTGAGAGATTAAGTGACTTATCCACAGACACACAGCTAGCAAGTGTCAGGGGCAGGAATTAAAGCCAGCCCTCCTAGCTCCAAGATTCTACCCATTATGGCACACTGTTTCTGATATTGATGGCAGAGATAAAACATGAGGCCTGCTTGTGCTCTGGGTTCCTGACAGTAGAAGGGGTCCAGTCTCAGAGAAATGGAGAAGTGGCCCCTCCTTGGTTAGTGGGGCGTGTTCTTGAGGTGGCGGCTCCATCCTGAGATAGAAGGCCAGGACCTTACTTGCCTTAGGATTCTCTTTGAGTTGCATAGGCTGGCCTGTGGAGGACTGAGTGAGTGTGCTCATGGGGCAGGAAGGGAGAGGGATTAAAGAGCATGGGGGTTGGAGGGGAATCTTGCAGCAACACAGAACAATCCCAGACCTTGCTCAGAAGAGGCAGTTGATTCTGCTTTGGGGGCCTAACCTTCCTCCTCTATCCGGATAAATTCATTAGATAAAAAATTCCTCCCTGATATATTCTCTGTCATACTCAGCTGGCAGGCTGTCCTCTGCCTTGATCTAAGGACTCTTCTTTCACAGGTCTGGGCCGTGTTGGACTGAGGATGAAGGCAGGAGAGATGCCCAGGGTATATTGATTGAATCTATCACTGGCTGCTAAGCAACCATCCCCTTCCTTTCCCTCTCCCAGACATTCACTGCCCCTCAGGATTTAGAGAATAGGGCTTGGGAAGTGGGAGGGGGCTGTATCCACTGCTTCTCCACTCACTAGGAGCTCAAGGCCTCTGTAACCAAGCAACAGAACGCCTCAACAATTGTGAAGAGCATCCCTGGCCAAGTGAGGGTTCCAGGTAAGGAAACTTTCCCTGGAGAAGATCATAGGACCTAAGGCTGTTAAAACTGGAAGGAGACTTAGAGTCTCTGTCCCACCCTCATTTTCCAGAGGAAGGGATTGAGACCAAGAGGAGACAAGTGACTTATTTGTCAGTGTCACAAACTAGTCAGTGGTAGAGACATCACCCAAACCCATCTTCTGGGCCACAGTCCAGTGATGCTCCTCCTTGTATTATATGGCCAACATTCACATGTGTTTCCCACATCCTCCTCCTTGGGATCCTATCTGTGGTCTCATTTGCTCCTCACCACAAATTCCCTTTATGCTCATTTTACAGGTGAGAAACATAAGGCCCAGAAAGCCATATATATGCTCAACTTGTGACCATTCATCAGGTTAGCTGGCAGAGCAAGGACCAGAATTCAGTTCTCCTTACTCCCAGACCAACACTCTCAGTGGTATTGCCCTTGCCATGTTCTTCATGGATACTTTTATACAAGAGAAACATGGGAAGGGTAAAGGACCCCAGATCTACGGCTGGAATGCACTTCAGAGTCCATCTGGGCCAACCCTCTCATTTCACATCCCTGGAAACTGTTGCCCAGAGATGTTAAGTAATTTACTCAAAATGATTTGTCACACAGAGGGTAAGTGAAAAATCCATGACTTAAATTCAGGTCCTTGACTGTAGAATCAACATTCTTTCCACTGTGCCATTCTTCCCCCCTCCTCAATTTTTATTTCCCTCCAATCCGGCTACCCTACTCCATCTTCTGGGAGTGAAAAGTGAGCTAAGGTAGAGATGAGAGCAATCCACCAAATTACCAGAGCCAATCCCAGGCAGTCCCTGCCCAATAATTTGGGACACTTTCCAAGCATCTGCTGCATTGGCCATAGCTCATGATCGCCAATGATCTCAAAGCACTTAAGTGTCATCCAAGAGGAAGTTCACTCTCTCCATTGTCCCCACTCCACAAAGCAAAGATGGTCTCCTTATAAAAGCCAAAAACTGATGTCAGAAACATTTAGCTCTGAAGTACTTTTCAAGAGCCTTTGACAACCATTAACCAATTAATGTTAATGAATCTGATTAGTCAAATAATTAATTAAGCAGTTAATTAACCATTATTACTGACTATAACCTGTTGGATCCTGAGGGAGTTGTGGGCTGGGGTCAGAAAAAAGTAGGTAGATATCCCACCTTCAAGAATTAAGATGCCCCTCTGGGAGTAGGGGAAGGAAATAAGATCATTGACCTAGAAGTGGCAGAGACTCTAGAAGTCATCTGACCCAGAGTTCTTATTTTACAGATAAGGAAACTGAGGCCAATGGAGGTGAAGGGTCTTAGAATTATAGGGTTGTAGGTACAGAGCTGGAAGGGACCTTAGAGGTCCTCTAATACAACCCTCTTATTTTACAGATGAGGAAACTGAGGTCCAGGAAAGTGAAGACATTTGTCCAAGGTCATAAAGGCAGGATTTGAACCCTCTGACTCCAGAGTCAACTCTTTCCACAGTACCACAATGAGATTACTTGGACAGAAGCCTTTCTGAATATTTTTGGGGCCACAGATGGGGCCCAAGGCAGAAGAATAGGACAGAATGTAGCCTGAAGGAATATAGCCAGGGTGTAGCTGGTGTGATTATGGTCAAAGACATGAAACTGAGAAATCAGGGATTCTAAGTCACAAACACAAAGGGCTTGGAAAAATAGAGACCAGGACCTCGTTGGAGCTTTTGTTGATGCAACTGAGACTGGCCAAATGTCTCCTAGTC
The DNA here is from genome assembly GCA_023548195.1 of Bettongia penicillata ogilbyi. Taxonomy (NCBI): domain Eukaryota; kingdom Metazoa; phylum Chordata; class Mammalia; order Diprotodontia; family Potoroidae; genus Bettongia; species Bettongia penicillata. Next base: position 6,727,992 of record JAJHZJ010000284.1, on the reverse strand, counting down.
TCTGCGATGAGAACCAGTGATGAAGGCTTGGTGCTATTGCTGGGAGACCTTTGTGGACCATGGGGTTCAGTGTTAAGAGAAACAGACTCCTTGCTAGTGCTGGGGCTTCACTGTCAATGAGGGAGGCTTAGCTCCTGAGGCAAAAGAGTGTGTGTGGAAATATGGCCAAGAATTTATTCTAAGCCCTTGATGATTCAACTGAACCTATTAAACTGTCCCCCAGACTCTGGGATAAATATAAGGGATGAGGGCTCAGTTCCAGGAATTAGGGCTCAGTGCCAATACTGGAGACAGGAGTTCAGCATTAAGGATGACAGCTCAATGCCTGGGATGGGGCCTCAACATCAGTGACAGGGGCTGAGTGTCATAGAAAAGGGCTAATTTAGCCCTGAGATAAGGGAGTTCAGTGCTGGAGATGTGGGCTATATGTCAAGGATAGGAGCTCAGAGATGAGAGATTCATGTGCAGAATAAAGGATGCTCATGGCTGTGAGTAGATAAGATCTCAGTATTAAGGACTAAGGGCTTAGTGTCAGGTATGGAGACCCAATGCTAGGGATGGGAAGACTCAAGGCCAGGCATGTGAGCTTGATGCTAGGAATAAAGATCAGTACAGAGGATGTGGGTTAAGTTCTGGGAATGGGTCACCTAGCACTGAGGACTCTGTACTCAGTAGAAGAAGAGCTTAAGAGACAATATGATGTGGTACAATAGATGCTGCTAGGACTTGGTTTCCCATCCTGGCTTTGGTATCTACCTATGTGACCTTGGGCAAGTAAAGTCAACTCTCTACGTTTCAGTTCCTTCATCTGTAAAACAATGGGGGTAGACTAGAATACCTCTGAGGTCCCCTTCAGATCCAAATCTATAAATCTATGATTGTCACAAGTTAATTCCTTTTGGCAGGGTGGGGTTCAGATTCATCAGACTCTACCTATCCATATATGGTCCTCAAGTTAGTTCCTAGTTCCCCCTGTTCCTCTCATTCACATGGTGATGGCTGGGGGGAGGTCAGAGAGGCCCTGCTAAGGGCAGAAATATCAAAGCTGCTGCTGCCCACCCCCACCTCCCCTGCACACAACTTAACCAGCACTTTCCCACAACCGATCTAATATAGATCTAATATATAGGTTTGATCTAATATAGCTATGTCAGACATCAATGGGTTGACTGATCTGGAGATCAGGAAAAGAACTTGGATTGCCCATGACTTCCTTTCTGACTCGGTCAACACCTCAGGCACTTTCTGTAAGCGAGTCTGGCTCTCAATTAGATATTCAAATAGAATTAATAAAAAGAGATTTTCTATGTCATAAAATAAAATGTCAGTGCTGAAAGGAACTTAGGAGAATTGAATGTTGAATCCTAGGACCTGAGTTCAAATTCTGACTCTGCCATTTATTTCCTGTATGGCCTTGGGAAAGTGAATTCACCTTTCTGGGTCACAGTTTCTTCAACTGCAAAATAAAAGTGTTAGTCTAGGGACAATTTCTAAAGTCTCTACCAGCTCGAAAGCCTTGTCCTATTCAGAAATCAAGTTCTCTAGATTCCTCTTCCTTTCACCTCATTTTACAGAAAAAGAAACTGAGACCCAAGAAGTTAAGCCACTGATGCTGTGACTGGCAGAACCAAGACAAGAATCCAGCCTCCTAACTCCTAGCTAGCCACTGAACCACACTACCTTATAGGATGTAACTGGCTCCAGGCCACAATTAATGGCTTCTCTATTCTAGGCCCAGTTTTCTTGCTGTGCTTCTCCCCAACACTCATACCTGGAAATATTTGAGGCTCAGCACTGATCATGTGAGAACATCAGGCCCTATTATTGGCTGAACAAGTGAGATGCAGCAAAATATAATGGGCTGGGAGTCCTGGCCTCTCATGCCAACCCAGAAACCCCGAAGCTGTGTGACCTTGAATAAGCTACTTCTCCTCCACAGCCTTATATTTCCTTCTTTGTAAAATGAGGGAACTGAGCAAGAAGGCTCCTTGCAGCCCTAACATTCTGTGGCTTCTCTGATTCCACAGCCAACTTCTGTGTCATGTGCCAGCTCTGTGCCTGCAGCTGGCATCACCCCCCACTGCCAGGCAGACATCTGCAGCCCCCACACTACACCCAGCTTGTTGAAAGGGCAAGGCCCTAGTGACTAGTCCTCCACTCTTGATTTTAAAAATATGTCTAGAAATGTGAGTCACTTCCAGCCTCATGCTATTCCCCTGTTATGGATGAAGAAGACCTTAGCTAAGGTCCAACCTCAACCTGACCAGAAAACTAGTAGAAAATGTCAGGAGGGGACAGGGAGAAAATCACTCATGCTAGAGTCAGAGGGCCTGGGTTCAAATCCTTCATTAGATGTTTATTACTTTTTTTACCTTGTCTCCCTCTGTAAGGTGAGGTTGGACTACATGGCTCTAAGGTCCCTTCTAGTTTTATTCTAGATCTATGATCCTATGAACCTCTCTGAGTCTCAGTTTCCCTACCTATAAAAAAAGAGAGGGTTAGAATAGCTTGCCTCAAAGGTCTCCTCCATCTGGGACTCAGGATTGTTGTTCAAATATGGATTGCGCTAGTTGGCTAGTTGGGTTTGTCCAACTCTAAATGTAAATCCCATGATCCTAAGATCTGGTTTCTAGATGGAGTCAGTAAACAAAAGCATCATTGACTAAGCACCTATAATGTTCAAGGCCCTGTGCAAGAAATCCATTGGGGAGATACAAAGATGACTTAATCATGGTCCCTGCCCTCAAGGAGCTTACAACCCAAGGGACGAGCCAGGAACGAAGAAAAATGGAATCCAAGGCAGACTAAGACTGCTTAGACTAAGTAGTCTAAGAGAGGTGGTGGTGGGTGATTTTGGAGTTCAGAGGAAGGAGGAGGTCCTTTCTACCTGGAGGGTAGACCTTAAAGGTAATTAAGGATGGGCAGGGTGTGGATGAGGTGGAAAGAGCATTCTAGGAGAGAACAGCATGAGCAAAGTTGCAGAGGCTGGGAAATTGGAGATATGTGAGTGGGAACAATGAAATATTTGGCTGGAGCAGAGGGTCCACATAAGGGAGTGGTGGGAGGAAAGACTGGAGAGGTAGAGGTGAAGTGTCATTCAGTGGTAGCCAAATGGTGTCCTCCCTCCAATCCCAGTGGTGCCAGGTTCCAGGCTCTCTTTAGACTCACCCTAAGCATTCAATTTCATTCCTTCCTCATTCCCCAAACACACCTTCCATACCATCCAGGCCAGCCTCCTTTCCACCTGAGGGATTATTCTGGTCCTTCTGTCTTTGTCCATGAAGTTTTCTTTACCTGGATTGCCTTCATTTCTCACTTCCAGTGAGTAAAGCCTACTCACCCTTCCAAGTTCCAGGTCAAGTCTCACCTCTTTCAACTAATCAATCAACAGACATTAATTAAGTACCTAATGTGTACTTAGCACTGTTCTAGATAGGGAAGGTACAGTTGTCCTTGTCCTCAAGGAAAATTACATTGTAAGAGATCTCTAATTCCTCTTGCCTATAGTGTCAGCTCTCCTGTCTCTGAACTATAAGCATTTACTGTCTGCACTCTTCAATCTAACATTGGCTTTTAAGTTTCTTATACATGAGTCCTATCTCCCCAGTCAGAATAGCAACTCCCTGAGAACAAGGCTCAAATCTCCTTTTTGTGAATCCTCAAAAACATGCCTAACTCATAAAAATGCGCATACTCTTTGGCTCAGGAATACTGCTTCTAGGATTGTATCCCCAAGAGATCATAAAAATGGGAAAGGGTTCCACATGTACAAAAATATTTATAGCAGCACTCTTTGTGGTGGCCAAAAACTAGGAATCAAGGGGATGCCCATCAATTGAGGAATGGCTGAATAAATTATGGTTTATGAATGTAATGGAATACTATTGTGCTATAAGAAATAATGAACAGGAAGACTTCAGAGAGACCTGGAAAGACTTGTATGAACTGATGCTGAGCAAAAGGAGCAGAACCAGGAGGACTTTATACACAGCAACAACCACAGTGTGCGAAGAATTTTTCTGGTGGATTTAGTACTTCATTACATTGCAAGGACTTAAAAAAGTTCCCAATGGTCTCTTAAGGCAAAGTGTCTTCTACATCCAGAGAAAGAACTACAGAATTTTATCGCAGAGTGAAGCAGATGATTTTCTTCTGTATTATGTTTTATTTTATTATTTCTCCCATTCATTTTAATTCTTCTTTGCAATATAACTAAGGTGAAAATGTATTTAATAAATGTGTTCATCCTTTGTTGCTGAAGAAGACCATGTCATCAGAGAAATAATGACATGACTTGCACTTGACTTTGTTCTGAGTGAGGGAGGGTTGTGCAGGTCACCAGCCTCACTTCTCCTCCAGAGCCATCTGAATCCAGTGACCAGATATTCATCAGGGTGACTGGAGATGACCCAGGATGAGGCAATTGGGGTTAAGTGACTTGCCCAAGGTCACACAGCTAGTGAGTGCCAAGTGTCTGAGGTGAGATTTGAACTCAGGTCCTCCTGACTCCTGCACTGGTGCTCTATCCACTGCACCACCTAGCTGCCCCTGTATTTAATAGGAATGTATTGTAGAACCTATATAAAATTGTGTGCCATCTTGTGAGGGAATGGGGAGGTAGGGGGAAGGAGGGGGAGGGAGGAGAAACAAATCTAAGATACATGGAAGTAATTGTAGAACACTGAGAACAAATAAAATAAAAAAAGATGCAGAATTAGGCATACATTGCTAGAGATGTAAAAAAAAATATGCCGAGCCCAAGGCAAGGCAAACAGGGGAGCTTATTAAGCCTGTATTATAGTGAAAAGAACACTTGATTTACAACCAGGGGATTGGGAATAGAGCACTGCTTCTTACTGTTTTACTAATCATCTAACTTCTTCTCTTTGGGCCTCAGTTTCCCCAGATGTAAAAGGAAAACGTTGGACTAGATGACTTCTCAAGTCCCTAGATTCTTGAACTTGTCACAGCTTGATGTTTATGTTACTGTGAATGATAGACTGCCCTCAGCTGCCTTTTCTACATAGCCCAGATGTTACGGCTTTGAACTTAAGACAAGACGTATCTGCATGAGCAAAAAATCCATTCCTAGTCACTGGGCAGAGGAAGGGAACTGAAGGTTTGCTGTTCAGTAGGTAGCACTCAGAGCCAAGCTATCAAAGCCATGGGCTATGACTGTCCTCATTGGAAGGTTTGTCATGGTCTAATCCAATGATGGGTTATCCCAATGATGCTCAGAGATTTGCAGCTGGGAGGAAGCTGAGAGGCTATTTTTGTTCAACCTCCTCCTTTTACAGATGCGGTAACTGAGGTCCATTTAGGAAATGACAAGAGACTCTGACCTCAGCCACTTGTCACATGTACTTCATGCTTTTGCTCATAAAGAGATTCAGGGGAGAGAGAATATGGCTGGCTCAATGATGCTCATCCCTATGATTGACCACCAACAGGAAGTCTATCTTGACATTTAGCAAAATACTTATGTGGCAGAAAGTGTTGGCTGAATTTGAAGTCATATGACCCGGGTTCAAATTCTGTCTCTGATGTTTGCTATCTGTCTGACCTTGGACAAACTACTTCCCTTCTCTGAGTCTCAGTTTCCTTATCTGTAATGTGTGATTAGACTAACTGATCTCTAATATCTCTTTTAGAACTAGAGCTTTGATCCTGAGATCCAATATTACAGATCTAGTTAGTTTTTAATTATCTCCACTAAGGGAATGAGTTGGGGATATGTTGAGGCAAGCAGTAATAATCCAGGAACCATTTGAACTTGACTTTGGCTAGTGCTGTGAAAAAGAGCAACCAGTTTGGAATAGGAGGATCTGAGTTTGAAAACTGACTCTGCCTTTACTCTCCATGTGACCTTGGAAAATTAGGCACTTCTTTCCTCTCTCTTGACCTCCTTTGTAGAATGGAGGTGTTCTTCAAGGCCCCTTCTGGCTCCCAATCCCATGTTCTTTCTATGAATGCACTGTGGCATTTTGTTCAAGATTTTCTCTCCAGAGTCTTCCCTGGCTCAAGCTGATATTCAAATGAGTTTGACTTGCCTGAGCACAAAATTAATCCCTTAGGGGCAGAGGGGACCCAGAAAGTATTCAGTGCTTGCCAGGGACATTTGCCTTCAAAATTTTGATGTCATTCCATCTCCCACACAATGCTGAGTCTGGAATATTATATCCTATGGAACTCCATGGCTAGGTCACCAAATATACCCCAGCCCTAACTATTACTCAGGGGGAGGCAGACTCCAGGGCATTGTTCAGTGATGGCCCAAGGCAGGGGAAGGGATTTAGACCTCATATCTCAAGATAACTGGGAACAAGGAAGATCTGAGGAAAGACAGAAGGAATCAGGGAAAGAGGGAGGTGAGCCAAGAAGAGAGAAAAACTGGGGGAGAAAGTTCATAGGAGCATCTGCTGCCTGGTTGGATTTTCATTGGCTATCAGAGGATAAAAGGGCTAAGAAAAGAAAGGACAGAAGTCTTAGATCACCAATGACCCCACACACTCCACAATCCAGCCAGACTGACCTCCCATTCCTTACACAGGAAACTCTATCTCCTTCCTCCATGCTTTTGCACTGCTTGCCCCCCACACACATACACACAATGTTGCTAGCACCTTCCCTAAGATTACCTTACATGTCTTCTCATATAGACCACTCTGTTGGGTAGCTAGGTGGCACAGTGGATGGAGTGCCAGGCCTGGAGTCAGGAAGATGAGTTCAAATCCAACCTCAGATACCTACTAGCTGTACAACCCTGGGCAAGTCACTTAACCCTGTTTTCCTCAGTTTCCTCATTTGTCAAATGATCTGGAGAAGGAAATGGCGAACCACTCCAGTATATTTGCCAAGAAAACCTCAAGTGGGGTCATGAAGAGTCATACATGACTGAAATGACTGCAACAATAAAATAGACCACTGTATGTCTAACTGTCTCTTCTACTAGAACATAGGCTTTTTAACAACCAGGAACTTTCGTCTGGATATCTAGTAACTGGCACTGTGCCTAGCACATAGCAAGCACTTTAAATACCTGTTGATTGATTGATTATGGTTTTATGTATTATAGTACATTAGACTGTGAGGTCAACAGAGGGAATAATTTTATTCAGGTTCAAATCTGAACTTAGCCATCCACTAGTTGTGTGCTAATGGGCCAGTTCCTCAATTTCTCATCCGTAAAATGGAGAGAATAATTCTTAAACGAACATGTCACAGGGTCGTCATGAGGAAGGTCACTGTATACTTAGAGTGCATCAAAAAGTTAAACTGTTAATACGATCCAAGCTTTGTATCTCTACCATTGGCTCTGCATGGTGGGCATTTAACAAATGTTCTATGAAAGAGAAGGAAAGATAAGAGGAAGAGAAGGAGGGAAAGGGGGTGCTAGTTGGAGGGAAGACTTAGGAAGATAACAAGAAAAATGGTGGGGTGGAGAGGAAGGAGAACCCTGCTGAGGCCCAGCTTCTGGGATACATACAGCCACATTAGGATTCGGCAGAGACAGAACTGCTTGGAATGTCTCAGTCTCACATCCTATCCCCCGGCCCCCTTCCTCACCCCATGCAAACCAGCCCAGCTCTCATGCCTTACTGTAGGTCCCTCAGTGAAGCCACTATGGGCATGCGCCTGCAGTCAGGGGGACCTATGTTGGAATCCTTCTTCTACACTTGTTATCTAGACAAGTCACTTCCCAGCTGTAAGACTCAGTTTCCTTATCTGCAAAATAGAGATAGTAAAAGTACCTACCTCTCAGGATTGTTGTGATGTACATATGAGGTATTATATGTAAAGTGTTTTGCAAATCCTAATGGATTATACACATTAGTTGTTTTCATTAATAGTAACAATTACTCTCTTGTTTAATTAAGAGGGTTGTTCAGTTGAGCTCTCTCTCTCTCTCTCTCTCTCTCTCTCTCTCTCTCCTTCTCCCTCAGCTCCCTGAATTCCTAGCCCTAAGCTCCCATCTTTATTACTATCTCTCTAACTCCTAAGCTGCCTTCCCTACTCTTCCAGCCATTACAAGATGAGGCCATTAGAAGAGCAAGACATGGGCAAATGGGGAGAGGTGAGAAGTGGGGGAAATGTAAGAGAGAATCTTTTTAATTTCAATCCATCTACCTAGTGATTCATCCTTCTAAAGACTCCTGCCCCACCTCTGCCCCCCAACATGATGACCTCTGATGCTCCATTCCTTCATACACCAGAGATTCCAAGGTCTCAATGCCCACAGCCCAAAAACTTGTCCCCAGCTGACATGTAGACTTCACATAATTCCTATGTCCATAATCACACTCATTCACACATGTATATTCATACATCTACTCATACATCAGTGCTCACACTGCTGTGCACACCAGGGGAATCAGTTTGAAATGTCATTAGTTCCAGGTGTATGAAAAACTGTGTCAGCGATGGGAGCCAGGACTGGGCCTGTGTCTCAGTGCTGTGAATGGGAGTTCAGTGTCAGATTTGAGGATTCAGCACAGGAGATGAGGGCTCAGTGCCAGCGACAGGGGACCAATGCTGGGCATGTGTCCTGGTGCTGTGAATGGGAGTTCAGGGACAGGCAAAAGGGCTCAGTGTCAAGCTAAGGGCTCCCTTTCAGTGATGAGTTGACTTGCGGGCTTGGTGCTGGCAATGGGTCTCATTTTCAAGGATGGGAGTTCAGTGACAGAAATGAGGGCTCATGTCAAGGATAGGAGGTCAGTGTTGGGGATGGGTTTCACTGGAGAACATAGCGTTAGGGGTGAGAACATAGCACAGGAAAAACAGGAGATAGTTTTGAGCATGAAGGTTCAGTGTTGGAAAGACGGGCTCATTGTTGGGTTAGAGGTCTCTATCTAAGTGATACTAAATGCTGAACACTGGAGGGGGTAGGGGTGTGAGGGAGCTGCTGCCAGGAAGTGTGTGTGGGAGAGGTTAGAGCTTCCTCTAACCCCAGGCTCAGAAAGCCACTGACCATTCTGCTCTGTTTCCCTACTGAAACAGCCCCTGAGGCATCCCCAAAGAAAGCTGTTCCCAACTTGGCAGCCTGCAGAGCAGAGTCTGCATTGAGGGCTGGCTTGAGAGGAGGAAGCCTAGTCTGGCTCTGGGCCCTTATTGCAGAGCATCAGCAGTGCTCAAAGGAAGCCCAGGGCTGGCTCTGGCAGGGAAGCCTTGGAGCCAGAAGGCTGCACCAAGAGCCCAAATACGAACCACCACTGTCAGTGGCACATCCTCTCAATGGATTTTCCCCTCCCAAAGTCATTCAAAATAGGTGAGAAAGGAGAATATGAGGATATCAAGAGACAAAATACCCAACACTCTAGTTGAGGGGCTTCTGGGCTTAGAACTCTGGAGTTCTGGCCCCCACGTTAGGGCCCCAGTATGGAAAGAATGTTAGCTTTAGAGTCAGAGAACCTGTGTTCAGTCCTGACTCTGCCACAATCCCTGGCACAAAGTAAATACTTAAGAGGTGGCTGTTAGCTGACTGTCTCCTGTATGACCCTGAGCAAGTCACTTAACCTCTCTGGGCCTTATTTTCTTCATCTGTAAAATAAGACATTTGGAGTAAATAGCCTCTTATGTCTATTCCAGTCCTACATGTATGATTTAAGGTTCTGTGACATAACGAGTAAATGTCCTTATTCCAAGGTAAGGATACAGACCCAGTCCTCTGTCTATTTTATCAAAAACAAGAAACTGACAGGGGTTTGAATCCCTGGACCCACCTACATCTTGGGATCGGTTCTCCCCAGGAACATGTTCTCTCCCCATTGCTGCAAGAATTAAGGAACAGGCACTGAAGACTTCAGAAAGAGAGTTCTCCTGCTGTCTTCCTTCTCTCCTTTTGCCAAGCAGATAAAAACCAGGGGCTTATGAATCAAATTTGGGTCTTCTGACTCCTGGTGCCATGTTTTTTCTACTGCCCTATACTCCTATCTCAAAGAAGCACAAGATTTAAAGATGGAAAAGACTCTGGAGACCAACAGGTTCAAGACATCATATATGGTAAAAGTCTAAGTCAACATTCAAATCCATTTCCTCTGATTATGAATATCCCCATTGACCCATCCCAAGACAAGTAGGACTGATACTTGGATTACTACTGCTTGGGATTATCCTGTCTTTATTATTTCTTCTGCCCTTGCTGCATATAATTGAGAGTTGACTCTATTATGTGGAGAAATAATAAGACTGTCATTCATCCCCCTTCTGGTGTGAAGATGGCTTCTCTGGTTAGTAGAGTGGCCTCTGAACTGTGAGTCCTGTGGTGGGAATCAGGTACACTGAACTGTCTATAATCTCTTATTTGGTCCCTTTTGTAAGCAAGAGAAAGATGTCTTTCAAGACAGCTGACTGAGACCAAGAGTTAATCTCTAAATACCAGAGAGCATTTAATATTGGAAAGGCCTTTAGAGATCACCCAGGCCACTTCTCTCATTTTACAACAACAAAAATTATAAAAAGACTTGCTTAAAGACACATGGTGAGTCAGTGTTAAAGCCAGGATTTGAACCCAAGTATTTTGACTCCAAGTTTGGTGTCTTCTCTATGACATTGCATTTTTCTTTTCAAACTGACATCCTACTGTTAGCTAGGAAAAACTCAGCTGAGGGGTTTCCATTATTCCTGAGCTCTCCATGGTACTGAGCTTCTGTTCTTCAGCAGATACCTCATTTCTATCACTGAGCCCTTTATTCTCATCTCTTGCTGAGCCCCCTCCCCCATTCCCAGAATTTTGCCTTCATTTCTATCACTGAGCCCCCATTCTCACCACTTAGACCTCATTTATGTCACTGAGCCCCAAATTCTTAGCACTGAACTCTCATCTCTATCACTGAGCTCCTATTACCAGCACAGAATCATTCTCATCACTGAGCCTCTCACCATTGAACTGAGCCCTTGTTCCTGACATTGAGCCCCCATCCATAACCTTGATATGGAATTTCCAGTCCTGTCTCAATCCCCAACTCTAAACCTTACATCTAGCACTGCACCTTCATTATCATTCAACTAGAAGAGACCTTGAAAATCTTAGAGTCCACCCTCTTTCTAATTTTAAAGATGAGGAAGCTAAGGATCTAGAGAAGTTAGGTGACTTGTCCAAGGTCACACAGAAAGAACACAGCAGATCTACGATTCAGATCTAGCTTTTCAGACTCTAAATTCCTCTCATATCATTGACGCCCCATTCCCAGCACTGCACTTTTGGCTCCCTGTAATGAGTTACAGGAATGAAGGATCAGACACTGACAATTTCAGAGAAAGCTTTCCTGTCTTTTTCCTCTCCTTTTGCCAAACAGATGAACAGAGAACTAGGACTCCCTTGCTCTTAGAAAGGAGCCCATATTTCTGACATCGAGCCACTCATCCCTATGTTGATGGGCCCTGACCCTGGGCCCTCATCCTTGGAAGTGAATTCACATTCCTGACACTGAGTTTACAGGCTTGTCTCCATCCCCAGGACTGAACCTTCATTGCTGTCACCAAGACCCCATCTTCAATACTGAACTCCCATCTCTATTAAAGAGCTCCTGTCCCCAGAATTGAACCATTCCTGGCACCTAGCACTGGCATTCCCATCCCCCATCCTTATTCTTCATTCCAGACGGTCAGCCCCCATCCTCATCACTGAACCTTCACCCCTGGCACTGAGTCCCCTACTCAAGGAATGGGAAAATCTAAAATTACTTTTCACTGAATAATGGGGGACTCAAAACAAATCCTTATAAACATTTTCAAAACCCCTAGGCTCAAGGGCAGTTCATTTATACTTAGCTTCTAGTCAGAGCTATACCAGCCACTCCCTCAAGAGGATCCTGTTTTCCTTTGTTCATCCAAAATATATTTATTAAGTGCTTACTTTGTACAAAGCCCTAGGCTTGCCCCTGGGATATATAAAAATAAAAAAAAACAACATAGGTCTTGACTTCAGAGAGTTTATAAACTAGCGCAGAGATAGAATAGATACCTAGATATATCTATGATGCAATTTGAAAAACGATGAAACCTTTAGCAGATGTCCACCAGAGTGGCTCAAGAGACCTTAGGAAGGAATGGTGACTAGACAAGGGTCCATGAAGAAAGATATGTCCTTTATGAAGGATATACCATTTGAGCTAAACCTTGAAGAAAACTAGGCATTCTGAGATAAGGAATTTTGGAGAACGTCCATTCCAGGCAACCTGGATGGTCTGAGAAACACAGAGGCAGGAGGGTGCCTGATGAGGTTGAACTCAGTGTGGCTGGAGTATTGGAAAGGAAGTAAGTACCATGGAATAAGGCTGGAAAAATAGGTGAGAGCCAGTCTATGGAACATTTTAGGAGCCAGGAGCAAAGAATTTGTGCTTTGCCCAATGAATATGAAGACTTCAAAGAATCAAGGGAAAACGTCTACTTGAACAGATGCAGGGAAAAAGCACAACTAGAGAAACAATATGTACAATGACTACAACAATGGAAGAAAAACTGAAAACTATGTAATTATAATAACCAACCTTAGCCTCAAAGAAGAATGTGACATTTTATGTGATAATTTATACCTCCACCCCAGTCTTTACAGAGGTGGGTAACCAAAGGTGAAAAACTATATATATTGTCAGGTTGGTAAGTTCTTAATTTTTGTAGAATATCTGTCTTTCTTTTGTTATAACTGATGACTTATTGGGAAGGTGGAGGCATATATTCAGCAATGAAAATGATGAGGAAAAAGCAAAAGATATCCTCAAAACATCTAAAATCATTTTTGCTTCATCCTATGGCAATGGGGAAGCACTGGAGAAGGGAATAACATGGGCAGCCTTTGTATCTTGGCAATTGGAGAAAGGATGGAGTGGAGAGAGAGAAAAGATTGGAAAAGGAGAGCAGTCTGAACTAAAATGGTGACTAGGTAAATGGAAGGGAAGGCATGGATGAAAAAGATGTTGCAGAGATAGAAGCAATAGGACTTAGCATCTCATTGGATGTGAGGAAGAATGAGAGGGAAGAGAAAGATGACTCTGAGTTCCATGCCTGAGTGACTGGGAGGATTCTCAACAGATACAGGGAGGCTCAGAGGAAGGTCAGGTATGGGGAGAGATGATGGAATTCAATTTGAGACATGCTGTGATTATAGGGTCATGAGAGTTCAAGCTGGAATGGTCCTTTATAGATTAAGTTCCACTCATGGGCAGAGAGGTGGTGTAGTGGATAGAGTTCTAGGTCCAGAGTCAGGAAGACCTGAGTTCAAATCCAACATCAGATGCTTACTAGCTGTGTGATCCTGGGCAAGCAACTTAACCCCATTTATCTCAGTTTGTTCATCTGTAAAATGAGTGAGAGAAGGAAAAGGCAAAACACTCCAGTATCTTTGCCAAGAAAGCTCCCAAAATGGGTCAAGAGGAGACAGACACAACTGAACAACAAAGTCCAACTCAATCATTTTACAGATGCCTAAGGCTCAGAGTGGCAAAGTGATGCTTAAGTTCACGCAGGTAGTAAAGGGAGCGGGGAGTAAAGGGAGTAAATTCAGGACTGGAATTCAGATCATCTGCTTGTGATCTAACACTCATATCACAATGTCTCCTCTTTGAGTCTGAGGTGTTAATGAGCCATTCAGGCGGCTAGAGATGTGGCTCAGAGTTTCATTTCCTTTCATTCAGTTTGTATGAAACACTGTCTCCCCTCCTTCCCAAAGGAAGCCAACCTGGCTTCCTAAAGTCTTGCCATCATCACATCCCCTAGATCCCTTCTGTGTGTTTCTGGAAATTCTCCTTAGTAGGCAGAAAGTAGGAAATCTCAAAGGGTTCTAAGTTATTTGAACTCAAGGTTGGAATCCTCTACCTAGATGTGACATGAGGCAGGGGGCTGGACAAGATGTCCATGGAAGAGTTCCTTCAAAACTCCTATTTATTGGACTCAATAATCATTGGAACCTGGGAGTACTGATGTCATCTTTCATGTTGGACCTCAGGAATCCCAAGGTCTTCCTGGGAAGTGATTCTTCAGGTTGGAGAGGTAAGTGATCTGGCTATGCAGACTGCCTCTCCTTATGACCCTTGTTCAATTCCACTGAGTAGACATCTATTTAATTTCTCTTGTGGAACACACACTGCCCTTCCACTTTCAGCATGGGACTCACTGCCATTTCTCACCTATTGCACTGATATTCTTCACCAGATAACTGGTCAATATCGTGGAAAGGTGAGTTTGAACTGATGAGTGACTGAGTGGGAAAGGGTTGGTCATATCACCAACTAGGGTCCTGCTAAAGAGAAAAAAAAAACAAAGAAAGGAGTAGTGGACATGGAGAAGAGGCTCCAAATCCAGGCCATGTTGAAGGTGTGACTGGAATGACATGGCCCTAAAATGGAAATCCAAAATATGTGCATTAAGACATTCACACCTGCCTGATGCTGAGTTGGAAGAAAGTTTCAATTGTTCCTTTCTCCAAAGGACTGGGAGAGACTGTTATCAAAGTTGAATGGCACAGGGCAGAATTCTTGACTTAGAAGAAGACAGACATGGTCCCATGACTAGGGGAAAGTACTTCTCTCTAATAACTACACTTCAATTGAAACCTCAGTTTCTCTCATCAATAACAGTTAACAGCATGCACCATCACTCTCTACTGGGCTCATAAAATTAGAAATTTTTTTCCCTCAGAGCCTGGATAGAAAAGACTCTGGTTGTCTGGATGTAAAAGACAAAGGGGGGCAGTTGGTAAAGTGCATGGCAATTCAACTTTCCAACATGCTTTTCTATCAATTCTCTAATCAGATCTGGGCAAGTCATTTGGGTCACAGTTTACTTCATTATAAAAATGAAGGGGTCAGATCTAATGGTCTCCAAGGTCCCTTTCAGCCCTGACATTTTATGATCTTTACGATATCTGGGAGAAGTAAGCAGGGTGGATATTTATGTCCATTTTATAGTTCTTCCACTAAAGTCTTCCTGTGATATCTCATTCTGTCCAGAGGTGACCCTGGGTTCTTGAAACCAGTACTCGCAGGGTACAATCTCTAGCACGTCTTGCTAAACTGAGAGTTTCAAGTCAGGTACAGTGACAACGTGTGTTTGTTATCTGAGTACCCATCTAACTAAACATGAAGCTCATGATCACATGACTGACCACTAGGGGAGGAATGTCTTGGCCATGGCAACCCTAAACAAGAGTTTAGGAGGAGGTTGGATAAATACTGATCAAAGGACTACCCAGCTCTGTGAAATCAGGGGCTTTTCAAAGTATCAAAGTGCTTTATATGGGAGGAAATTGAAGACCAGAAGGAAAATGACTTGTCCGAGGTCATTCAAGTAGCAGTAGAGTCAAATTCTTTTCAGCTCCACCATACTGCCCCTGGAGTTCAATCTTTGTGATTAAGTGAGGAGAAGTAGAAAGTATAGCACCCTGACATTGCTGATATTCACTGAGGGACTGGGAAGTCAACAAAAGAGGAAGGAGGTAGAGAGGAAATGAGAGAGAGGATACAGATACAGTTATACTGGTAGCTATTTTTAACACTGTCCCGATCTCAGGGAATGAGCCAGTTCCCTCTCCCCAGGAGGGAAATAGCAGTATTTCCCTTGCTGAGGTCAGCTGGGTGTTGAGAGGCTGACAGATGGGAGAGGCAAGAGAAAGGAAAGACGAGGCAGGGGACACACAGTTCTTTAAGCCTAGAATCCCATCTCTGACATTCAAGTTTTGTGCATGTGTGGGATAGGGAATCCTAGATCTAAGTCCAGCTGGCTCTCAGGAAGGTATTTCAACCTGGTTCAATTTTCAGTTTCTCTTCCTCTTCTCCCAGTACTTCCAATGACCTTGGAGGATTCATCTTTTCCCTGTCTTCCCACTCTCTAATCATACATCAATATACATAACAGTCTCCATCTGTAAAATGGGTATCATTGAGTTTTAGGGAGAAAAGGGACCTTGAGAAATTATTGAGCTCATTCTTCTGCTCCCAAGGGAAGATGCCTAAACCATCTTGGATAGGTTAGCATTTATCTACTCTGGGGAAAGGAGGAGCATCCTCAAATTCTCTTTGAAGCTCATTCTACTACAGTCAGTCTCTTGTTCAACACTTTTTTTTTTTTACTAAAAATCCAACCCCACCCCACGCAGTTGCTCTTCAAGAAAAACACCCTCTTTCCCTTCTTTCCACCACATGCCTCACCCATTAATAGGACCCTGAACAAAAAAAAAATTAAGAAAATTTTAAAATGTACACTTGTTTAAATGTTATTTGCCAGTCTGCCTGGCTCCAGTTTCTGGTGGGGAGGTAATTTGGAATTCTTCTGGGTCTTTGACCTCACAATGTCTGGGAAACGGGCTCCTCTGCTCCCATCCCCTCCCTTCACCCAAAACTCTGTCTCTTCTCTTTCCCTGAGATACTCAGGGAGTCACAGGGATCTGAGATGGTGGGAGTGAGAGATCAAAGGGGTGAAGGAAAGAGCAGAGGATGGGGTTTGGGGAGGGAATGATCACCTGGGTGAGAAAGAATTATATGTGGGAGAGTGCAAAGTTGTTGGTGAGTGGTGGGGTCTATAGCCCAGGGAGCATCTGGACAGTGCCTCACACACCTAGGGGCCTCTGATTCTCCATTCTTTGGTCCCCTAGGAAGCTATACCAACAATGATAGAAAAGGATGAGGGAATATAAAGTCATCCAGAAAGAAGCCCAGGCAGGACTATGGAGTTCTTGACTGGAGCTGCTGTCTTTCTTTTCATCCCCACCCTCTATTAGCAGCACATTTCTTTTATGCCTGAGTTCCAGATGCTGGATCTATATGCAGCCCTGTCCCTTTGGCAGCAGGATATCAGGGAGAAGAAGAACCTTGGGTTCTTGGTGGTTCTACCTTCCCTCTGTTAAAGGGGGCATGAGACATATGCACCCCTTCCAAACCCCCACTTCCTCTGCCTGGGGATGGTATATAGGATGTGATATGATACAACCCTTCCAATCCCAGCTGCTATCTGTTAAGGGCAATGCAGAGACCTTAGAAGAGGAGCTGCTATACCAAAGCCTCTTGCCTCTTGACTTTACTTGGGGATGAGAACATTACTAAAGCTAGCAAGGAAGCAGCTTTTGATTGTCCCCCAGACTGCCCACTCAGCATCCCCTGCACTCTGTGACTCTTGAGAGTCAGCTGCCACAGTCATCCAGATGCATTGGCCCAACCATGTAGGACAGGAGCCTTCAGTGTCCTCCTGAGTCCCCCAGAGGTGTAAGGATTCACTAAATGGTCCCTCATTCAAACTCACCACCTCCGGGTAAGTTTTTTTGCTTATTTTGAAGAAAAAGGGCTCAGTAACCCATTATTTATGTGTTTGTGGTGTGTGTGTGTGTGTGTGTGTGTGTGTGTGAGAGAGAGAGAGAGAGAGAGAGAGAGAGAGAGAGAGAGAGAGAGAGAGAGAGAGAGAGAGAGAGAGAGAGAGAATCTTGGGGGCACTTCTGTTAAGCAGGATTGGGGTTACCCTGGGAACTTTTCAAGTGTCTTCATGACTGCTGCCCCATCTATGCCTCTTCCCCAATTGAATTAAGCTACGAGAGAGTCACCTATGTCCTTAGTCAGGGTCTTGGAGACTAATGTATACACACTCATTCACTTCTCTACTAAACAAACACACACTGGAAATTTTCTAGCCCACACTGGCTTCAGAGCAGACAAACCCCAGCTGCCTCTTGTCCGTGGGGAGAGAGAATCTCTTCACCCCCACCCTACACAAATACACAGACACACTCACAACACTGCCCAGACCAATAACCCTTCTCCCCCTTCCTCTTCTACCACCACAACCTCCTCCTCCTCTGCCTTCTCCTTTTCTGGCTCCAGAGTAAATACCCTGCCCTGCAGAACGAGATGAAAGATGCTCAGCAAGAAAGAAACACTATTCTCTAGCCCCAGGCCAGGCCAGCTCCAGACACAAACCATCCTTCCTTCTTTCCTGGGCTACTAGGAGATGTTTCCCGACGTTCCCCATTCCCTTCTGGCCCTCCCCAGCCCTTGGCTCCTTACCTTCCTGCGGGCTCTTCGTTATCCTCTTCTCCACTGCCTCCCTCAGTCCTACAGACCTGCCTCCCCACCCAGCCAGTGCCTTGTCCCCCTTTTTCCTGCCTCTTCTCCCCCGCCCAGTTCCGTGCCCTCCTTCTCCTCCTCCTCCTCCAGCTCTCTATGAGGCTCCGGTTGCTGAAATGCTGGACAGCTCATCACCATGGAGCTCAGCCTCCTCTTTCCTTCCCCTCCCTTCAGAGGTTACCAGAGAGGCCTAGTTTCCAGTGACTTAAGGGGCTCTCTCTTGCCACCTCCAGGCTGGGAGGAACAACTACACCAGATTTCCTGGCTAGAGTCCATTCGAGGCAGGGCTAAAAAAGGCCAGGGGGGGAGCGGGGGGGGGGGGGGGGGGGGCTGGGAATCCCATCTGCAACCTCAGTTTAGGGAGGTAAAAGACTGGCTAGATGCTGATGCCCCAAGATATGATGGAGTTCCTTCTCTCTCTCCCTTCTTCCTTCCTTCCTCTTGTTCCTCCCTCTCTTTCCTTATTTCCTTCCTTCTTTCCTTTCCTTTCTTCCTTCTTCTTTTTCTCTTTTTGTCCTTCCATCTCTCTTTCCTCCATTCATTCATCTTTCCCTCACTTCTTCTCTGCCTTCCTTCCTTCTTTCAAGAAAATAGACACAGCTATAAAATCATTTGGTTAATAACTGTTAGAGGTTGATTTATACTAACTCTAAGGCCTAGCTCAAGGTCCAACTCCTTCAGGAAATTTTTCCTGGCTAATTCTGCTCACAGAGATCTCTCCTCCAAAAGACTTAAATCCTGCCTCCTCCCCCAGGCTGAGAGTGAGTTGGATTTACTTTGTTTCCACTGAACCGAAGTAACCTATATCATCTGCCACCATTACCTACCTTTTTGTTTGTGGGTGCCTGGTCTCTACAGCTAAGCTACAAACTCTTGGTTAAGTTGAGATCATACATCACATACACCACCCCATATACACACATAGAAAAGCTGAGCAGAGGCCTAGGGACCAGAGTAGGTAGTCAGTAAAGAGTTGCTTGATTGACTCTAAGACCTAGCTAACCTCTCCAGGAGATAAACATCTATTTCTCAAACTCCTCAGCCTAGGCTGCAAGGCCTCTTCCCACAAAAGAGTCTTCAGTCTTCATATGCCCTAGCTCTAACAGAGAAATATCCACTCACCTACCCTATCACCACTAACGAAACATATACACATAACATGGTATCATGGGGAAAAACTTTGGTTCTGGAGCCAGAAGATCTGGATTCAAAACTGGCACTTACTATCTGTGTGGCCTTGGGCAAATAATTTAGTTTCCCTGGGTCCCAGTTTGCTCACCTGTAACATGAGAGGGTTGAACTACACGGCCTATAAGGCCCTTTCCAACTCAGAACCTATAAACTTGCTCCTTCTGGCCTGCCAGTCTTCAGAGTAATTCACATGAATAAGTTGGAAATGCCCTGAACACTCTTCTCCTCCAAACCCAGTTCCAACTCAAAAGGCAATACCTCCAGGAAGACTATCATGATGAATTCCAATGCCCTCTGAGCATTTCTTTGTTCATCAATCTCATCATTACGCCACAGTAGGTACTGGGTACTGCAATCAAATCATTTGAACTTGTTGCTGTATGGGGCAAGATCACCAAATTTGCAGTCAGAGGAACTGGATTTGAATCTTACTTTAATATTTACCTATGTGACCTTGAATATATGATTTCCCTTCTCTGGGCCTCAGTTTTCCTGTCTATAAAATGAAGACGTCTTTTACAATTTCATGTGTGCGAGTATCTTGACTCTCCCAAGTTTAGATTAATTCAGATTCTTGTCCCTTTCATCAGACCAAGGCTTTCCAAGGACAGGGGCCATTTCCCTCACCAGGGGCTCCTTGAGGGCAGGTGCTGCACCCTCCCTCCCTCTACTCACCCATTTTACTCATGACTCCCTGAGAATAGGTATTGTGTCTTCCTTAAAAGTCCAGAAGTTCTTGAGAAAAGAGACTAGGTGTTTTCCTTCTTCCTTTCTGTCAGTGTTGTACACAAGGTTAAGGATTGGTATATGGGAGCACATGTCTATGAACCCATGAAATACCTATTCTGGGCAAATATTCACTCACTCACTCATTCATTCAACAAACATTTATTGTCAACCTTGTGAAAAACTATGGGGCTGGTGCCAGAGAGGTCTAAAGAAGAGGATAGTATCTGGTTCCTACTCCATAGTCACAATTAGTTCCTCCAATCCCAAAGTGGGACACTAGGGGGACCTAAATAAGGCTTGAAAGAGGTTATTTTAGGACAAAGAAAGGCCATATTCTTTCTATGTGGTGGAGAGTGTACTCCTGGAATTCATTTCCCCAAGAGGCTAAAAACAGGATTCTGCAGGTCTAGAGGAATTCCTGGATAACATTATCACTTGAAGTTTCTTAAGAGGAAATCAAATCTATTTGAGCTATGTCTAACCTGGGAGGACAAGGACAAAAATGATAATGGGCTTCTCAATATAGAAGAGACTTCAGAGACCCTCTAGCCCAACCTCCCCCATTTTACAGATGAGGAAACTGAGGGCCCAAGGACCTTAAGCAGCTTATTCAAGGTCACACAAACAGCTACTGCTCCTATACACTGTATCACCCAGCCTTTAGAAAGAATCCTTTGCTGGAGGAACTGCAAAGATTATCTGGGTAGTGAGGAGAGGCAATATAGATGCTCTTGTATCAACACAGAGCATGGAACCTGCTGGGTTTTCCTGAATGGAGATATGCTTAAGAATCATGGGACCACAGCCAGTCCCTGGGTACTTTTGCAGGGGAGGTAAAGAGGATGTTTACATAGCACACTGGTAACTTTGTGGCCAGAACTGGATCTGGTGGCCCAATGGATAGACCTGAGTTCAAATCAAGCCTTGGATACTTCTTAGTTATGTAATCCTGGGCAATGCAGGTAACATCCCTCAGTCTCAGTTTCTTTACCTGTGAAATAAGGATGATAATGGTCCCTATATCACAGTTGGGAGGATAGATTTGGACAGTATTTTGCAAATAATGCAGTATATATGTATATATATATATATATATATATATATATATATATATATATATACATATATATCTCAGTTATTGTTACAGAACCCTGGTTTCCTTCAAAACTCAGTGAAAACACCACTTTCGACATGATCTCCACAGCTACTAGTAACCACACTCCCCAAATTACCTTGCATTTGTATTGCATCGATTCTGAATATACTGGAAAATGGGCACATTGTCTCCTCCAATAGAAAATAAGTTCCTTGAGGGCAAACGTAGGCTGTTTCACTGTGTTCTTCGTATTCCCAGTGCCTAGCACATAGTAGGCTTTTAATAAATGCTTGGTGATTGCATTTATTGCTTAATGAAGCTACGTGCTGGAGCAGATAGACCACCAGTCAGGAAGATTTGAGTTCAAGTCCTCCCTCATACACTTACTGGCTGTGTGACCCTAGACAAGTCACAGAATTTCTAGAATTTGAGAGTTGGAAGAGAGCATCTAGTTCAAATCATACATGGAAGGAATCTCCAGTATAAGATTTCTTGACAAATTCAAAACACTACTTGTGAAAAATTCAAAGAAGCACAATAACAAACATTTGTTAAATACACCAAATACAAGGTGTTTGGGAGTCAGGTAGGTGATTTAGTGACTAGTGTTGGATTTCAAATAAGAAAATCTGCATTCGAATCCTGCTTTCAGCTGTTTGTCAGCTGTGTGACCCTGGGCAAGTCACTGTACCTTTCTGAACCTTAGCTTCTTTTATAAAATGGGTGCTTTAATTAGCACCTACTTCACGGGGTGTATGGGGTAACTCCTGTGTGAGGGCTATCCATCCCTCTTCAGGGCATCCACCTTTGGTGTCCTCCTTTCACTCTCACCTGTAACTCCAAGTAGTTGTAGCATGTGGTGGCACCCCAGGAAAATTGTCTGTGAAGATGGACTTAACCAGGCTTAGGGTAGCCAGGGAGCCTCCAACCCATCACTGAGTTAAGGGAATGTCTACCCCAAACATGCGAAGACTTCCCCTGGTGGAATGGGTGAAGGAGAACAATTTGTTCTAATGGCCATGAAGGTGACTGAAGCATACTCTACGGAACACTTAGAGTTTGGTCGGACGTTGAAGATGCCAAGGTCATTCACTGCATCCCAGGCCATTGCCAGTCCTCCTGACTTTTGTCTCATCACTGGACTGCAATGACTCTGGAAGCTAGTGAGTCTGGTGACTTTGTGCAACTGCCTCACTTAAATCCAATTCCAGAATGAGTTGAGACATTGCCCCATGGCATCATTGGTCCTCTTCTAAAACCAAGAATGAACAAACAACTTCACGGAGTTGCTGAGAGGCTCAAATGAGCCTCTTCTCAACATATGAAGTGCTGGCTAGTATGAAGATGTTGGATTAGTTAGAATGGTCTGGCTTCTTCAAGCCAGGACTTCGCTTTGGAAGGGTTAATGACAAAAAGAGAGAATGTTCTACCTGGCCCACATTTCTTGGCCAGACAGCTCAGGCTCACGGTTAGCTTTCTGCTCCAAGAGTCAGAGAGATGTCCTGCATTCTCAAAGTCATCGCTGCAATCCTACACTTTAACTGGGAGCTCCCTGCACTCAGGGGGTTGAGGCTGGAGGAGGCAACATATTAATAACCTAAAAATCAGGAAAGCAAGCAGGGGAGAGAGAACCAGCCACCAGCTGGCCACAGAGCTCCTCCTGCTTCCTCAGTGCCGGAGACAATGAAGTCTTTCAGCAAACCAAACAACAGTCAAGTAGCATGTTCCCCAGACCCGGGGGAAGCTCACAGCAAAACTCTTGATGCAGACCCAACAGGAGGAGGAGAAGAAAGAGGAGAGAAGGGAGGAGGAGAAAGAAGAGAAAGAAGGGGAGGAGGGGGAGGAGGGAGAAGAGAAAGAGTAAAAGGAAGGGGAAAATAAGGAGAAAAGGAAGAAAAAGGAAGACAGAAGGGGGAGGGGGAGGAGGAAAGGGAGGATAGGAATAAGGAAGGGGAGGAAGAGAGAAAAGAGGAGGAAGAGGAGGAGGGGGTAGGAGAGGAAAAGGAAGGGGAGGGAAGGAGGAGGAGGAAATAAGGGGTGGGGAAGGAAGGAGAGAAGAGGGAAGCGAAGGAGGAGGAAAGGGAGGAGGAGAGAGTTTTATAGTAGAGAAGTTCCCACTGAAATGCTAATAATCCCTTTCATGTGGATAATACCTCTTGGGGTCATAATTTGAGAGATGACTTTTAAAAGTCATCAAATTGAACACCCTCATTTACAAATGAAGACAATGAAGTCCAGAGACATGAAATGATTTGTCCACAGTTACATAGCCAGGAAATTTTTAGAGGATCATACGTAGATCATAGATTTGGAGCTGGCAGGAACCTTGGAGACCTTCCAGTCAAACCCCCTCATTTTGCAGATGAGGAGACCAAGGCTAAAAGTGTTTAAGTCATTTATCCCAGGGTCACCATAGCTAATAGCTATTAAATAAGTTGTACATGGTTTTTTAAGCTAATAACTTTGTGAGATGAAATTTGAACTCAGGACATCATGACTCCATGTCTGGTACCCAGTGCCAAAATACCTCCTACGTCTGATCTCCTCATTTAAAAATACACACACACACACACACACACACACACACACACACACACACAGAGAGCTTATGTTTTTATATTACCTTCCTTTCCTTTCCAAATGTCTCTCCTATTCCTCTCTTGTAACAAAGAATAAAAAAGAGCACAGAACAGTTCAGAAAACTAACCAACATATGAACCATCTTACAGTACATGCAGTGGTTCACATCCATAGGCCCTCACCTCCACATGGAAATCATTTGACAGATAAGGAGAATAAGGTTCCCCAAAAGTTAAATTATTTGCCTAAGGTCATCTAGGTCATCCCTATTAGAGGTAAGATTAGAACTCAGCTCCTTGGGCTTCAGAGGTAACATTCTTTCCCACTGCACCTCAATGAAGTTTTCATAGATCACCAAAGGAGGAAACTGAGACTTAGACAAGTGAAATGACCAGCCCAGGGTCACACAAGAAAGAGCCTTAACCCCATCTATTAATTATATTAAAATGATCTTAAATGAACCTCAAAAACTTCTTAAAGAAAGTCAGGGAATGGCTTATCAACCTCATTTGATAAATGAAAGCCGAGAGAAATTCAATGGGGTTGCTACCTTTCGACAACATGGTGCCTGCTGAAGTCCACATCGGGATAAGTTGGTCCCTGTGGATTGTCTCCTCCTGAGTTCCTCTCTCACTTGAATCCCTCGTCCAGGGGAGCCCAGACTGAGAAGGATCTTGTTCCTTCTCCCACTCCAGCCCCAAAGGCCAAAGTTCAGAGTTCTCTGTGGGGTTTTTCTCCTTCTCCAGCACTTCTCACCCTCCCTGAAGTCAGACGCTGATATTTCCCTCCTTCTCCTGGGTCCTCCTCCTCCTTCTGAGGCAGGATCCCCCTGAATTTCAGGGTGACAATTAGCTGATACACACTCATGTATATTCTCACACATACATATTGTATATATGTGTATATACATATATATATATATATATATAAAGGAGTGTATGTAAACATGTATATGTTATGGTCAAACTACCTCTGGATCAATCAATCAATCAATCAATCAATCCAAAGCCATTTATTAAGTCCTTCCTAGATGCCAGGCATTGTTGCTAGACAATAATATTCTATGTTTCTAGTATGCATTGAAATCAATGCATACCAGATACATATAGAATAGGTAGCAACTGGAAGACCAGAAGATGCCTCCTCCAGGAGGTACCATTTAAAGTGATTCTTCAAGGAGAATTGATTCTTAGAAGCAGTGCTGAGAAGAGAAAGCACTCCAGGTATGGGGGATGGCCAGTATCAAGCTTGGAGATGGAAGATACATCAACCTGTGTGATGACTAAGTAAACAGGTATGGGTGGATTGGAGAGTCAATGGAGGGGAGTAATTTGTTTTTTTTCTTGTACTTCTTTATTTAATATTTTATTTTCCCCCAGTTACATGTAAAAACAATTTTTAATATTTGCTTTTAAAATTTGAGGTCCAAATTCTCTCCCTCCTTCCCCAGTGAGAAGGCAAGTAATTCAACATAGGTTATACATGTATAGTCATGCAAAACATTTCCATAATAGTCATATTGTGAAAGAAAACACAGACCAGAACAAAAAAACCCAACCAAACCTCAAGAGAAATAAAGTTAAAGAAGGGGTATTTCAATCTATATTCAGACACTATTAGTTCTTTCTCTGGGGATGGATAACATTTTTTCACCGTAAGTCTTTCAGGGTTGTCTTGGATCACTTTATTGCTGAGAATGGCTAAGTCATTCACAGTTGATGATCCCACAATACTTCTGTTACTTTGTACACAGAACATTTCACTTTGCATCAGCTCATGTAAGCCTTTTCAGGTTTCTCTGAGAGCGTCCTGTTCATCATTTCTTATAGCACAATAATATTCCATCATAATCACACACCACGATTTGTTCAGTCCTTGAAGGGAGTAATTTTTAATAAAAAAAAAAAAGACTGGGAAGATTGATAATTGTCCAGTTTGTGTTTGGATGCCAAAGGAGTTTATATTCTATTCTAAAGGTAATCAAGTGTCCCTGGAATTTACTGGATAAATTTTATTAAAAAACTATTTTTTTTGGTGCTTCTGTTAGGCTGTGTCACTTCGAAACTTCAAAGATCTATGGTGTCATCAGCATGGGTAGACCCTCCACCATCACAGATCTCACCCCTCTGTGCCTCAATAGATAGACCTTAAGAACTGCCATGGCTGGGAACTTCAGCCTGCAGCCAACGTGGTCACAAATCTCCCTAGACTTAGCCAGGTTGGCCTTTGGCCGAGAGACACATGCTTCATCACTGGCATGATGTTTGAAGCCTTTCCATGCTGCTTTGCCAGAATGTGGTAGTCTGAAAAAACACTTGTTTGGCAGCCCAGTCTTTATTCTCTATCTCTCTATATCTTCCTCTGGCTCTTTCTGTCAATAAAAATCTTTAATTAAAATTATTGTCAAGCTTCAATCAATATTCCATTTTAAAAAAATTAAATGTTCTATTGAAAACCAAATCTTGAATATCAATACAATTATCCAAATTAGTTTAGTAACTATTTGATTTATTTTAATGAATTAAATATCAGCCTTTCCCTACCCCCCCCATCCCTTTTTAAAATAAGTCACATAGTCAACAACAGAACTAGGTTCAAAATCATGTCTTATGACTACACACCACACGACCTCCGTTGCTCCTTCTGTGGACACCACAGTTCTAGCTAGAGCACCTCTCTTCTCCTGCCTGATACTTCCAACCTGCTTTGGATATTCTTCCTACACACACACACACACACACACACACACACACACACATGCATGCATGCACGCATGCACACAAAGTAAGCTTTCATCCTTACATTCTCAATGATCAGTGTCTCCTCCCTGTGATATGAGAGGAGAGAAGGCAATTAGTCCACTACAGCGTGACTCCACCCCTCCCTATACAATACTTACCCCTCTTCAGAATCTGGACTCCCCTGTTATGTTTGGACAGCCCTAGTATCTGCACCAAAGTGGAGGAGAGGTGAGAGCTGGTGTAACCTGAGTCAGGGGTCCAGAGGGAGCCACTTTCAAGATCATAATTTCCCTTCTTCCCTCTCTGGTAGCCTTGATATCATTTGGCTCAAGGCCAGGACTCCCCCACTGGCTAAATCAAGGATGTTTCTGATCTTTCCAGAAATGCAGTTGGATCCTTGCTTTTCAGGCAGTTGTGATCCTGATGTATCCCAGTCCCCTCTTCCCTTTCCTCCTTCTCATTTCCAGCCACCTCCCTTCCACCCCAGTGACAAGTAAAGAGTTTTCCTTCACATAGTGCCAGTAATAAAGGCCTGTTGCTTTTAGCATCACTGCTCTGGCCTGCCCCTTCTATGGCTAAGCCCCTTTGGGATAGAAAAGGGCTTTTCTGTGGCATTTTCCTTGTTCCAGCTGAATAAATCTTGGTCCATATAATCCAACAGCTCTCATTTTACTGAGGAGAAAACAGACCCAGTGAGGTTAAGTGAGGGAGGAATCATGGTGAAGACTAGTATCAGAGGAGCTGGGCTCAAATCCTTCTGCTGATGCTTAAGGCAAGTCACCTCTTCGGACCTGAGTTTCCCCATCTGTAAAAGGAGATGAGGTTAGACTGCATGACAACCAAAGCTCTTTCCAGCTCTAAATAAAAAGTTTTATGGTCCTGAGAACCTCAGATACAACGCAAACCTCCCCAAAGCAAGGAACCAGGAAGAATGCAGCAGAACTCTGTGGAGGCTTTGGCTATTGTGGTGGTCAGGACCAAGGAGAGTGCCGGAGATTTGATGGAGATCTCTGAAAAGTGAGCTCTCAACAGAGCCCTCAGGGTCAGAATGGAAAGCAATTTCAAAGCCCCACATTGTGGGGGAGGGTGGGAGGGGTCCTGAGTTCTGTGGAAGGGAACTTAATGTCAACGATGATGGCTCAGTGCCAAGCACAGGGGATGTCAGTGTTGGGGCTCAGACAAGCCACCAATGAATCTCTGGGCATTTCCTAATAGCTACAAGGAACCAAGCACAGTGCTAAGTGCTGGGAGGTACAAAGACAAAATCTAAACAATTCTTCCCCTCTAGGAGCTTTATATTCAGCTAAGGAAGGCAGCATGGACTCATGCCAGAGTACCTTGGGTGTAGAGCTGCAAGGGACTTTAGAGGATTTTACAGGTAAGGAATGGAGGGCCAGAAAGGTTAAAGGATTATACCACCTAGGTAGACACCAGCAGAAGAATTGGCATCCAGGTTCTTAGAATCATCAGTATGCTCTTCTCACAGTCCCTCAAAGCTTCTGTTACTATGACTTTTACAAAGAAGAAACACAAGTGTAGGGAAGAAAGGCACAGCTTCAGGAGATAATAAACTGGGGTGGGGGGCAAATATAAAAACAAAGTAATGTTTGAGGGGAGGCATGAGAAAGTAGAAGGAATCAGACTTTGAATTCGGAGAGGCAGAGGTGAGGAGGGAGTGCACTCCAGGCATGAGGAACAGTCAATGCAAAGAACTGGAGAAAGGAAATGAAATATCCTATGTGAGGAAAGGCAGGCAGGCCATCATGACTGGACCTTGGAATCCATAGCTGGAAAAATAAAAAAGGACCAGTTTTCAAAAAGCTTTAATTGACAATCCGATCCAGTATGAGTTTATTAAACATCTACTATGTTCCAGACACAGGGCTAAGTATTGGGGATTCAAAGAAAGGCAAAAACATCCTCTGCCCTCCAAGAGCTCATAATCTAGTGAGGAGGGAAGAAGACAGCATACATACAAGTAACTATGTACATACAATATATGGAGAGAGAGATGTATATAAGTGGTCCTAGAGTCACAGGAAGCCACCAGAATTTATCAGCACCGGAGCGACAGGGCCAGATCTGCATTTGAGGAAAATTAATGCCAAGGACTGGAGCTCAATGTTGGATATGGGGGTGCAATACTGAGGCTAAGGGTTCAGAATAAACACCAAGTCCCAGCCATGTGTGTGTGAGAGAAGGTCAGAAATCAAACTCTCCACCCAGTTCCGAAATCCCTCTGCCCTAGCAGTCCCCATTGCCAGGTTAAGCCACTCTGCGAAGACTCAGTTCTTTCTCTTCTCTTCCAGGTTCTTCCTCACCCCACCCAAGATCTAAGCTGATACTCTCAGACCCTGTGAGAGGCTGAATAAAGGGTTTCAATCTTATCAGCTTTCCTCTTCTCTCCACTGGGAATGAGAGGGGGCGGGAGGGAGCCAGCCTTCCTGTCTGGCTGTCTTTCCCCT
The DNA here is from genome assembly GCA_023548195.1 of Bettongia penicillata ogilbyi. Taxonomy (NCBI): domain Eukaryota; kingdom Metazoa; phylum Chordata; class Mammalia; order Diprotodontia; family Potoroidae; genus Bettongia; species Bettongia penicillata. The sequence goes on along the minus strand of JAJHZJ010000284.1, from coordinate 6,699,146 downwards.
CCCCACCCCCACCCCATTCCTTTTGGCCCTACCAGCCCCACCCCTCACTTGGGCTCCCTGCCCCTCCCCCCTTTCTGGCCCAGGCAGGCAAGAAGAACAAAAGGGTGTCAGGGGAAGGGCTGACAGGGCTACAGCTGCCAGGCCCACCAGGATCGGGAGAGCGAGTGAGCCAAAGGCTCGGCATGCTGGCTGCTGCTAGCTGCTGCCGGCTGGTGACATGAATATTTCATCCACGGGGAAGCGCTGGGCTCTCAGATCTGATGCCCTCCCCTGGGGTTGGGGGACAACAAAGGAGAGAAGAGAGAGAGAGATGCGAGTGGGGGAGCATGCAGTGTGTTGCAGGGAGGTTTGAAAGGTTCCTGCCTGTCTCTTCTTTGAAAGGGACTGCAAAGGATTGGGTGGGGTCCTAGTTCCTGAACCCTGAAAATGTGAGTCTGGGATTTCCCTGGGTCTTGTAACAGCTTGGAGGAAAAACCAAGGCATAATAGACAACCTAGCCCTGGAGAGGGAGGGCTAAACTCTTGGCCCCAGAGCTCTGAGACTCTGGGATTCCAAGGGCCAAGTCTGAGCTGAAGTCCTTCCATCACTCCCTTTAACACAAATACAGCTACTCAGTCTTTTCATCTCATTTCCACCCCTCAGTGGCCTCTAGGCCAGAAATTCCCATCTTATCCCATTCCTGCAGCCCACGAAATTGATTTTGTAATGGTTTGAAGAGCTCCCCCAAATCGTACCCACTGCTACAGGAAGTCTTCCCAGATTGATCAGAGGACGGTGAACTTATCTATGGCTTGCCTCTATCCCATTCTTTTCGGACACCATACTCCCATGACTTCTTGTTTTCTTTCCCATTCTTGACTTGCACACAGTAGAGATTTCTTAGGTCAATTTGTGTGCGGGCATAATCTTTTAATTCAACCATCTGTCTCCTGTATACAATTATCAGGATTGCATGCTTCCTCTGACTAGCTGTCATTGTAACCTTGGGGAAGTCTCTATCCACAGTTTCTTTCTCTGTCAAGAGAGGATATTAGATTAATTCTAGATCTGTGATCCTTGATGCTTATAACTGAAAAGCCTTTGGCGAATCACTTAATCTGCTTGAGCCTCAGTTTCCATATCTGTAAAATGAGAGATTGAGATTAGATGACCTCTAAAATCCCTTCCAGATCTAAAATCCTATAATCTTGAGTGTGTCTATTTCTGACTGTGGGGATTTCCCCAAGGATGGGGAATAAAGCTGTACAATTCTCTTTGTACAATGTCTTACACAACACCAGATACAATGAAAAGCACAGGAAGATTCTCTTAGATATTAACATTAGTGAAGAGACTAGTGATGATGGCCAGAGTAGTAGTTTTGCAGATATCAACACTGAGAAGAGTGATGGAGGGATGTGCTGATAGTGATAGAGACAGAGAAAGGGATCATAAGGATGAAGATGGGGGTGTAAATGTTGGTGGTGCTGAAGCTGGTGAGGAGCTAGTGGACAAGTGGAAAGGTCACTGAAGCTGGATTGGGGG
>JAJHZJ010000284.1:6466831-6684912 GCA_023548195.1 Bettongia penicillata ogilbyi | reverse complement strand
CACCAGAAAGTCCCACCCCTTCACCATTAGAAACTCTTTGAGGTCCAGCACTGCTCTCTCTCAGCCCCTCTTTTAAAGTGGGAGTGATCCCATTTTTCATCACTAATCATTCAGTGAGAACAAGGTCATCAGACACTCTCTGGTTGTCAGGAAGACATCATGGAAGGCACTAAGCTAAAGAGGAGAAAGGGGTAAAGAGAAGGGGAACCAGGGACAAACTTCTTTGGCTCATTTTCCTGAGGGTTTGGCCCTTGTTTCCCTGGCTCTCTGCCCTGTCCCCTTCCCAGGTACAGCTGGCCTGGCCTATTTGCAATGCTTAATGTCTCTGGGCGGCCCTTTGGAAAGGAGGAAACAGCACTGGACAGAAGGACTGAGCAGCTGTCTCAAGCTTCTGACCACAGCAGGGTTTCTCAATCCAGGACAAATTGAGAAAGAATAATGAAGGCTACTCCAACAGCTTTGCAGGAGCCAGGGAATCTCTAGGGGAACCAGGAAGAAGGGAAGAGGGAAAGAGAGGGAGGTGGAGGTGAGGGGAGAAGGGCAAATAGATATGGAGGGGAAGGAGCAGAGAAGGCTTGGAAATATGGTGATAGAGCCCCTGGGGGTGGAGGAGAGAAGGGCTGGAGGTAGAGACATCCTCCCAATTTTCCCAAGCCTGATCATTTACCTCCTCTTTTTTCAATTCCCCCTTCCCTTTACTCCTCCAGTAAAGCATCCTGGACCCAGGAGAGGCATTGGACCCTTCTCCCCTGGAATAGGGCTGAGAGCAGGGGCTTGGGACAAAAACATGCAGCGTGTACCTAGAAATTCTTCCCTGACCTCTCCCCACTTCTCTCTGGTTCTCCATTAGCCCTGGGGAGAGTTGGAGAAGCAGGCCTTTGGGTACCAGGTGAGGACACAGACATAAGGATTAGTGTGGTAGAGACACTAGTGAGTCCTAGACCCAGCTATCTTCACTGTCCATGCACCCAACCCACTCTTGTCTGGGCTATTATCCCCCCCAAAAGGAAGATGGGGACAGGAATGAGGGTGGACAGGGTCTAAGTCCAAGAAGGAGTAGCTAGCGGTGCAGCTAGGGACTGAGTGGTCAGTTGAGGGACTGGGGCCAGTGGTTTTGAAAATGAGTGAAAATGACTCGAGTCCAAACAATCATTTATCAAGTACCTAGTATATGTCGGGGACTGTGCTAGGGGCTGAGAACACACAGACAAAAGGGATATGGTCTCTGATCTCTGAGAGTTTCCTATGGGAGAATGGGTCCCTCAGTATCTTACCAGAAAGCAAGTTAAAATGCTCCCGGTCCCCGGGGTGTTGAGCTAACTGTGAAAGGTGGGGGCCGTGTCTGAGTGTCATTGGGGAATTCAGAAATAGAGGCTGATCGTAGGGAGTGGGAAAGAGCCAGGTAGGAGAAGGAAAGGGGAAGCGAGAGGGAAAAGAGAAGGGAGAATGAAAAACAAAGCAAGGGAGGGACAAAGAAGATCCTGGAAGCCCTTCCCTTTGTCCTGCTCATCTCCTCCTTTCAGAATCCCACCCTGCCCTCTGCTCCCGCCCAAAGGAATGTAAGTTTCTTAAGAGCACAGACTATGTATCCTCTCAAATCTTCATGTGCCCGGAACCTGGTACAGTGATCTGCACTGATAAATGTTCCTGAGCTGAGAAAACAAAGGCTGGGAGAGACAGAGAGAAAAGAGAAAGAAAAAAATGGATGAGATGGAGTGATAGAGGCAGACAGAAAGGAATGAAAAAGAGGAAAGAGAAAGGGAGATAGATGAAGCTGTAGAGGGAAGGGACTGAAAAAATAATATATGGAAAGCAAGGAAAGTGCAGGGGGGAGGGGGGGAAGATAGAGGAGAGAGATTTAAGAAGACAAGAAGAAAAAACAGAGGGAGGGGGGAGGGAGGAGAGAAGAAGGGAGGGGGAAAGAGGGAGATAAAGGGAGACAACAGCCTGAAGGAGAATAGGAGATTCAAGGAGGCTGAAGGAACTGGAGGTCTGTTGGGAGAAAGGCAAATTCTCTAGGCTGGAGCTGCAGGCATTCCCTATGTTCCCCTTCCCTCCCCCAATGCAGAGTACCTTTCACAACTGGCATGAGGGGAGGGAAGGCTAAGGAACCTGCCTGGCAGGTTTCTCCAGGAATATCTCTCTGTTCCTGCAGGGAGGGGTAATACCAGGGGCTGTCTTTTGACAGAGGTTCAAATCCCTATGATCAAAGGCAAACTGAAGATAACACAGAGATGTTCCACCCCACTCAGCCACCACCTCTGGTCTGACCCTGGACAAACTGAGAAGTGGCTTCTAACCTGAGAGGAGGGAGCTATCTTATCTCCCTATTCTCTAACCCTAACACTTCCTCTTTTTGAATTCTATCCAGCTTTCAAGGCTCACATCAGTTATTTCCCATCTTTCTAGTGAAGAGATGGAAAATTACATTGGCTCCACACCATTCAGGGCTTTGAATGCTAGACTAAAATTTGAACTCAAGTCCTAGGACCCTGGAGTCATCATTTTTCCCCTTACAAATGCTGCTGGAGCTCACACTCAAGGTGATCTCATTGGCAACCATCTGGTTTGGGCCTCCAAGGCTTTTCCAAGCAATGCTACAGTGGGGTTTCACAATGAATAAATGAAAACTTTATTAAACACAGCATATAAGCAAGCACTGGTCTAAAGCTGGGGGGTACATGTACAACACTAAGGTGGTTGCTACTGTCATGGAACTTACATATTAATGGGAGAGAGAATCCATAGAGGGGAACGGTGGCCAGGGAAGGGAGTTTGGTTTGGGAAGTCACAAATATGTGAGGTGAGTAGAACAATGCAGCAATCCATTAACATAATTAGCACTACCTATTAATGCCTAATGTTATGCCAAAGTGGGCTTATATTGCCCATTAATAATATTCTTCCCAGAACTGTTGGTAGACCTCCTCCCCCTTTCTAAGCCTTTCAGTGAGATTCAGTCTAATAAACATTTATTTAGTGTGCTAGGAACTGGGGATAAAACAAACAAAAAAATAGTCTGTGCTCTCAAAGACCTGACTCCTCACTGAAGGGAATACAACATGAAACCAGGGAAGTAAATATAAGAGAACTGGAGGAAGGAAGGATCAGGATGGCACTCGAACTGGGATTTGAAGGAAGTGAAACAGTCTGAGTTCAAAGCGAGAAACAGATAAACATTAATGAAGTGCCTACTATGTACCAGCCACTGTACTAAGTGCTTTACAAGTATGACCTCATTTAATTCTCACAACTCTATTAGGTAGATGCTATTATCTCTATTTTACAGTTGAGGAACCTGGGGCAAATAGAAGTTAAGTGACTTGACCAGGATTACACAACTAGTATCTGAAGATGGATTTGAACTCAGAACTTCTTGACCCTGAGCTCAGCACTCTATCCACTGAGTCACCTACTACCAAGAAAAGAAGCATTAGGGACAGAAGCATTAGGGACAGTTTGTACAAAGTCATCGACAGAAGTGGGAGAGGGAACGCCAAATTTGGGGAATGGCTGCTAAGCCCATCTGGATAGAATATAGAATGGGAAAGGATTGTGATGCAGAATAGACCTGGAAAGGTCAGCTGGGGACAGATTCCTGGTCTGAGGTCTGACCTTGTCAGACCTCTGGCTTAGGGAGGCTATCTAGGGAGCTGTGTGGTGAGGAGAGAGATTGGGAGCAGGAACACCAATTAGGAGGTTACTGTGATCGTCCAAGAGAGAGATGAGGAGGTTCTGAAGGTGAGTGGTGACTGTGTGAGTTGAAAGAAGGCAACAGATAGGAGGAATGTTGTCCAAGTGTGATTGAAAAGACTCGGCAATTTGTGAGAATTTGGAATAAAGGAAGAGAAGAGAGGGAGACATCAAGGATGATTATGAGCTTGGGAACCCAGGCAATTGAAAACAATGGTGGTGTCTTCAACAAAAATTGAAAAATATGGAGGATTGGGGGTGAGGTGGAAAACAATGAGATAACTGGATACATGTTGAGTTTGAGATGTCCAAGGGGTATTCAAGCAGTGATATTCAATCAACAATTGGTGATATGGGACTGAAATTCAAAAGAAAGGTAAAGGCTAGATATCTAGATTTGGTCATTATGTGTGTTGAGGTGGCAATCAAGTTGATGGAAATCCATGAGATCACTAAGGGAGAGAATATAAAGAAAGAAGAAAATAAGACTCAAGGCAGAGCTTCACAACAAATGTGAGAGGTGGGTGATGATGAGAGCACTTGGACAGGTCAAAAGAGAACTCAGAAGGGTCAATGTCAAGAAACATAGGGAAGAGAGAGGATCCAGGAGCGGGTGGTCAGCAGTGTAAAAGGCTACAGAGAGGTCGAGAATGACAAATGAGAAAAGGATACTGAATTTGGAAATTAAGGAGTCAATAGAAACTTTGGAGAGGGCATTGGGCTAGGAAAACAAATTCAAAGGGATTAAAGAGTAAATAAGAGATGAAGAAATGGAGGTAACCACGGTACTCATCTACTTTTCTAGGAGTCTGTTAATGGGAAAGGATTTCGTACTTTGAAATGGGGAGCAGCTAGGTGGTACAGTGGATAGAACACAGGACTACAGACAGGAGACCCATCTTCCTGAGTTCAAATCTGGCTTCTGACATTTACTAGTTCTCTGATCTTGGGCAAGTTTCTTTATCCTGTTTGCCTCAATTTCCCATCTGAAAATTGAGTTGGAGAAGGAAATGACAGGGCACTCTAGTATCTCTGACAAGAAAACCCTAAATGGGGTCACAAAGAGTCAGATGTAACTGAAAAACAACTGAAATACCTTGAAATGATGAAAGGTGACAGTAGAAATTGTAAGACTATGTGTCATTGATGACATTTGTTTTTTCAATTGTAGTCATTTTCAGGTTTGTCCCAACCTTCAATCCCTAGCATTGAGCCCTCTCTTGTAAGAAAGAAAAATAGTGAAGTAAAACTGAGTCTGATTCTGCACAATATTATGACCCATAGTTCACAATGGATGAGCATGATCATTGCTGGTTCTTTGCTTGGAGGAAAGAGAAGAAGATAAAGAATTGATTGCATTCAAAAAGAGGGGAGAAAGTTTGGAATAAGCCCGTGGAAAATGTTATAGAGTCAAGAAGTGAAGAATTAAAGGATTGTTATGGATCAGTGAAGGCCCAGTTGAGTTTAGAAACCTGTTTCTAGTGGATCCAGTCAGCCTAGATGTATGACTCCCATAGGAACAGAGAAGGATGGGGGTGCAGACAAAGTCTCATTTTGCAGAGACCTGAGCAGTAGGACAAGGGGGCAAGGGATCCAAGGAGGATAGCATTTAGTGGAACAAAATTTAAACTAGATTTAAGATTGAGGCCAGAGAAGCCATGATAGAAGGGAAAGAAGAGGTAGAAGGATGGGACGTGACTGTGAAATGTACACTGAAGTGTCTAAATGCAAGTCCAAGCTGGAAGCTTCAAGATGATGGCAGGAGAACTCTGGATGGAAAGATACAGAGAGATGGAATGATCCTTAAAGGAAGGGAGATGGTTTGCAGATGGAATTGAGGAGCAAGGACTATGGCTTCTTCTCTTCTTGGCCCAATATGGCAGGGACAGGAGGGAATGACTGCAGTGTTCTGGAGGAGGCCAGAGAGGCAGTATCTTCCAGCAGGATCCAGAGGATCCTTTGTTAACTCCCAAAGACTGTAAGTTCACAAATGGGGAGCTAAAAGGGACCCAAACCCTTCATTGTTCTCTATATATTGAATTATGTTTGGTATTGAGTGTTAAGTTCACAGTAGGATCAGTGATGCTATTAATATGGGGAATGCTCAGTGAGGAACTTCTCCTGGCATTGGTCAGCACCTTCTGTACAACACTGAAGCTTAAACAGAACAATGATATGTCAAGTGACTTGGCCAGGGTCACATGGCCAGCATATGTCAGAGCCAGGACTTGAACCCAGGTCTTCCTGACTCCTCAAATTATTCTCTCCACTATACTGTGCTCTTAGAGAAAAAATGATTTTCATAAAGACCAAAAAGACAAAGAAAAAACAAAGGATAATAAAACAAAGAATAAAATATGAGAAGAGGAGGGGCCGTGGACCAGCTCCCTTTTCTCGGAGTGCTAAAAAAAGGTTTCTAGCTCTTGGAAAGCCCTAAGCCTGAGGGAAAAATCAGGACAAGGGACAGAGGCTAAGCTGAGACAAGGGTGTGTGCTCAGACAAAAAGATCCAAGTTTTCCCCACCCTCTGGCAGGACAGGTACATCCTAGCTCAGACCTTTGTCCACATACGTGTCCCAGGCAATACAAGTCAACCACCCAAACCCATACTTGACATAGCCCTAGACTAGAGAAAACCCCACATTTCAACAAAGAAGGAAAATGGACAGACACACCCAGAGAATCCTTTCACTCACCTCCTAGCAGTCCCCACGCCCACAGGGCTTCAGACCTCAGGCACAAACACATCCCTCCAACAGAAGATACATATACCTTGCCACAACACCCCTTGCACACCAGCCAAAACGTAAGCTCAAAAACACAGAGTGCCCCTGGAGCACACACACGCATACTCACACACACTCACGAATGCACCATAAATAATAGATCATTGAACATCACCCAAAAAAGCCCCCGCAGTGCTGACAGAAGCAAGGCGGCCTTCTCTGTCTGACCCTCCTTTAATTACTCCTCTAGGGACCTGGGAGAGGTTGATTTAGCATCCTGCAGCAAAGGCTGCGGCAGATACAAACCTCTGGGCTAGGGCTCAGCCCAGGGACTGCTGTGGCCCACCTGTTTGCTCCAAATAATAAATCAATAACTTCATAATAATACATAATACTATTATATTACATTTATATATAATATTAATATATATTATATTATAATATAATATATAACCCTTTGAGGTAGGTTCTGTTTTACAGATGATGACTTTGCTTTTAAGTATCTGAGGCAGAATTAAAACTCAGGTCCTTGTCAGGTCTAGCCCTCTATATTCTATACCTTAGCACCTTTTCTTCCCTTTGCCTTATTCAATTTCCAATTCCAAGAAAAAATACACTTCCTTCCTATATCCTTACTATCTAAAATCTGAGCTCTTTCTCCCTCCCTACTCATCTCCCTGGTCCTCACATTGGAGAAAGTGCACACCCTTTCAGCGGCTCAATCTACAACCACCTTTGGCTCTGGTCACAGGTCCCTGGGCCAGGTGTAATCATAGAGTGGGTCTATTTCCATCTGAACTTCTTTTCAGGGGGAAATTAGCTTGTCAGGTTGAAATTATTCCCAATTTCTGGAATTGACAGGAACACTCATATCTATTTTGGAATCTCTTGGTGGTGGCTTTTTTTCTTCCTATGGTTAGAAATTAGTGACAATTCACAGAGGATGTGGCTGGGATAACTCAAAGTGGGCATGCCCTCAGGTGACTTCCTGATAGGCAAAGAACAGGTTGTTGGTTGTGGAAGGCGAGAAGTATGTGTGCAGGTGTATTGTGTGTGTGTGTGTGTGTGTGTGTGTGTGTGCGCGCGTGTGTGTGGTTTTGGAGGGAAAACCTAAATTACCTTGCAAGCATGCTCCTCTAGAATTGTGAGGATGTGGGACCCTTCCAGCCTAGAGGGAAGCATAGCCAAGCTTGGGCTTACTGGATAGATTGGCTTAGAACCTAAGCACTAGCAAGGCTGGGAGTACAGTGTTTCTTTCAATGGCCCCATCAACAAGCATTAATCTAAAGAATCCATAATGCATTATGCATTGTGCTAGGCACTGAAGATACAAACCCCAAAGTGAAGCCATCTTTATATATCACAAGCTAAAAAATATTTAGACAACATTCAAATAACATGATATGAAAAGACTTTCTCTCTTCCCCTCCCCATCCAATAAACACATGGTAGTCAAGTCATATAGTGGATAGGGCACTGGTCTTGGAGTCAGGAAGCCGTGAGTTCAAATCTGGCTTCAGACACTTACTAGATTGTGTGACCTTAGCCAAGTCACTTAACCTCTGTCTGCTTCAGTTCCCTCAAGTATAAAATGGGGATCAAAACAGCACCTACCTCCCAGGATTATTGTAAAGAGCTTAGCACAGTGCCTGGCACATCGGCACTTAGTAAGTGCTGGCTCCCTTACTTTTGAGATATAGCATCAACGAGCAAGGGCAGACAGTCACAGACTATGCATAACCTCCTGGAATACACATGGAGGACTCACATTTGAGCACATATGTAGTGGGCACACATATAAGGTTGGGTGACCCTGGTACAAACATGAGCAGGTCAATTTGCACTTTTAGTGCTGGTTATCAATGTCTTCTGATATCATCAATCACATTGCCTTCTGCCATTCTCTCTCTGCTCTCCATTGAGCTCATCGTCTCTGGGTTAGACGTCACATCTCAGTAATGAGTATCATCAAAATTTCCCCTATCTCTGAGCTATTCTCTGCCACCATTTACTAAGCTTCGGTTCTTCAGTATCATCTGCTCACTCTACCTTCCCATCTACTAAAGTGTAGTGGTCAGAAAGCCTCTCCCTGATAATGGTAGGCTATACTCATTTAATGTTTAACTGCTCTGTCTAGGAGCCACCACATCTAGCTAGATGGTCAGCAAAGGTCAGCTAGAATGCTTCAGGCTGATTAAATTCTTTGTTTTAACTTCTGGGACTAGTGTTGATTTGAAATATGTAGTCTTCTACAACTAAAAACCTTAGATTTAGGAAATCCCTTGAAATTAGTTTTTTAACCCCAATAAGGATCCTGTGCCTCCTCTCCCTCCCCAAACCCCAACCCATTTTGAGAGATCTTTTAAACACAGAAGCACCATCTAAAGACTGGAACAATGAAAGTGTCTTCATTCCCAAATCCTCTTTGTAGATGAACAAAAAAACATGTTAAGTTTCTTTCCCCTTCTTGACCAGCATTTCTGTCATTATTATGTATATCTGTCCACAGCAAACAAACCCTGACTTTATTCTGGATAGAAACACCTATTTTCTTTCCCACAGAGTCTACCACTTGGTCATACATCATCTTGTATTGTGCTCTCATTGTTTCGAAGGTGTGATTTTTGTTTCCTCGAATAGATTGTGTGTTCCTCAATGGCAGAGATTATGTTTTCTCTCCCTGTATTTCTCATGACACCTAGCACAAGGCTGGGCACAAATCAAGGGAGGGGGAGGGAATGAGGTAAGGGACTCAGTAATTGCTTTCTGACTTCTCCATACCTAGGAAACCAAACAAATGAAAACTGCATCTTTCCACAGGAGAACAAGACCTAATACCCATCTGGTAGAGTCAAAAGAGAGCCAGGCTCTCCATCAACTCACCCTGTGACCTTGGGTGGATCCCTCACTTCCTTCTTGGGTCTCAGTTTTCCCATTTGTAAAATGAAAACAATATTTCTCACCCTTGCTATGATATGACAGAAGATGACAGATACCTAAGCCTCCCTGCTCTAAAGGGTTCATGGAAATGTCACCTAAGGTGAACTTTTATTCAGGGTGATTTAACTTCATGGGAGCAGAACTGAGCAAAACTAGAGCCTGCCTGATTGGTAGAAGGGAAGGGAGACAGAGAGTCTCAGGTCAGAGACTAGGAAGTGGGAGATCATAGAACTGAGAGCAACCTCCTCATTTGACAGATGAGTTTGTTAAGTGATTTGTTTAGGACCACATAGCTAGTAATTGTCAGAGGTGGGATTTGAATACAGGTCTTCCTGACCCCAGGTCTAGAAGCCTGTCTACCATATCATGCTGCCTCTCATAAAGTCTCTAATTAGAGACCAACTGAACTGCTGAGGCCCAGCAGGAAACATGGTCCTGTGAAGGGGTAGATGCCAGGTTGACCTGTTCATGATAGTAGGTTGGGGGAGCCATAATGTATGGTTACTTCTTATCTAGATGTTAAGGAATGCCATAATTGATCCGTTCAGTATCAGTGGGAGCACCCCTATATACATGCACTTTATAATTATTAAGCTATTGGAGTCTTAGGAAAACTGATCTCATTAGAATGTTTCTTGGGATAAGGCCAGGGATGGGGGCCCTCCCGAAGCTTGACCAGATTTTCTCAAAGCCCAGCTAGGGGGCTCATTAGACTGCATCGATTCACTGACTAGTACCCTGAAGAGAAAGGAGAATTTATAATAACTCCCCTTTCCCCTCAGGAGGGCAGCCCCCCATTCCCTGGTTAACCTAATTACATGGGGCTCGAGCCTGGGATGAAAGCAATTCTCCAGCCAGGCTGGAAGAATATTAAATCTGCAGGAGGCCAGAGGGAGATGAGGGTGGCGAAGTTATTTTTAGACAATGAGGCCATGGCTGCTGGTAGTGTTTTGAAGTCTAGCTCTCGGGCTGGTGGGGGGTGGGGTGGTGCAGGGGAGGAATGGAAGCTTTGAAGGAGAGGGAGGCTTGGGAGCCATGCCAGCCAACAACACTTCCCAAGCAGATGTGGTCCAGGGCACAAAGGAGGAGAAAAAGAAAACAGCTCTTTGCTAGGTTCTTCTAGGTGAGGGGAGGCCTCCCTGGGATCTCCTTCTCTTTTCTTGGCTCCATCCTCACTAAGTAAAAGGACAGAGCACCTGACCCAGGGGAAGATCCCGGGGATACCTTGGCAGACCCTGGCACCAGTGTGCTTTGATGGAAGCAGCTCAAGTTCTGTCTTGGGACTGAGGCTGAATTCGTCTCAGATTTTCCTTTGTTTCCATCCCTCTCCTCCCATCCCACCCTGTATATACCATAACAAGAAGGTACAAGGGAGAAAAAGAAAGATTCTTAGAAGCTTGGTACAGTGGAAATGGCTTTGGGGTCATAAGATCTGAGTTCAAATCTCACTTCTGACTTTACCTTAGACAACGTCCCTGAGCCTCAGTTCACCCTTGTAAAATGAGTGAATTGGACAAGATGGCCCCAGAGGTCCTTTCCAGCTCTACACCTAATTCTAAGGTTCTTCTCACAAGGTGGGAGCCTCACTGGTAAAATAGTTTGTCAGAGGTGATGGCTTTTTCTGGAGAGGTGAGTCTCTCATTTACCTTTTCCCTTCCCCACTGTTATTCTCCATAGAGCACACCAGGCTCCTGCCTCTTGAGGAGGGGGGTCAGGGAAGGGAAATCATCCTCCAGAAGCCCCCCAGTCAGTGGTGGAAGGGAGGGAACAAGCATTTGTTAGGCACCTCCTGCATACCAAGCATGGTGCTAGACATTGGAGATACAAAGACAAAGACGTTGGAGATACAAAGACAAAAATGAAACCCACCTGCCCTCCGGGAGTTTATGTTCTATTGCGAAGAAGCAAACACATACAATCAATTCCAAAATCGATACAAACTACCTGCGGGTGGGGGAGCGTCTAATATGAAGAGTAATTTGACACTATGATACAGAAGTAAAGAATGGTAGGATCAAGGCATCGTTCTGTTTATTTCACATTTTCAGATTCGAAGTAGGGACTGATAGCAGATGGACCCACTTCTGGGGGAAACCATAAAGCAAGCTGTCTGGTATAGAAGAGAGGGTGCTGGATTTGGAGTCAGAAGTCCTGGGTTCAAATCCTATCTCCAATGATTACTTGAGCCTCTCCGAGTCTCAGTTTCCACTCAGAAGTTTTTCTGAGACAGAGGGCCTCTCAGGAGAGGGGGTGATATTCTGCCTTCTCTTTTCTCCTTCCTTTCCCCTCTATTCTTCCCTCCTTACTCTGTCTCCCGGAACACTCTCTTCTCCCAAGCAGGGTCTGACTCAGAGGATGGGGGCAGTACAGACCTTACCTCTCCTGAGCTCTCCAGGCATCCTGGTGTCAGACCATAGTTATTGCTCAGTCGTAGGTGGGAGGCAGGCAGGAGAATGACCAGGGTTCCTGCATCTTTCCTGGGGAGAAAGAACATCTAGTCCTATCCCAGGCCCACCTGTCTACACTCCCTCATAGGCTAGAGCTAGAGGGGACCTCCGAAGACATCCAGTCCAACCTCCTCCTTTTATGAAGAAACTGAGGGCAAGAAAGGCTAAGTGATTTGCCCAAAGTCACAGAGGTATTAAGTGACACAGGTAGAATTTGAATCCAGGTCTCCTGACTCCTTAGTCAATCTTCTATAATAGAACATCTCAAATTTTGAGAGCTTGCAGAGAGAGTGAACAAAGAACTGGGCCTGGAGTCTGGTGCTGTGTTACCCTGGGCAAGTCCCTTAACTTCTCAGTATCCCCAGGGAACCCACTAAGGCTGTAAGTTGCAGAGAAGGTGCCAAAGTTACATATATTGTTCTTGTTTAGTTGTTTTCAGCTGTGTCTGACTCTTCATGACCCCAAATGGGGGGGTTTTCTTGGCAGAGATACCAGAAGAATTTACCATTTCCTTCCCCAGCTCCTTTGATGGATGAGGAAACTGAGGCAAACAGGGTGAAGTGACTTGCTTAGGGTCACCCAACTAGTAACTGTCTTAGACTAGATTTGAACTCAGGTCTTCCTGATTCAAGGCCTAGCTGCCCCCAATGTATATTAGTAGAGGAGATTTCTTCATTTGGAAGTTCTCCCCTCTCCCAAGAGGCCACATGGTGTTAGTAGGGAGAGGTCCACGTTGGCATGGGGGATGCCCACTGGTTTCAGATCCAGACTGTGGCAAGTTAGATGTCACTTAAATTCTCTGTGTGCCAGATGACTCTTTAAGACAGGTGCCGATGGGCTGCTGATATGGCTGGAGGGGAAAGAATGCTCCACACCCAGAGTTCCCTGACACTAATGGGTTTATGTCATTTTGGCCTCACAGGTAATATGAATATTGCTGTTCCTATTTTCCAGAAAAGGATAGTGAGGTACAGAGAAGTGATTGTCCAAGGCCAATAGGTAGGAAAATGATGACTAGAACCCAGGAGTCAGAGACTCCTGAACCAAGATTTTTTCCGCTATGCTCTATCTGAAAGGACTGAGATGAGACCTCTCTCAGAGGGGCAGGTGGGACCCTTCAAAAATGGAGACTTAAGAAGTCTCTTAAAGGGCCAGCTACACAGGCGTTGTCTCAGCTGGGAAGAAGGCCCCAGTCCCAATCCCTATTGTTCTCCAGCCCCTCTGCTTCTGCTCCTTCAGGCAGAGGTTGGGGGATGTGACTGAACTTCCCAAGATGGTGCTTTCTGCCCTGGGCTGGCTCAGGCCAATTCTAATGAGAAGAGGAGGGAGAGGAAGGTACTGATGAGAAGGGGGAGGGAGAAAGACAAGGCCCATGTATTTGTGTTATCAACCCTGGCTCTTTGCAGGAGGGTTCGGCATCAGCCCCAAGCTGCCGGGAACATAGGGAGGGGAGGGGATGCAATGCAAGCCATTTGAGAGAGAGCTCGTAAGTGGGTTAATTAAAGAGAACCTTCTGGGGCCTCAGTAATTAGTGATGGGAGCCAGCCTGAAAACCCACATCTGGAGCCCTGAGCAGGATGCATCATCCAAATGGGGGCTGCGATGGCAGCCTGCATCCCACGGCCTGCCTGGATAGGCTGAAAGGCAACCCCCAAACAAGGGGGCTAGGGAAGCAAAGTTAGCGATGGATCCATTGCCCACATCCCTGTTGCAGTGTCAAGGAAACCTCTGAAAACCCACAAACACCCAGAGGAAGCTGAGCTCTCCCATCTAGTCACTCAGCAAGTCCTATTTGGCCACCATGTTTTGAATATGAGTCCATCCTCCTACTGAGCCAAAGACTGGGGCTGGTAATTACTTTGTTGGAGAGATGGGTTGTTTTTCTTTTTTTTTGGTCTGAGGAGTGGCCATGTGCTTTAAAAATCAGAGTGGCAGTTTAGCCTTCTGATGTCCAATTCAACCTTTCACCCGATGGTCCTGCAGATCTCTTGTTCCATGCTTGCTCTTGAAAAGGATACAGATGATGATGATGATGGTGATGACAGCTACCATTTCCATAACACCTACTATGTATTGGTCTTTTACAAAGATTATCTCATCCAATCCTCACAAGGAGGCAGATGTGATTATTAACCCTATTTTACAGCTGAGGAATCTGAAGCAAACAGAGGTTTATTGACTTGCCCAAGGTCTTACAGCTTGTAAATATCATAGGATCATGACTCTAGAGCTGAAAGAGATTTTAGAATTATCTCTTTATTTTGCAGAAAAGGAAAATGAGGCCCAGGGAGGTTGAGTAACTAGAGGGATGGGGGACGGAAGGGACTCATAAAGGTAGTAAGGATCAGAATTTGAACCCAGGACCTGGGACTCCAAAGCCCATTCGATTCCCATTCTCCTACCTCCACTGGAATCCTGGCTTTTCCATGCTCCTAAACTCTAGATCAAGTTCCATAACAGATTCATCCCCAATTTCTAGGCTCACTGACTAGGCTGTTCCCTCCCTCCTTCCATCCTCAGTGAGTGATGACAGGGAAGAGAACCCAGCTGGGTTTGGGAATGCTAAGCCCAGACATCCCCCAGTTTCCTCAGCCCCATCCATCAGCACCAAGGGGCCTCTGAAGCATCTTCTCATTCAGGTACAAGCCTTGAGCACCCTCTCCTGGCCCCTCTGGGTATTGCCTAGAGATGCTTGACAGCTGTTAAAGAAACAGGCTGATAACTGGGGTCCTGATTGATGATAACTCTGGGTCCTCTCTAAGCTAAAAATCATTCGCGCCCTGCCCTTGTGTTAGTGGAAAGGGTCTCCGTTCTCTCCATGCCTTCTAATTATCCAGTTTGGCCAACAGTCCATCACTGAAGCTGCAATTATTTTGCAGGATAAACTGTTTGACCATCTAATAACCCTGATGGCCAGAGAGCCACTTCTGCAGCAATTCTCAGTTTTGTTCTCTACCACCAGGACCTACTGTATACAGACCTTTCCCTTTGTTTTCCCTGGTAAGGTTCATGGTCTCAAGTCATGAATGCAGTATATTCAATCCAACTGGTCTTGGATCTCTCACTGAGGAAGGTGGAGATTGTAGCTAGTTCTGGAGGATAGAAGCGGCTGGGGAGTCTGGAGATCATAACTGGGACTTGAAAGGAAGGTCAGGAGTTTATTTCTTTTAAGGAGATCACTTGCTTATGACCTTCTAAGAAGCAGTAATGGAGGCTAGTCAGTACCTTCAGGGTCTCCCACATTTTTATACCTCCTTCACTTAACATACTCTTGATCTCTTGAACTAGAACCACTCCAGCATCTCTTAACTGATCACCCCTCCTCCAGTCTCATCTCCTTTTCATCCAACCTTCCCATCCCTGTCTAATTAATTATCCTAATGCATAGCTTTGAATGTCTCTCTCCTCTCAAAATGGAGTCCTACAATCTGTACCATTTGAGGTCCTCTGCCTCAGTTTTTGAATGCTACCATCTCCAAGGAAATGAGAATAGGGTCAGCCAGAGGATGGTAGACAGACTCCAGGTCGGTGTGAGATCAGTGAGCTGGAGCCAACTTGAGATGGAGTGTTATATTTTCAGTACCAGTCTTTACACTTGGGAAATCAGCAAATGGTACACATCAGGATGCAAGCTATTGTTTTCTTGGTTGTATAGACTTAGATGGAGAAATGGTAATTATGCCATTTATACTTAGAAGTGTATCCTGGTACATTTCTTTGGAGAACTGATGGTTAAACATTTGTAAGCACTTCCTCGGTACAAGCAGCCTGCAACACATTCTGGGCAAGGATTAAGGAGAACCAGAGCAAAAGACCCTACCAATGAATGAACACACAAGTGAATGAATGAATGAAAACACATTCATTGAGGCCTAACTGTGAAACAGCTCTGACCTCAAAAAGTTTAAAACCTAACAACTTTGGGGGTGATGTCAGGGCAGGGAGTCTTGCTCTTGGAAGGCACAAAGTTGATAACTGGGACAATTATTATTGTTTTATTAGGTGTTATATCATGTTATGTTATAATAGTAATTAGATATTATTAGCCCCATTTTGAAGTAGCTACGTGGTGCAGTGGATAGAGTACCAGGAAAACTGGAGTTCAAATCTGGCCTCAGATATTGAATTTGGAAATTAAGAGGTCAATAGCAACTTTAGAGATAGTCCTGGGCTAGAAAAAGAGATTGAAAGGGATTGAAGAATGAGTAAGAAATGAAGAAATGGAGGTAATCAATGTACTCATGACTTTTTCTAGGAGTTTGACTGTTAATGGGAAAGGAAATATTAGACTAGGCCCATAGCTTGAAATGAGAGCAGCTAGAAGATAGATAGATGGAGCACAGGACCTGAAGTCAGGAGACCCAGCTTCCTGAGTTCAAATGTGGCTTCACATCCTTATTAGCTGTGTGACCCTGGGCAAGTCACTTCACCCTGTTTGCCTCAGTTTCCTCAGAGCTGGAGAAGGAAAGGCAAGACATTTAGGTACTCTCTTTTGCCAAGAAAAGGAACTGAAGCAAAGAGAAGTTAAATGACTTGCCCAGAGTCACACAGCTAATAAATGTCTGAGGCTGAGTTTGAACTCAGGTATTCCTGACTCCAGGCCTGACCCACTCTATCTACTTGTCCACCTGGCTGCAACTTCCACAACAGAACAAGTGATCAAGCCTTCCTTTCTAGAAGCAATGGTAGTGTTGACTTTTCAATATTTGTCAGAGAAAGTAGTGAGGCAGCTAGGTGTGTACTGGGTGGAATGCTGGGCTTGGAATCCAGAAGACCTGAATTCAAATCCTACCTCCAATCATCTAGTAGCTATGTAAACTTGGGCAAGTCACAACCTCTCTGAGCCTTAGTTACAGCCTCATCTGTAAAATGAGGACGTTCGGCTGAATGGCCTTTAAGATACCTTACAGCTTCAAATCTATGATCTGGTCATGGAGAGTGGAAGGACCCGTGGTCAAAAAAGACACATATAAAGGAAATGAGTGTACTGGCCATTTGGCAAGAGGGAGGACTAAATGATGAGCAGCCCTTAGGCCCTACAGGTATCTTCAGGGTGTAAAGATAATGGAGGATGACCTTCCATTTGTTGGGTGGATGAGTTACAAAGTCACACAGGTACAGAGGGGCTGCAATCTATACTCCCCTCCCTCTCTAACACCCACTTTGGGTGGATATGATTTCTCTGGTCCTGACTTAATTTACCAGGTTCATTTCTCCCCAATCCCCTAAGTGCCCAGCCAACCATGATGTGGAATAATCAATAAGGAAACCGCAGGTGGCAGCCTCATTTTCAAAATTAGGGGCAAAGGTCAAAAGGACACAAGTTACCCAAACTGCTTTGTGCTTCCCTGTTTGAAGCCTTTAATGACTGTCATTCTTCTACCTGCATTCTTGTGATCAAAACTCATCCAGGGGAGGCTATTTCTTCCATTGTCTTCCCCACCACCCCTCATCCCAAGCCAAAAGGCATGGCTCTCTCTCCTTTCCTTTTGTTGGCATTTGGCCCACACCATCTTCCTTCTAGGGTGGCTCCATATGGTGGGCTTAACTCTTGTGGCCAAGTAGAAGTTCTCTGAAGACAGTGATACCTGTATTTTCTCCCTAGCTTTAGCACAGCACCACACGTAGGCTGTTGAGTACACCTGTTGAATGAATTCCATCTCCTCTACAATCAATGGGTTATTCCATCTTCCTCCCCTACTCTGAAACATGGGGTGACCACTTGCCTACCTCTCATGAACATCCAGCTCTGCATTGGCAGCATCATAGGATTCTGGTGCAGTGAACATGTATATTCTGCACCAAAGCTAAATGTACTAGTCTTTGGACTGACCCTCCTTCTGTTGTCTGAAGACCAGCCTAGCTAAGAGCAGATGTTTGTCACCAGATGTGTAGTAGGGGGGTGCTTTCATTTTGTTTTTCCATCCACAATAACTCAACAAGGACAATCTACTGAAGGGTGTAAAAAGTTGTGACAACATCAGTGAGGGAAGTTGAAATCACAGACCCTTATGTTACACATAACTACCCTTCCTAGACATGGCAATCCAGTCTAATTGGCTGATGCCCACCTTGGTTTTCTTGAAGTTCATCCACACGACTCTCCATTTCCCACCTACATGCCTTGGGGCAAAGTGTTCCCTCTGCCTCCTGGTTCTAACTCCTTTTTATTTATCTAAAACTCGGCTTAAACATTCCCTTCCCTATTGGGCAAGTAGTCAGTTGGCTGGAATGTTAAGAGAACAGTGGTAAGGCAAGCTGGTGCCAGGACAAAAGGATGCACTCTCATGAAGTCTTTCCTCATCCCCCTGGCTGCCAGCGCCCTCTCCCCAAAAACTGTGCCTTGTACTTATTCCAGATACACACATAAGGGTCTGCACCACCTGCCCCATAGAAGGGAAGCACCCAGAAAGAAGGAAAAGATGTCATTTTTTTTGTCTTAATACCCCCAAGAGCCTATTATGGTAAAAATAATAAATAATAGTAAAAGTTTGCTTGACTGAAGCTTTGAAGATGACAAAGATCTGCATGCAAAGAATCTCAGTTCTCCCTTCTTTCTAGGGCCTCAGCCATCAAATGAATTTTTATCCTAAACCCTATTAAAGTAAGAAAATCCCTTCTTCTCTGAGTGCCAAATCAGAGTATGAAATGATTTTCTTCTTTCTGAAGGCAGTAGTAGAAAGCTTCCGTGATATGTGAGGCTTACGACTGGTAATGTTTAATTCTTCTGCCTCCCCTTGCCAATGGGCTATCATGTTCCCTTTATGTACTGGGGGCCCTTGGTCACAAAATAATTAGATTGAGATGGAATAGGAGGCTGGCTGACAAATGCTTCTGCAGAATCCAATGCTGCTTTCACATCGTGGTTTCTCTCTTTTCACTACCTAAAGCTAAAGAAACCAATCTAGGTCTGTCGGAGCATAGCTACTGTCAGTGACACCCCTAGGCAGCATCAGCTACAAAGGAGCATAAATGAGTTCTGGGCGGCAGTGGAGAATGATATAAGGAAACTCTGTCTTAGTGCTGTTTCTGAGACTAGCACCAGCCCTGCTGCCTAAGTACTGAGAAATACACTCATGGGGAGTGGGGACTAGCAACTGAGATTAGCCTCAGCTGTCACCTTAGACCTAGAAGACACCCCTAGTTCTGGAAAACCATAATCCACTCTATCCTTGTTCCTGGATGGGGTGTGCCCATCTGTCCTCACATGGTCGCATTCATCATCTGTTTATAACTTTCCTTACCAAAGTGCTCCTCCCCAGTCACCATTTCTCTATTAGAATCTAAGTTTTTTAAGAGGGAGCAACTAGCTTCTGAATTTCTATCCCCTGTGCTTAGAACAGTAACTAATACTTTTGCATTATTCATTAACACAAGATTGATACCTGGCCAGGATCTCCCAATTAGAATAGCGGCTTTTAAACTTCTTTTGTCACAGCCCAACCCCTTTGGTAGTCTACGGACTCTGAATCGTAGACAAATTCTCAGAATCACATTATGTTAAGATGTAAGCCCCCCTGAGAACAGGAATTAACTCATTTTTTTATATGTACCCTAAGTGCTTAGCACATAGCAAAGTGCTTAATAAATACATTTTTTATTCATTCGAAACTATAGGATTACAAAGAAAATAAATTATGCTGAAATAGTGCTCAAAATATTTTTAAAAAACAATTACACTTAATCACAGCTAAGAGTCCTTGATCTTGACTGACCCCTTCACTTTAACAGATGAGGAAATGAAAACTCAGAAAATAAATTCAGATCAGGATCAAAATCAAGTCCAACCTGGCACAGAATCAAAGAGTTCACAGTTGGCAAAGAGACCCTAGAGTAGGCCAACTTCTCATGGTTCAGATCCCCAGATCTCACCTAGAGGTTCTATTCTCCATCATGGTCTATGGCAATACTAGTGCCATTCCCCACACATCTGCAGTACTGTGATATGGTAATTATCATTGAAACCCTCTCCGAGGGTCACCACTCTACAGAGGAGTTCCCTACAGAAGACCTACCTATGGACTCCCTTGCCTTCCATTCCTGGTCCAGCTAAGAAGAATCACATTCTGAGAAGCAGTACTGATTTGACTGATTTCAAAAAGTTGGTTGCCAGAGCTGTGGAAGTCTGTGGCATATTCAAGTGATGCCACATGGCTGAGAATCATGAAAACATCACAATTTGGGAAGAATCTGTTACAAATTAGCCCCAGGAGAACGGAGAGCAACACACATACATGTCTGCTGACCTTTTGGAGAGAAACCATATCAAAGATGTTGCCAAGCAACCATGTGACCAGAACACAAGGTGGGCTGACTGCGTAGAAACTGTGAGAGAAGTAAAAAGGATGCCTGTGATTCTAAAAGCATAAGACCCTCCACATGTTAGACTCATTCTCCAAGGGGTCAAAGGCTAGAGGAGGGTTGCCCTCAGACCACCTGTCCCACTCACCTCTCCCTGCTCCACCAAATTAAGAAATTACTGAGAAAGGCATTATGCCTTAACTGGACAGACTGGTGGGTGCCTGGATCCTGACCCTGGGAATGGGGCTGGTTAGAGCCTAAGGCCATCTTGGCATTTCAGGAAAGCAGAGCAGAGAAGGCTCAGAGAAGGTACCACAGGGGGAAAAAAAGATGACATTTTATTGATGTGCCAACATACCAATCGACAAGATTCATTACTACAATCAATCTCCTCAACGAGGATGCATTGTATATGAAATATCTTTCAAGTGACATGATGCTTTAATAAGTTAAGGAAATGGGCTCCTCTTTTCAGAGTATGGCTTCCTCACTTCATGTTCTTCACAAAATCCTCTCCTTTCTTGATGGAAGCTTTCAGCTCAGGAATGGCCTCAGCAACCATCTTCTCCTCAAAAGGGGAGAGTTTGCCAATGCCCAGGTTCTTCTCGATGCCTTTTTTCTGTAAACAGAAGAGAATCAAAGGCCTTTTTGGGTATTTCAGCAATTGCATCTAATACAGCAAAACACTCCCCCCGCAACTGAGGATTGTCTATGCTGTAACTGATAAAGTTACAAAAACCTCAGAACCAGATTAAAACAGAATTGGGAAATGAACCCAGATTACGTTAATAGGAGGTTTTCTAAGTTGATACATAGCCTTAGGATTCTTCTACTATAGGGGTCAGTTTGACCCCCTGCCCTAAGGGTTCCCCCAAAGATATCAATCATCCTGTACTCCTTTACTATCACTGCATAGATGACTAAGGAATGAAACTTATTTTAAGATTTACCTGAGTCAATTATTGCTAGTTACTGTATTTACAAAGCACAGTATACACACAATCATATGTGACCCTCACTAAAACTCTGGGGGCTTGGCAATATTATCCCACTATACAGACAGAGAAACTGAGGTACAGCAAGGTCAAGTGACTTTTCCCATACTTGAGAGTTAGGACGAATCAGGACCATAATCTCAGGTTTTGTTCTTTTCATTAAATGAGATTAAATGGCTAAAAATAAAAAAGCACAGATTTCTGTCCACCTGTTCACATCTGTGACCAACAGAGAGCAGCCGGCTCCTTTACCCTGATGCAAAAGATTCTTATTATTTATACACCGAGTGTTAGGCTGAAGAGGTCAGGATGGGCTCTTCCATCACAAACCTGCTAGTACTAAACAAGAGCCCCTGTCATACTAAATTTCACCAGCACTGGAGTTTGTGTGGGAGAAGACCCAGGTATTTTAGCTGGTTAGAGCTGTCTGAAGCACAGGCCTGGTATGGGGTAGGCCTCACTCTCACCCATCCAACCTACTGAGGAATCCAGAAACCAGGCCACAAGGAGGACAGGGGAGATGCCTGGGCCCTTCAGACTGAACAGATCTGAGGGGAAGGAAAAAAGTAACAGCTATCCACCAAAAGTGGAAGGGCTGCCCAGATTTCAAAGCAATCAAGAACTCAGAAGGTCCTAAAGCCAGATGCCTCAGCAGGTAGGGGGTTCTCCCTCTGAGGTCTTCAAGTAAAAGTTGACTGCCCATGATCAAAGACACTGTGAGGCTGAACAAGGCAATGAAGTGTGTTCTTCTGGAATGAGCTGGACTAGATGACCTTTGAGGCCCCTTCCCAATTCTAAATTTCTATAGAATGGGCTGCCCCAATGAGAGGCAAAAATGGGAGGCCCAGATGTAAGCCTAAGTGACTAAGCCTGATGCCTCTAATTCTATTAAAAACCGAGGGCCTCTCTGGATTTTGTTTCATCCCTGGACATCTAAAGTCTACATTACTCAGTGTAGTACTGAACTGCGACCATCATCTCACAAAGGAAATTCTACAGTCAGAAGCTTCGGCTCTGCCAGAGCACAGGTCCATCTCTGAAACATACCCCAAGCAACAAGGGTGTGGAAAAATAGGAGCACTCTGTTTCTTCTGATCTGACAAAGGAGCATTCCACAACGCCCTCCTTTCCATTCATCGCATCCACAACAGAGAAGACAAATCTGGCACCGGCATAGGCCATCGATAGGGTAGCAGAACCTAAAAGAATCAAATCAGGTTGGTCCAGGCTAACAGTTCAACAAGCAGATGAAGGCAGAAATCAGAGACCTACATACGGTCTTTTCTGAAACTGCCACCAGTACATTTTAATGCTCACTAGTCAAAATCTTGTTTGCTTTCCCCCTTTATCCTGAACACTCATGAAGAGTACCTCGCACCCCCAGCCCCTCGCCCAAAGCCCTCTGACTAGGCTTCATTATCTGGCATGACCACCAGTCAATTCCCCTGACCCATACAGAAGCTCACTAGCTCTAACACAAATAAGCAGTGAGCACCCTGGAGCCCCAGAGATGCTGCATGGGAGAGCCCACCTGCTCCAGCTTTAGCTTTGACAACCTCTGTCCCGGCCTCTTGGATCCTTCCTGTCAGGGTTTTCAGCTGATCCTCAGGAAACTCCACTTTAGGTGTGCACTGGAAACCAAAGAGATGGCATTATTCTAAAACAACAACAGAGCCTTAACTTCACCCTGACAACCTCCTTTACTCCAGTGACCTGTGTCTCAGCAGAGTGGGGGTAGGCACACCTGGACAAACAGGACACAATTGCTCTGACTTAGGAGGTTTCTGAGAGCTGCTGTGGGATTAAGGCCCAGTCAATGTGTAGCCCATCAGGGGAAACTGATTCTCAGACAACAGCCCTAGAGGCCATGTCCAGGCCCATACTCAAAGCCTCCAGCTTGGCAGGACCCAGGACAGCTGGCTGGCTTTCAGGGTTCAGGATCTGTCCTACAATTGAAGTAAGATTTTGCTGGAAGAGACTCTTTATCTAGATAAAAAAAGTCTTTAAAGGACTAATCTATTCAGTGCTTTCTAGAGCTATGATGAACTAGGCCCTAACTTAAGGAAGCTAGGTGGTGCCATAATCACGGAGCACTGGGCCTGGATTCAGAAAGACTCTTCTTCCTGAGTACAAGTCTAGCCTCAGACACTTACTAGCTGTGTGACCTTGGACAAGTCACTTCACCCTGTTTGCCTCATTTTCATCATCTGTAAAATCAGCTGGAGAAGAAAATGGAAAACCACGCCAGTACCTTTGCCAAGAAAAGCCCAAATGGAGTGAGAAACTAATATTATGCTGTCATATTAATAACTAATTAATTTGAGATTTACCCTTTTCCTTTCATTTCTGCTAAGAACCAACTCCTGAAAAGGTCAGTTTCTGAAGGGCATGCCTGAGTAAAGAGATTACTCCCAGCTCCCAAGGCATATATCTAGGTTGGGTGGGGTTCCACCTAACTCAAGAAGAAAACTAACCAGAAGTCCAGATGGAAAAAGTTTCCCCTGCCCAGATGCCTTGAGGCTGCAGTCTCATGATCAAGCCTGTTCTCAATTTCTCAGCAGGAGGAGCTGAAAACTTTTGGCCCATCTCTTCACGGCATCATTGAATGTCCACCACTCAGGGTAAAGCTCCACTTATCAGAGGAGTTCCCTCTCAGAAGGGATTTAAGGTGCTTCAGAGTCTCCCTGGGAGAATTTGGTGACCAAGAGAAACCATCAATTTATTGACTGCAAGCTAGCCTACTTAATAAATTACTAATTACCCAGTAACTCTGGGAGGCTTCATGGGTCACAGGGATCCCTAAAGAGTAAGTAAGACACAGATGACACAATGCAACAGCAGGCCTCAGCTCGGCTCCCTCGCTTACTCATGAAGCCATCCCTTCTTCAGAAGTCATAGAATGCGGTCTACATCCAGTGCTAACATGAACTGAGACAGATTAACTGGCAGGCCTCACTAAATGAAACACAGCCCAGGAAGCTCAGGGTGGAAAGAATGCTGGCTTTAAATCCCACCTCTGACACTTGGATGACTGGGCAGCTCATTCCCCTCCTTGGGGTCATTTCCTTATCTGTAAAAAAAGGGGAGAAAGGAGACCTCAGGCAGTCTCTCTGGTGTCCTGTCTAGACCTATGACTCTTTGCGACCTTGGCTAAGTCCCTTCATATTTCTGGACCTCATTTTGCTCATCTTTAAATGAGGAAACTGAACCATGTAGCCTCTGACCAAGAAACTTATGATCCCTTTAGAAATGAACCGCAGAGCAAAGACTGGAGACGGCTTCCTCCTTTCCAGGTCTTTTTATTAGAGAAAATTTCTTTGAGTCCACTACCCAACAGGGAGCACACCCTTGCCACAGCACATACCTGAGAGATCAGGGGGATGATAGTTTTCCCTGCATGGCCACCAATGACAGGGACATTGACTCGAGCTGGATCAAGACCCTGGTGAGAATATAAGGCTCAGTTAATTTTTAAACAGCTGTTCAAGTGTAAGGTTCTGCATGAACTTTTCAATAAGCCTTGCCTAACATTCATCCTGATAACACTGACACTCCCAAATCCACAGAGCTTTATCAAAAACAAACTCCTTTCAGAAGATAAAGGGTCAGGCCACAAAGTTCAGGCCTAACACCACCTCAAAAAGCTTGCTAGAGGTGAATAAAAGAAACTAACTTTAAGGTAGGGGGTCTTAACCTGAGGTCTGTGGACTTGTTTTTTAAGAAAATATTTTGATAACTAATATTTCATCATAATTGGTGTCTCTGGAATCCAATATATTTTGTTGTAGGCATTTAGGAACATGATTCAGAGAAGGGATGCACAGGTTTTACCAGACTGCCAATGAAGCCCACGACAAGCAAAAGGTCAAGAAAGCCTGCTCTAAGGGGCCAGTCATGGTTTAAGAAAGGTTGTCTGACATTGTCTGATACACCTGTCATCTGCCACCTGGTGAACTGTCAGGGGAGCCAGGAAACATGGGTATCATGTGACATGAAGCATCAGCACGTTTCCCCAGCCTTCAGGGATCCCCAATCCAAGATGCCCTCCCACTCCACCCCATGGCAGTTCACTAGAGCTGGCAAGCTGCAAAATCCTTTTGGATGCACTAGGTTAGAATAAAGTCCTGTGACCCAGAGTGTGAAATGAGCCTCCAATCCCCAAAGAGCCTACATGACTAAAGAAACCAATCAAGACCAGTTAAATTTTAATTTAAAACTCCCTAAATCTGGCTAAGAGATAAGCTGGGAAGGTCTGAGCTGAAGGGAGTCTTACCTTCAGTTCTGCAACAAAAGTATTTGCTCTGACTATGTCCAGGGTTGTTACACCAAAGATTTTGTTGGGGTTATACACGCCTTGTTTCTTAAAAACTTCAGATGTGATTGGGATGGTAGAGTTAACCTAGGAAAGGCAATAGACAAGGTATTACTTCCCCACAGTTTTGGAGATGAGAGGGAGAAAGTATCCCATAAGGTACTGACTAGTAAACTTTCAAATTCATCTGAGTTTAAGACAACCTGATGTTTATAAAGCTGAGAGTGCCACATTTCTTCTTGCCACACTAAGGAGAAAATATTTTGGTACATGGGATGCCATTCCAATGCCTGAAACATCAGTGCTGTGGCTGATAAGCTCTAAAGCACAAGCTCAGACATATTTCATGGCCTTTAAAAAGCTAACGTGTTAAAAAGGGGCCAACTTTAAATGTGTCTTCATCATAACCTAACCCAGGTTAGTCTGAAGCTGTGAATACCACCCCAAAGCACAGCAGGGCCTTTTACAAGTCTAGCAACTACAACAAAATCCTTCCAGTAGCTGCAGTCCAGACCCTCAAGGAGAAATAACTATCTAGGAGGCCAGCACCAAGAAGGCATGGGAACCATCTCTACCTACTGGACAAAGACCATGTTCCTTCATTGGGCACCTTCATTCAGTCTTACTTTGATACTAAAATCCAAGTTTAGCTCAAATGTTTGAAAAAGCAGAATGCTCCTGCTCTACAAGTATCCTGGGAGAAGATATCCACATATGCCTGGAGGCTGTAGGGAGGCTGAATAGGAGCCAATAAGTCAGTGGCAGCACAGGACAGATGAATTAAAGAGTAATGACTAATCATGTAGGAGGAAGACCAGACAATATCTCCAAAGAGCAAAGGGCAAAAACTGAGATCTAGTAGAGAGGGAGAAAAATGGCTGGGTGCCACTAAAGGAAGAAAACTACCTAGGTTTATATATTTATATATTTAATAGATTAAATCTATTATAAACCATCAAAGCATTAAAGGGAGTCTAATGCCAGAGAGTTGGATGAGCCAGTCCTCATTTACGGAAACCTAATAATTGTTAGGGAAACACGTTCCAAGTGCCAGCACACATGGCAGCAATGAATACCATGACTTCAGACACCACAAGAACCAATGTCTGTGATCAAGACTTTGGAGGCACCTTGAGGCCTGCCATGAAGTGAGAGGCAAAAGAACACAGCCCTAACCAAGTCTGTCCATCAGCAAGAAGACTCTGCTGAAGGACAAAGGGTTACACCCAGGTCCTACTTCACCCAAGTTAACACACACAAGCGTTTTTCTTTTCATAAGTTGCTGTTCACAGGAATGACTGAAGAATGGAATCGTGTCCTGGTTCTGCTTAACTCCAAGGGACAACCTGTTTATGTTTGGCTGTGTTAAGATAAAATTCAATCCAAAAACAACAAACTCCAAAACAGAGACAAAACCCTAAGACAAATCCCTCTCTGTGCCAGGTCTGCCTTATGTCTCACACTCGGCTGCCGAGGGAGAAGGATGCTCACCGGGTTTGCAATAATGCAGATCATGGCTTCTGGGCAATGCTTGGCACAGGCAGCAGACAGAGTAGCCACGATTGTAGCATTGGTGTTGAAAAGATCATCACGAGTCATTCCTGGAAGCAAAGTAAAAGGGTGGGCATTTGAGTCAGCTTCTCTCCTACCACTACTGCTGCCATCCTGGGTCTGAGTCTGGCCCTGGGGCAGGTCGGGGAGGAAGAGGGTCGTGCTGGGCCAAAAGTAGTAGCTCTACCCAACATACCTGGCTTTCTGGGGACTCCTGCAGGAATCACAACAACGTCACAGCCCTTCAAGCAATCTGGCAGCTGCTCAGGTCCCAAGTAACCTAGGAAAAAACAGTTCACTGAAATCACACCCTTTTGACCCAG
The DNA here is from genome assembly GCA_023548195.1 of Bettongia penicillata ogilbyi. Classification (NCBI taxonomy): domain Eukaryota; kingdom Metazoa; phylum Chordata; class Mammalia; order Diprotodontia; family Potoroidae; genus Bettongia; species Bettongia penicillata. The sequence continues at coordinate 6,657,625 of JAJHZJ010000284.1, read as the reverse complement.
AGATGCTAACTCATATCTGGAAAGGAAATGGGCAAAATTCCAGCACACCCAAATGTTTCAAATGAGTAAGAGTTCATACTTTTACATATGGATCCCACTTAAATGTTGTTTCCCAATAGTCTTTAAGACCCTGGCACCAATTCTATCCTATCATCCCCTACCACTATGAGTCTAGCCTCCCCTATTCTCTGTGCTAGACCAGTTCATTCTTCACTCCCCCCTCTACCTACCTCCCCAATAGGAGATGGAGAAAGGGGGGAAGGCAATCAGTACCATTTGGCTTTCCTTCTAGGACACTTATCTGACTCTAGTGAGTAGCAACTTTGCCTCTCATAGGCCCATCCTTTGACAGAGTCACTGACTATTAGATAACTCATGCTAGGACAGTCCATTCCTCACCAACAGCCCAGTTAGGTAATACATACAAGGAAACTAAAAGTGACTTGTCCAGTAACAAAACTAGAAATAGGAAGAATCGAGACCTGAAGTAAATTCTGACTTCAAACCAGATGCTTTCTGTTAAAAAATGCAATGTCTCAATTGTTTCCTGAGACAAGTATATCTGCAAGTTTAGAATGGACCCAAATGTAATGGCAATTTAAATTTCCCATTCATTAACAGGTCCATGTGACTTGCATGGGTCACATGGAAATCTGAGTCACATGGAGCCTGTGGTGGGAGAAGCTTGCTGAAGGGGTAGAACAGGAAGAGCAGAGCTGAGAGGAAATTTGTCAGAGCTAGGAAGGATGTAGGCAAGCAGGCAGCTGGTTAGCATGAGTTTAAGGCAGGCGGTTTGTGGGAAGCCTAGCAGGGGGGAAGGCTTGGGGCTCATGTTATCCTCTGCACTGTAACTGTGTATAGATTTTTGTTGCTGTGATGGATTTGGCTTTCTGGTGTCTGAATAAATGTTTTGGTTCTGTCTTCCATGTAGAGAGTCTGTCGTATTTCACGATTCAGAATGGCACTGAGATATTCATGGCCACTGCGGATGCTGTGAATATCGCATTGGCGCTACATCAAATCCCTAAAGTCAGTGATAGACAAAAGATTGTTATAATAGTCCCAGGAAGGGGTGACTAGGGCAGCCTGGATTCTAATTTTTCACATCATAAGCTTTAGGAAACTAGCTCAACTAAAATGCAACCAAGTTTTTTAGACACTGATGCTTAAGGAGGTTTCTGCCTGTCAAAAGTTCAAACATGGTTCAAGCATTTAACTTTAAAGTCTACATTAACAATGAAGCTTTAAGATTGTAAATGTCTGATTAAAACTAAAAATCATATGCTAAGTATAGACCCAGACAAACTCAAGCCCTCTGACTCCAAAGTAAAAGGGTCATTCACTCACTCAAAATAGAAGTCAAGTACAGATGTTGTGGGCTCACTGGCAGTACCTTTTACAGTTGCTCTGGTCTCAATGTGGCTCAAATCAGCTGCTACACCAGGGGTATGAGCAATGTCATAGAGAGTCAGACGGCTCACCAAAGGGCTGTTCTTCAGGAGCAGCGAAAGTGGCTGTCCAATTCCTCCAGAAGCACCTAGCACAGCTACTTTTGCATTATTCTAGAAAAAGGAAAAAAGGAAAGAAAACAATACCAACAGATTCATAAGAAGGCATAAAAATTCCTACATGGAAGCCTTGCGTCAAAATTAGAAAAAAAGAATATTCAGATAATGTCTAACAGCCAAGCTGCCAGAAAAAGAGTTGCTATTTTAAATAGTACCTATATGATGGTCATATAAATGAGCAGCTAGGAGGCACAGTGGACAAAGAACCAGGAACATGTTAGTTCAAATCTAGCTGTCAGACCCTGGGCAAGTCACTTCACCCCATTTGCTTCAGGTTCCTCATCTGTAAAAAGAGACGGAGAAGGAAATGGCAACCTGCTCCAGTCTCTGCCAAGAAAACTCCACATAAAGTCATGAAGAGTATGACTGAAATGACCAAACACCACCACCACATGATGGTCTTGTTCAACTTGACACTATCTTAGTCATAACTCTAGTGAAAAAAGGATTTAGAGACTTCCTCTGTAGGTACAGCAGCCCCCAATGCCTCAGCAGCTATTGTCACCAAAGTCCTTGGCTCCTTCAAGTGGTTCAACATCAGAAACAGAAATGGATTCATCAATGGAAATGACACCATACCACCTGTTTTGTCACTGAGCCCTAAAGACCATAGGACCTTTCCACTTAATTTGTACCAGAAACTAACTTACTAAGTGTAGTCTGTCCCTTCGAGAGAATCTCAGCTCCTTGGGAGCAGGGATGTTTTACTTTGTATTTCCAGTGTTCAGCATATACTGAGCCTTTAACAAATGCCTTTTCTTTTCATTCATTCATCTCCAACTAAAACCGTATCTATGGCAAATTTAAGTTAAAGCCAGCCCCTCAGAAACAATTCTGCTCCACGGCAGAAGTCAATTAGAGAGCAGTTCTTTAGGCAACGGAGTATCAAAATGCTTTTGTTCCACTGAGGCTACCATAAGATTGTTCTACTTCCTTACCATTTCACTAATCTTGGGAGTTCTCAGGTAACTGAATCTCTGACATGATCTTAGAAGAAAAAAATTCATTCTACCCCCTAAGGTGAGGAAGCAAATACTTTTTGCTCTGTATATAATAAAAGGCATGACAATGTGGTTCCAAGGCCCATCGCATATTAAATGACGCTAACTGAAGGCACACTAGCTCCATTCTGCACCTACTTGTCAGTCCACCAGAAGGACCTCGAAGGTGCTTTAAAACAAAGCCCTAAACTCAATCTGTGGATGTCATTAGTAGAGGGAATTTCCCAATCCTGAAACTCCTTTTCCCAATGCACCTCATCATCCATTCATTCTTCAATTATCAGAGAAGTTCAAGGACTTCCCCTAGTTTCAACAACTCTTATGTATCTGAAGCCGGACCTGAACCCAAACTTTCCTGTCCCCAAGGTCAACTGTCTCTCGCTAGTGCCCAGTTGCTCACTTAAGAGACAACTTGCCAGAAAATCAGGGCAGAAAACAGGGACAGGAATAAAGCTGAGCTAGTTCGAATCAGGCTACGTGGCCTTCTCCCTAGGTCAGCATAGTCAAGCATCAAGGAGACTGTGAAACAACCCCATCAACTGAAAAGTATTGATTAAGGAGCCTCTGTGTGGAAGGTAGGCACTGCCAAGGGCTGGGGCTAGAGTCAAATGCAATATGCATGCCCTCAAAGTCAACCCTGTATATTGCATACAAGCCCCACTGTCTACAAGGAATCATAATCTGAGAACCAGAGCAGGCTTCCCAGAGGATGGGAGTTCTGGACTAAGAGTGAAATAGAAAAGTGGAAAGAGGGTGGGATCTGGAATCAGAGAACATGGGTTCAAACCCCTGGCTCTGCTTTTTATGTAACTTAGAAACACTTAAACCAGCTGCTTACAAGAATGCTGGAGTCAGAGGACTCCAGGTCAGATTCCAACCCCGCTACTTGCTACAGTTTGTTCAAGTCAGTTTCCTTATCTGTAAAAGGAGAGGGTTGGATTAGGTGACTCCTCTGAGCCTTTTCAGGTCCACATGGATGACCCTTAAGAGGCTGGAGAGGAGTGAGACCATTCCAGACGTGGGGTATGAGTAGTTTTTGTTCAAAAGCATGAAAGTGGGAAACCAAATACTTAGCTTAGGGCCAGCAGGGCTGAAATATGACTGAGTGGAGTGTGGAAAGGCAAGTTGGAGAAAGATTAGTAAGGGCTTTGGAATAAGCTGGGGAGGAGTGTGCATTTTACAAGACATTTCTTGACCTCAGGTCATGGCATCCATCCTCCTTATTTTACAGACCCTGAGAGGGAGAGTGACTTGTCCAAACTGACACAGGCAATGAGTAATGGAACCAGGATTCGCATGCAGGTCGTCTCCCTCTAGCTGCTTGGAGGGGCAGAGAGTTCACCTATTTTAACCAAACTGTGACTAGTGATGGTGTGAGGACCCTGCTATAAAATGTACATTCTTAGAGGTCTAAGTACTATTACTCTTATTTTCCAGATGAGAAAACTGAGGCCCAACTAGGAAGGGTCAGAGAGACAGTTCAAAACAAGGTTCCTACTTACTGCCAATCGGCTGAAAACATTTCTTTCTTCATCTGCATCTTCAAGAACCAAGGCTGTGGGTGGAGCCTGCCCCTCTTATAAATGCTTACTGCACTGTTCCAAAGTGATCTTTATTGACAACAGCAAGGATTAGGGATTTTGGGTTTGTTTGGCTTTTTTTGCCCACACCTGTGACTTAAACTGTGTAGATAAAGAATTGGTGGTGAGCAAACTCCCTTCACCAGTGCAGAACAGCAGGATTTCAACTTAAGGGTCTAAGGAGAGTTGACTGGTGCCAAGAAGAGGACAGAAGATTTGCTCAGGGCCATGCAGACAGGAGGCTATGGGAGTCACAACAGGATGCTAGGCTTGTTCTCTATCTACAACACCATTCTCTATTAGCGTTAATCAAGGAAGGGCAACAGATTCTCCCAGCTGATGTGACAAGTTGAAGTACAAGTACTATCATTCCCAGCACCCACCACCACTACAAGAAAGAATCTCACTGGTCCAAGATCTCACAGCTGCAGCCTGCACCTGGGACTTCAGACTCCAAGTCACAGATCCTTTCTACTATATCCTACAGCTTCTCTATCATTGCATGTAAAAGACTTGGCTAAATGCAACACTAAGGTACCACTTAGATAAACAAATTAAGTATTAAGCAACTGAAAGTATTCAGTAAATGAATTTACACTTCACAGATGTTACCTGACAAATCCCATAGTAGCAATAAACTTTCTAACTAAAATGCAAAGCTTAACAGAGTCCCAAGGATGAATGAATGAATTAGCATGTATTATGCACTTGTTATGTGCCAAACACTGTTCCATGTGTTGGGGACTCAAAGAGAAAAAGTCAGACAATCTCTGCTCTCAAAGACCTTACACTCTAATCAGGGGAGACAGTGCATAAAAGTTCATTTGTCAGGAAGATGTAAAGTCCTGAAGTTCCTAAAGATGCAAGAGTGGAGCAAACAGCAAAACCCAGAGGTCCTCAGGTTACTTAAACAGTTCAGATGACAGTGCAGGGGGTTGCTGGGAATAATGACAAGGCACTCCATCTCATCAGAAAGAACAATTGGGAGAGTTCAAGCTCTGTGAGCAGTCAAGTAGCCAAGGCAAAGAGGAGAGTTCTTGGTATTTGATCATTAAAGTAGCTTCTAAGAAAGACAAAATCTGGGGAAGGGAAAGATATTGGAACAGGTGATTAGTCCCCCTGAGTGCCGACAGTTCTTCTTGACCATTCTGGGGAGATGCTGGGAGAGGTAAGGGGTGAAGGAAGAAGGCAAGAGAGGTTGGGAATGGACTCATGTTCACTAAATGCCTATTAAGTGTGTGACCTGGTTCTGGGTGTTAAGATAAATTTTGTTTCATTTTGAAACTTACTAAATGCTGCTGCCTCTGTGCTTTATAGTCCTTACAGCCAACATTTCAACTTGGCAGGCGTTAAAAAGGAAAGTGATAGGGAAGCTGCATGACACACGCTCCTGAATGCCAGTTACAACATGTCCAAACTGAGCTCCCCATTTACATCCTAAAAGGGCATAACCAAGTATGATGACTTGCTTATTGAGAAGAGAGTCATTTTATTTATTTGAAATTTTTTATTCTTCAAATACCACTTACACTTGAGGAAACCCCCCAATGGGGTCAGACTCTTCCCACTCTTTAGGTTCCAAGTACAACCTCTCTTGTTATTTCTCTTCTCTCCTTTCCAAAGAACCAGTTACAGGTCACAGAGCTAGTCAGTGGTAGAGAAAGGAATCAAAACTAGGTCTTTTTCAAATATAAAATTCTGTTGATCTTTGGTTTATGCATTACCTAAACTCTCTCTGGGGCCCTCATCACTTCCTTTCATCCTTAGAATTTAGTAAAATGTCTTAATAAAGCTTAGTAACCTAATAACTTTATAACTACTAGAAACATGGTCAATAAATAGTAAGAAAAAAAAAAGACCTCCAACTAATCAAAATACAAAACTCCATTCGAAAAAGCTTATGCACTTTAGTAGCAGGAAAAGTCCTCATTCAGGGCCAATTTTCACTAAGAATTTTAACAGATTTAATTATATGGCTTTCAAATACACAACAGATTAATAGTAAATCAGAAAGTGGTTGTCTGGTCCAGCTAGGAACCTCATAGCTAAAAGATAAGGACCACTGATGGTGGAGGAGGACCTAGAAAAATAATACAGAACAAAGGAAATCAGTAAGTCTAATAATCCTGGTGCATCCTATGTACCTTCCCATATCCTGAAATTACTAAGCAGCATAAACAATGTTCATATATAATGTTGAGTCATTAAGAAAAGATTATATTCTATACCCTAAATTTAGCAAGGTGGGAAAAATTTATAATAAATTTTGGAAAGATTATTATCCAAAGTGGTTTGAAATTTATTTGTGATATTCAGCTACATAGATATTATAATGAGTTTTGGGCAGATTTTACTGTACTATTTTTTGAACTGCTAAACATTTCAGGGATGTTCCTCTTACCTTCCCAACTAGATCATTAATTCCACCAGGGAAGAACTGTATTTTTCTTTCTTTATTCTTTATAGGACAAATAAAAGGTATTCACTACAGAAAGTTACTGATTGGTTCATTCATACCTAAGCATTATCTTTTCAAAAGCAAGTCAACTAAGAATGATATACCATTCATTTACTGAAGCAATAACATTCCAGTCTACTTTTTGATAAAGGACTCCTTCCACAGACCTGGAGCTACCATCTGAGAAAATCAGAGAAGGACCAGGCTTATCTGGAAACTGGGGTCCAGATAGGAGAAATAACTTGCCCAAAAAAGGTGAAAGTTAAAAATAAAATGATCTTTCCAGGGATCCAGGACATTACTTTCTCTTTCCACCCTCCTCCATTTACCCTCAAGAATAATCTCAAAAAGCATCTGGTAACTTCCAAATAGAAACCAGGGTTTCTGGGGCAGTTTCTCCACTGGAGTCCTACAGCCCAGGAAGGAATTAAGGTGGTAAGCAAACCAATCCTTATCCCACTGGGAACAAAGGGGCAATAACTGTGGCAAAAGACTGTCTTTGGGAGGGTTCGTATGGGGGAGATGTCTTGGTGTCTAGAGGGTATTTGGAGGTCTCCAGGACACCCTCTCCACTCAAATAAGTCACACCTTAAATTCTTTACAACTCCCCCATACAGCTAAAGTATCAGACTTGGAGCCAGGAAGGCTTGGATTCAAATCTAAATTTTTAATCATCTGCTGTGTTTCCTCATGCAACAGATGGTCCAGACTAGTCAATAATTTCCCTGCTGCCATCTGATAAATGAGAGTCAGAGGAGAAAAATGCTGATATTGGTAGTGGGGAGGGGTGGTTGGGGAAGAGAATAACCTATTTGCACAAAAATATCTATAGCAACTTTTTTTGGTGGCTAAGAAATGGAAACGGGGGGATGCCCCTCAGTTGGAGAATTGCTGAAAAACTTGTAGCATATTATGGTAATGAATACTCAGAAGAGTAGGATGACTTCAGAAAAACCTGAAAAGACTTATATGAATAGCTACAAAGTGAAGTGAGCAGAACCAAGAGAACAATGTATACAGTAACAGCAACATTGTATCATGACAGCTGTATCATCCGAGACACTCCCAAAAGACTCCTGACAAAACATGCTCTCCACCTGCAGAGAAAGAACTGACTGACATCTGAATACAGATTGAAGTATACTATTTTTCTCTTTCTTTCTTCGGGTCTTCTTGCACAAAATAACTAATATGGAAATGTTTTACAGGACTGCACATGTATAACCTATATCAGATTGCTTGCCATCTCAGGAAGGGAAGAAGGGAAGGATAGCATTTGCAACTCAAAACTTTAAAAAAAATAAGAATGTTAAAAATATTTTTACACGTAATTGAGGAAGAAATAAAATCTTATTTAAAAAAATAAGACCTGAGTTCAAATCCTTCCTATGAGTCATCCTGAGACCTGCGGCAACCTCCGAGCCCCGCCCCCCCCATTTCCTCATCCATAAGACCTCCTTCCCCCTGCCACCGATGAGTCCCTTGAGAGGGGGAACGGGAGGAGGGTCTCCAGGCGCTTAGCAAGCACCTTATAAAGAAGTTCCCTTCCTCAGTTTCCTGGAGCACTCAGACGCCCCCAGCCTCGTTACCTATAATCCCACGACTTTAGGAGGTTCCCTGGCCTCCCCCCACCAAAGTTTCCCTCTCCGTAAAGAGCACGGCAGGCCTCTCCGGGCAGAACCCGGGGCCTCCGCCTCCTGGGCCTCCTCACCTGCGCCGAGGTGCTCAGGCCGCGGCGGAGGGCGGCGCCCACGGGGCGGGCGAAGGCCGACAGCATGGTGAGGACGGACGGAGGGCGCGGGCCGGGGCCGGGAAGGAGAGCGGCCTGTGACTCCAACGACCTCCAGCACGCACGAAGCACGCAAGCGCGTGCGCACACACGCAGTCACGCAGCAGCCTCCTTCAGCTCCGCGCTCCAATCCCACGAGATTTGCCGCAGTCTTCGGGCCCCGCCTCCCTCCTACTCGGGCCATTCTGGGCCAGGTTCAATCTCGAGAGGTCAGCCTTCCAAATCCCGCGACATCTCCAAGACTTTCCCCCTCCCCTTCCTCCCTATTGGCCGGCCTGCCTACCAAGGTTGAAAGGGACGTCGCGAAGGAGATTCAAATCACGCGAGAATTGGGAGGACCGGCGGGATTTGACCTAGCAACCGGCGAGCGTCGGGTCCTTAGCAACCAGTTGCTGACGGAATCGGAGGAGGAGGCGGCCGCGGAGGCGGAGGCTAAGGCAGGAGAGAGAAAGGAGGGAGGGAGCGGAGGGGAGGGGAGCGCTAGCTATAATAAATAATATTGATAGCAGTAATAATAAATATCCATGAAGAGTACAAAGGTGAATCGAGGCAAGGACTGTGCCTCCATCCAGGTCGGAGCAGGGGCGCGGCGGGGCCCAGCGTCCGGTCTGGCCAAGGGCTGCCACCGAGGTCCCGAGGCCTGGCCGCCGCATTCCAGTAGAATCGGTGCCCTCTGCTCTCTTACGTAGTTTATTTTATGCATTTAAAGACACGATGCTGAGAAGGGATCCTTAGCCGGAGGGCCCCGGGACACCCAAAAGATCTGAAGCCGGGCACTAGGGGGTCCGGGCGTAAAACGAGGTGGTAGAACAGCGATCTCTGGCGCTAACGCAGGTCAGCATTATCTGCGGCTCACAGCCTTAGACAAGTGCCCGGAGCACCGAGAGATTAAGTACTTTCTCAAAGCCACCACCTAGGTTGTGTTAGAGGTAGACCTTGAACCCAGATCTCCCCAGCTTCCGGGCCTCTGTTAACACCATCGCTGCCTTTCCCAGGTAACTAATAAGAGGTGACTAAAAGGGCCGTGGACCGACTAGATCAGATTGTGGGAGCATGGGGAATTAGCATGCCCCCCAGAACTCTCCTCCCAGAAGACATTCACGCATCTACATCACTTCCAGATACAAACCATGTATATATAGATAGAGGCATAACCTGTACTCTGTCCTGGTGAAATGGAGCATGTGCCGAGTTGTTTTTTTCTTTTCATTATATACACCTTTATTTATTTAGACATTGGTTAAGATTAAGGACCCAACTGGAATGTTTGCTAGGAGAGTGTATTTCTGTTTGTTTTTGAAGTAGTAAGCCGCAGCAAGTCCTGATTTCAAAACCAGCACATGCTCCATTGAACAAGCAGTTCCATGCACCAGCAGTGGATCATGGGCTGGTTTTTAAATCAGGCTTTACTGCCACTTACTACCTGTATCAAGGGACTTTTAGTTTCCTCATCTGTAAAGATGAAGGACTTGGAACATATAACCTTCCAACTCTAAATCTATGGTCCTGTTAATCAGTAGTCAATATATAAGTGCATATTCTTTTAACAACAAAATGGATATAGGACACTTTTCTTAATTAATCAATCATTAAAGTATTTTAAAGTCCAAAATATAAAACAAGCTTCTTAAGAAGCTTACATTATAGAACTCTTAAGAAATGGTTGTTTTTAGTTTCTGTTTGTGTTAACTAGAAAAAAAGGATATGACCTTCTCTACAAACCTAAATTTCAATGGCAGATGAGGTAAAGTATTAAAAAGTCAAAATGTTCTGCCTTTTAAAAAAAGACATTAATAGTAGGGAATTAGAAATAGTGATCTTGGCTTCTCATAAACCTGAATTTTGTTTATTTTTTATTGTGAATAAGAATTTTTAAATTTTTATTGGTGCCTTTTGTTGTTATGTCTCATTCATTTCCAGACATTTCCTTTCCTTTCCTTCCCCGATGCAGTGAGCCATCCCCTATAACAAATATTAGGAAAGAAAAAGAAAAAAATTAATATAATCAACCAATATCTTGATTATGTCTGACAGTATGGAGAATAAGATTTTTACTAGAACTTTTATATTAGATAAATGACTTAAAAGTATAGCTTATCATTTAGTGTAGAGCCTCAAATATCTTTCTGATCATTCTATATCCTACCTAGTCATATACAGGCATATGTATACATATATGGATATGTACTGTACATATGCATGTGTATGCAAAGTTCAGTTGTTTTTCAGTCATGTCCAACTCTTTCTGACTCCATTTGAGGTTTTCTTCAAAAAGATACTGGAGTGGTTTGCTATTTCCTTCTTCAGCTCATTTGTAGATGAGAAAACTGAGGCAAATAGGGTTAAGTCACTTGCCCAAGGTCACATAGCTAGTGTGTGTCTGAGGCCAAATTTGAACTCTGGAAGATGAGTCTTAACAATTGCAAGCCCAGTACTTTATCCACCACACCACTACTTGCTGCATAATGCAGGTTCATTTAGCTTAATACAATTTTTTTTTAAACATTCTTCATTGAAGATGCTACATTTTTAATTCTTTGAAGTTGCTTCTTATGGACATTCAAATGATTCTTTGCTTCTCTAACTTAATAGTTTCAGAAGTAGAAATTTGAATTGATCTATTGCTTCATAGTAAATGACTTTTTTAAAATGGAAAGAAATATATTTATATGAGTTCCTTATTGTCCCTTCCCAACAGAATGGCTGGATTCCTTTTGTGTGAGCCAACAATGCTTTACAACATCTTGAATCAGACAGCAAAGCACTCCAGATTAGCAGAGAGCAACTATCTCTATTTACTAGGTAAGTCAGACACTCGTTTACTATTCGTTTGTTGTATAGAATTGCTCACTGAACATCTGGGACATGTGGGATCCTAAACTTGCTCATGCTGAGAAGAATGAATACAGAGATGCATAAGACCAGGTTCAATAATGTCTCCTCCCTGTCCAGCCTAAGCAAAGGGAGAGGAATGGTGCAGGGATAGATCTGGTCAGAAAGAGATGCCTCCAGAGAGCACTGCTATAAAGTGAACTGACCCAGTAGCCTGATCTGAGTGAGGCAGCCTGTAAGGGTCACCGAAGGGCTAGAGGCAAGTGGGGAGTTTTGGGAGATAAGAGTCAGTTCTCCTGAGGTGGTGAGCAGGTTGGGCTTAGAAGCAGAATATGGTAGTGTCAAGATCCACTGTGGGAAGCAAAGGAACCTGGGCCAAGGTTAGATAAAAGCTCAAGGAAGCCAGGGGTCCAGAGGAGTTTAAGTTCATGCAAAAGGTATATTTTTCTAGTTTGTTTTGAGCCTTAGCGTTTGGGGCATTCCCTACACTTCTGACTAAATTTTAACTGTTGACATCTTCTTGCCACTGTGTGTGTTTCCTATATGAGAAACAATGGAGTTTGCAAGGCAGTAGCTACCTTAGAATTTATATTCTGTGAAGATGTACAACAATGATGGTAATACAAAATAGAGTATTGTTAATGGAAAGGATGTTTTATGAATTATCGATTTTCCACAATATTTGGGGTCAGAAGAACCTCATTCACTGAGGGAAATTTTCTGACCTACACTCACCTAGGTGAATGTGAACTCACTGCATAATGATGTGATCTAGTTTGGGATTTTTTTCCAAGCACTGATGGCATCTCAATTTAGTGGGAGAGGTAGAAGGCCAAGAAATATGATGGTCATAGCCTAGAAGGAACAACAGAAAGGATAGTGTCAGGGAGACAGCCATGGAGGACAGTTTCCTATCTGGTTCCTAAGAAGTCAGCCCTCTAGACTCCCAAGCCAAAAGAGGGCAATGTTCTCTAGTTTTCTGAGCCAAGAGAACTAAGTATTTGATCAACTGTTCTGCTGAGATTGAAAGGGCAGTGATGAAGCTGAACAGCTTTGAATTCTGATTTTCAGCCTTGGTACCATGTATGATCTGGCCATCACTCCCCATTAAGGAGATGGAAGGATTAATTAGGAAGCTGGGGAGTACCTTCCAGGATACATTTGGAGGTGACAGACTGTGGCATAAGTGTCAAGGATGTCAGCTAATTCATTGAATTCCTTGTATTTCTGTGGCTTTTCTGTTTCAATTAAATTCCTTGTGCTCTGATTTTGTGTGTCACCCAGCATAGACAGGTACATTGGTAGGGGCTCTGTGGACTTAGAGAATGCTCTTAACAATACCATGAACATGGATATAGTCAAAAGGGGTGCTTTGTTTTGTTGGGGCCCATCTGGGATTCATTTCTCTTTTTTATTGAATAAGTCTATTTTTGTCAAGCTAAGATTCCTTGCTCTGGAACTTCAGAACTTCTCTAGAATACCTTTCCTTTTCCCTTTTTTCTTTCTAGGCTTTAATTTGATGGCAAAGTTTAGCAGTACACCTCTTACAGGGCAGACCAGTTGTTTTAAGTAATTGTTATAATGCTGAATGCCAAACTGTCATTGAAATTTTATTGTATATTGCTGAAGTGACCTCATGGAACTCTCACTGTAAATTACATTCTTGAATACTGGAATGTTCACTGTGATTATTCTGCTAATGGAAAATTTGTGCACAACCATAGGATCTGGTCTCCCCTGAGTACTGACTCGTAACTGTGGGCCCTTCAGAGAGATGTAAAGTGCTGCTTGATAAAGTATATGGGAATAGTTGTAGCGTGTCAGCTGCCTGACAGAGTATAACATGCCAGGATCCCCAGAGAGGTTACTGTGATTGGTGCCATTTGGGAACAAGGTATTCAACTCTCCACTGCTAACCAAGAGATGGTAAGACATTTTAAAGCCTTCTTGCTGAAAGAAGGATGAATTGGGAATGATAATATTGTTGTGGTCATCCTTTATTTCGAAGAAGACCATGATATCAGAGAAATGATGACATAACTTGCACTTGACTCTGTTTTGAGTGAGGGAGGGCTGTGCAAGATCACCAGCCTCACTTTCTCCTCCTGAGCCATCTGGATCCAGTGACCAGATATTCATCAGGATGACTGGAGATGGCACAAGAGGAAATGGGAGACCTTGGCCTTTTTAGGCTAGACCTGTTGAAGTACTCAACTTCCAGGGAGGTAATGCCCATTGAGTGAATAGGCCTCTTTAAGAAGTAGTCAGGGAAAGAGCTTTTAATGAGCAAAAGGAAAAAAATAACCAAATCAAACTTAGAACTGTTACAAAATTAAAGCTGTTACTACTGATGATAATAAGGAGTCTCCTGGAGGAAGTTGTAGCTCATGATTCAGTGGCCATGCCTCTTTAACAGCCAGGGACCTGGTGTCCATACCATCAGGGGCCCTGGGGCTATATATAGTTAGTCATGGAAGGCAGGTTACTAGCTTACTTGCATCATTACAAAGAACTCATTTCCACTGTCCAGGAGGAGTACTGCTTGACTCTGGGGCTAGGAAGTATCCCAGAAGTAATGTGTTGAGAATCATTGGAGATTATTGGAAGTTCTGAAAACACTGGCATTTGATCTTGTACACTTCCACCCTGACCCCCAAAGTATAGCAGCCCATGAGTACACAGGTTGGATGGAAAATTAGGGGTGTGGTGTGAAGAATTCACAGCCTGATACGTCTCCAGTTCCTTGATAGTCTAAAAGGGAAAGAATGCCTCTGACTCTGTGTTACAGTTGGAAACTCCCACTGTCTCATCCCCTTCGCCAACACCCCAAGGAGGATCAGAAGCCATTGCAGCTGCAGGCTCCGTAGAAGCCAGACCCTTGTTGACTGAGTGATTGATTCAAGCTGAAAGACAACTGCTGACCTGAATGAGCAGAGGGGTGAAGACCATGTGATTCACCTTCATGTTTGTGCTTACAAGTAAAGGGCCAATCAAGATGACCACTTGGTAACTTAGAGTGGATATACAAAACAGAGGCCCAGGTTTGTCCTCCCCTGGCCCCATGGCATTTGCCCAATTAGAGACTAGAAATCCCAAAAGAAAGACCAACTCCAATCACTGGAGTTTCACCGAGGAAGCAAGCTTGGGCCACCCTGGCTCCCAAACAGGCCAAAAGGAAGAGCCCACTTTTCACTGAAGACTGGCCACAAGCCACCCGAGAAAAGCAACTAAAGAACATGGCTGTGCTTGGTTGAATTTCTTTTTTCTTATGCAGTTTTATTGAAAGATAGACAGTGTCAGAACTGATGAAGTTGGAATGCAAATCACAGCATACTTTTTTACTTTATTTTTCTTGGATTTCTCTGGTCTATGTTTTCTTAATAAGGAAATTGTTTTCAAAACAAAGATACAATATCACAAACCTCAGGTCATGATTATCAGTAAACATTGCAGCTGCTCACCAGGAGTCCTGTTTTCTGTGTGTCGGTATTCACCCTACACAACACAAAAACAAAAGTGAAACGTCTCTGATTTCAGGTTAGAAAATTTTCAGTGTAAATCCATATCTGCCTCTCATCTCCCCCATTAGAATGTAGGCACACTACAAGGAGAGATTATTTCATTTCTTGTATTTGTATCCCTAGTGCCTAGCATAGTGCCTGGCATATTGTAGGTGTTTAATAAATACTTTGTATTTTAATATCTTGCTCATTTTTGGATGTTTTAGTAGTGTTTGTGTTTGGTTACTAGAAACAACCAGAAGCTCAGTTTGACTGGTCCGCAGAACACAAGAGAAGGTATAGGTTGGATTGGGGCTAGGTTGTAAAGAACTTTAAAAGCTAAAGTTTATTTATACTTGATCTTAGAAGTAATGGGGAACCAGTAGGCAGATGATGTGGTCAGACCTATGCTTTAGGAAAGTCATGTTAGCAGTAGTATGGAGAATGGACTGAAGTGAGGAGAGACAGGGTAACCAATCGAAAGCCATTGCAATAGTCCAAGAGAGCTGATAAAGGCCTGAACTAAGGGCTGTCACCTGAGAAGAGAGAAGGAATTCTGTGCGAGAGATGTGGTATAGATAAAAACAAGGAGATGTGATAGCTGCCTAGATAGGTAAGGTGGGTTAAAGTGAAGACATGAGAGGAAGCCTGACTTTGCAAACCTGGGCGACTGCAAAGATGGCAGTGACCTCTACAGAAATAGGGAATGTCAGGAATACAGACTGGAACATCCCTATCCCAGAAGGGTATTTGCCCAAGCAATCTGAGGTGGGAGGGAGGAGGGGATTTTCCCAGGGGGACTGGTAAAGCTGGCTGGGATGAGATGATTAACACACCATGCAGAAGGGGAAGGTAGGGAGATAACCAGAGAGCAAGAGGACTGGGATGGGCAAAGGGTAGCTCCAAGGTTGGAGGCCAGGATCCATCCTTCCACTCTTTGGAGAGTGTGTCTGGGAGTCACATTTAGGCCCTCACTTTGGATCCCATTGTTCTAGAAGTCAGGAGCTGTGACTCTTAAACATATTGTCTGTCCTAAATGTAACTTGTTTTGAATGTAACCCACACTGTTGTTTTTAATAGTGGGAAGGAAGTATCACAGAATGATAATGAATATGGAAGAGGATCTCTAGGTCCTCACATCCAGCCCCTTCATTCTGCTAAAGAAGCCAAGGGCCTGAAAGCTGGGACCTCCCCAACCTCATCTGGTCTGTTAATGACAGATCCAGAGCAAAAGTAAGCCCAGGCCTTCTAATACCTAGTCCAATAAGAAACAGGTTCTTGGAGGATTTATTTTAAAGCAGTTTGGAAAAGTTGCCAAAAAGAAAGCATATGAATAGGGTGGGGGTGGGGAGGGAGGTGGTGTTGTCTCATCTGAAACTTGGGGATCATTTTGCACAGATTCAAGCCTGATGTCTGATGGAATGGAGCCAGGGGGACCTCCCTCAACAAGAAAGAACTAATGCAGACAAAAGCCAGCAGAGAAACTGAGTCATGATGGGGTTTTTCACTTTCTGCATCTAGATGTCCAGTTTTCTGATGTAGGTGAGGGTAGAAGAGAGCACTGAGAATTCACTTCCTTTCCAAAAGCATTTAGGAAGTTCCCAGGCCCTGTGCCAAGGAAGGAAAGCAAAGCAGGCCCTGCCCTCAAGAAGCTTATGCTCTGCTGAAGGAAAACAATATGTCAGTCAAAGACTACATACAAAGCAAACAATGTATTTTCTGGGGAGGGGAACACTAGGGGAACACTAGGGAACACTAGGAAAGGCCTCATGTAGGATGTGATGTTTAATGTGACACTTGAGTGAGGCTGCAGATTCTGAGGGATGCAAGTGAGGAAGGAGAGTATTCTAGGAATGGGTCCAGTCTGTGCAAAGGCCTGGAGATGAGAGACTTGATTCTATGTATGAGGAACAGGAAGCAGATGGTTTGACTGGACAATGGAGTGTGTAGAGCAAACATCACATGGTCATTCAGCCAATAGAGTCGACAGTGATGGCTTCAGCCCTGCTGAGCTAGCCTGAGTGATTGCTTAAATTCTTTCTCTTTTCAGATGTCCGGACCAAACGAGAGTATGATGAAAGCCACATCATCACAGCCCAGAGGATGAAGCAGGTACTTTGTGGCACTGCATTATCTGTCTATGGGTGAACTTTTCTGTTTATAGCTCCTTTAGTTTCTCCTTGTCCCTCTCATGATGTGATGGAAAGACCCCAGGACTTGGAATCAGAGGCCTGAGAGGGGCCCCATACTAGTCAAGTCACCTTGACCAAGTGGCCAACCCTGAGCCTCAGTTTCCTCATCTGTAAAATGGAGGTGATAATGCTTGTACCTACACTTTCAGTGTTACTTCATCTTACTTCCCTTAATGCATTCTATTCCAGTCAGACCAGCCTGTTAGCTATTCTCTGAATATAACATCTCCCACCTCCATACCTTTGCATGGCTATCTAGAAGATGCTCCTGTCCCACAGTCATGTCTTAGAATCCCTGGCTTCCTGTCTCTCACAAGCTCAGATGCCATCTCAAAGACTTTCTATATTCCCCCTCCCCCAAGTTGTCAGTGATATTTTCCTCTTGGAAACGTAATTTTGCATAAACTTATGTCTATTTATCTGGTATCCCTCTCAGGAGAATGTCAGCACACTGAGGGCAGGAACTATTTCATTTCTGGTTTGTTTGTTTTTTGTCTTAAGAACCCGTCTCAGTACCTGGCTCATGGGACCGAATTGAATTAAATTGGAATGATCTTAGAATGTTGTTATGAGATCATGGATGTAAAGTGCTTTATAACCACAGAGGGTTGTATAAATGTAGTGTAATTTACTTCAAATAGGAGAGAGGAATGGGGAGCCAGTGCATAGGCACCACTGAAATCTTTCTGGTGCCTCCACGTTTGATCCAGTAGTAAGTCTTGCATGTCATGAATGATAAGGTACAGCACTGGGAATGGAGACGGAAATGGTTACGCAGACAGTCTCAGCTGAAGACACAACTGGGGAAGATGTCTACCTTCTCCATTTGCTGTGGGAGTTGGTTAATGCTTCAGGCGATATCATGAGAGCATTCCATCAGCTTCTTCTCCTAGTTGGGACAGATACTACAAGAATTTAGGCAAACATGTTCAGCCTTTTCTCCTTTAAAAGCAGAATTGATCGGAATGAACAAAACAAAGTCAGGACCGAAGAACAAATACAGCTGCTAGCAAAATGTCTGAGCTTGCGTTTTTCTAATTGTTTTACTTACCTGTTTCAGGCTTTGTCTTTATTATCTGTATCTTCCTTGTACGTTCATATGTGTATATACTGTCATCACCAATCGAATATAATGCCCTTGAGGCCAGGGACTCTTTCATTTTTGTTTTTAAGGGAAAAGAGGTTGTGATTTCAGCCCTTTCTTCTCCCCTGCCACCTCACCCTCCCCTCCAGCTCAGCTAATGCAATCACAGAGTGCAGTTAAGTAGATGAAGCTTTAATGTGTGACCAGGTATGAGCTGTGAGCCTCTCTAATTGGGTCAAGAAGGAATTTTAAATTACCGGAGGAATTTCAGCAGATTGCTAAACCAGTGGAGCAGGATTACTAGTTCCAGAGTTAGAATGAGAAGTGGAAGAATCAGGCCCCTGAAAGAGAATCTTTTTTTTTTTTTTGAGGCAGTTGGAGTTAAATGGCTTGCCCAGGGTCACACAGCTAATAAATGTCAGGTTATCTGAGGCCAGATTTGAATTCAGATCCTCCTGACTTCAGGGCTGGCACTCTATCCCCCGTACCACCCAACTGCCTGAGAATCATTAGGGAAATCTTTGTCACTGGTCTAGTAGAAGTGAATCTATCTGAGAGCAGGGAAATCCTAAGGATAGATAGATGTAGAGAGGCAGATAGATACCTAAGGAAAGAAAGGAGTGCCGGGTATGGCCTCCAGGAATGATGTCTGGTGCCAGGACCTGTGAGTTATCCCTGTGCTACAGGGTCCCCACACTGTTGTCTCACCATACTAGTCTGAGTTCATTCTTTCCATGAATGCCATTTTATTTATGGGATGTTTGGGGAAATGTCCCAAGTGTCCTTGCTAAGATTGTGGAGTAAGGGCCTCTGAAAAGAACTGAGTCTTCTAGCTGTTTGTTAATGGAAAGTATACATTAGGAGCATGTGTGAGTGATATTGGAAGTCCAGTTGCCATAGGGTTGCCCCTAGAACTGCAAATATAGTGGGACCCAACCCAAGAGTACCTAATAGTTTGGGAGAGCCTCCCCAGAACATGGCTACAGACTCCCATGTATGTATACATATGTGCATACACATATTTGCATATGTAGATACATAAACATATATGTGAGTGCTGTTTCCCCCAATAAAAGTTCGGCTCCTCGAGGAGAGAAACCATTTCATTTTTGTCTTTTTATCCCTGGCACTTAGCTTAGCCCCTGACACGTTGAAGGCGCGATGAATGTTTATGGATTGAGTGAACATTGAGAGATATTCAGTTGGGAGTACACTGGGGCTTTGTATGATGTGCTGAAACAAAATTCGTCAACGAAATTTTTTTAGTAGAGTTGAAGAAAAAAGCATGTGGTCTAAAAGGGTCTACACTAGCTATTGATGTCTTAACCAGGTGTATTTTCATCTCCCTAGTCTTTCTTGAAATTGGATTTAAGGTCCACCCCTCCTTTGCTCACTCCCTGATCCATGTGTAGCTTTCCCAGTGTCTGGGTAGAGGAAGTATTTGAGAGCAGGGCCAGTGATGGCCACCAAGCTTGTGGAAGGGATGAGAGACAGAAAGAGTCTACAGCACAGGTTCCTTTTCTCCATTCAAAGGGAGGTGAATTATGTACCAGGTATAACTGGGTGGCTCTGCAGTGGAGAGAGCACTGGGCCTGGAGTCAGGAACACCTGAGTTCAGACACTTACTTACAGAGTGACTCAGGCAAGTCACTTTACCCCTATTTGCCTCAGTTTCTCATCTGTAAAATAGGGACACCCTGCAAAAGAAAATAGCAAATGACTCCAGTAGCTGTGCCAAGAAAACCCCCTGGAGAAGCCCCTGAGGTCATGAAGAGTCAGCCGTAACTGAAGGACAACCAAACCACCCACCCTCCCCGGAGAAGAGGGCAGTGTGCTTATTATTGACACAGCTCTAACAGTTAGCTTAGTAAATGGCTTGCCTTGCCCCACCCCCACCCACCATGTTCTGTCAAGAAATTAAAAGGTGGCTACCTTCATCTGCTTCCCTAGGGAAGTCTCTTTTCTTTAGAATCTACTTCTTTTTAATATCTGACCAAGACAAAACTCATGCATCTTCACTGAACTCCTTTTGATCCATCATCAGCATTTATTAAATACGTGATATACTTTGAGATTTTTTATACAAAGAAATTACCCAGAAAGCTTAGGGGAGCCATAATGGCAGAGGGATCCACTTTAGTCTAGGACCACTCAGGGGAAGTTACAGGAGACTTGGCTTCAGAGAAGAATTTTCTAACAATTAGAACTATTTGAAAATGAAAATGCCTGTCTTCTGAAACAGTGAGTTCTTTGACCCCAGAAATGTCTGAGCAAAATATGACAACCAGCCACCGGGTATGTTGTTAGGTATTGTTGTTAGAGAGGTTAGGGAGTTAAACTGGATAATCACTCAAGTCTCTGTTAATGATAGGTCTTACAATGAATGATATAAGCCTTCCCTAAATTCATTACTTATCTTGTGACACCATTGATTGAGGATTCCCAAAGCATTCTGGACAATATATGAGTAATACTCATCTAGGTAAAGGACCATGCCATGGTTAGTTCCTATCCAGGATTTCATAATGTTAACCTGCTAACCATATTCTCTTGTTGTTTTGTTAGAAAGGAGGTGAATATGTTGTTCCAGAGTCAATGGATCTGGAGTGTGTGAAATACTGCATTGTGTATGATGGAAGAACCAACTCCTTGGAGGTGAATCTCGAACTAGAGATACTAGACAATGTTGATACCTCTGAGGGTGAGGAAGAAGGTACGTCTGTACAACTCCATTGATGGCATTCAAGGGTGAGAAAAGGAAACGAGAATCAAAAGAAAAAGCTAGGGATGGAAAATCCCTGTGTCTGCTCAACAGTGTTTGTTTTTGTAGCTACTTAAGCCACTGATACCCTGGAACAGCTTAGATTCCCTCCATTTCCATGACTTATTAGAGAAAGCAGCCTTCATGCAGGCTCTGGAGCCTGAAAACCTGGGCTAAGATCAGGCTTCTGAACTTTGAGCCAGTCACTCATCATCAGCGGTCATATGTGACCCTCTGGGTCCTCAATGTCAACCCTTTGACTGAATCTAAACTGTACAGGATAAATACCCTTAATAAAAGGATTTGTTCTGGACTCAGTCAAAAGGCCACACCCAAGGACATAGAAGGCCACATATAACAGGTGCTAGGCCTTGGTATCCTCATCTGTAAAATAAGAACACTGGGTCAGATGGTTTCCAGAGTCTCTTCTGGAGCTAGATCTGTGAACCTATGACCCTAAGTCATTTAATTTCTCTGGGCCTTGGGTTCCTTACTATAAAATGAGGAGATTGAATTATATGGCCTCTGAGATTCCTTCCACCTGTTTTAAAAATTAAATTGTTTTTATTATGTACTGGAAAATCCTCATTTAGTATGAGTATTTCCATACACAAAACCAAAAATCTACTGCACACAACTGGTGGTAATAGTGACATTGCCCTGCTTGTCCATGTCCTCCTCTCCCTTCTGTGTTGTTTTTTAATATTTCATTGGTGCTACTTTCTTTACCTCTTCACTTTTTTATATTACTACATCCTTCCCCCCAATTCTTCAGACGATTTTTTCTATCTCCCCAAATAAATTCCCTCCCTTATAATGAAAGTATAGTTCAACAAAGCAGATTGGTGTTGTAATAATCTGCATCTATAATCTATCACTTCACCACCACAAAATAGGAGGTGTGATTTATCATCCTTCTTCCAGAGACATGATTGGTTATTTCACTGAGCAGAGTTCTTATCTTTCAAAATTGTCTTTACAGGGTTGTTTAAATTGTTCTCATGCTTCTGCTCCCTTTACTCTATATCAGTTTATACAAGTCTGCCCAGATTTCTCTTTACCTTCCATCATTTCTTATAAAGCAGCAATTTTCATATACATTGATAGCGCCAAATTTTATTTAGCCAATCCCCCGCAATTGCTGGGTCCCCAATGTGTTTCCAGCTTTTTGCTATAATAAAGTAAGTGCCACTCTCAGCGTTTCTGTCCAGCTAGGTCCTTTCCCTTTTAATTTGATCTCTTTGGGGTGTGTGCTTTGTCCTGGTAGTCTTGGATCACAGATATACAGAGTTGAGTGATGCTTGGCAATGTTCCAGATTGCCTTCCAGAATGGCCAGACCAGTGCACAGTTCACCAGCAGTCACGTCTCCCTGTAACCTCTCCTACTGTCATTGTCTTTTTGTTCTCTTTGCCAGTCAGAAGAGTAGAAAGTGGAACCTCAGAGTTCTCTTAGTTTGTGTTTCTCTTATTAATAGAGATTTGAAGCATTTTTATGTGGAGCTTTTTTTTTTTGATGGTTTGGATTTCTTCCTTTGAAAACACTTTGTATCCTTTGACCATTGATCTACTGGGGAATGACTTGTTCTTTTGATATTTATATCAGTTCATTATGTTCTTGGATAACCGACCTTTATCAGAGAAATTTACTGCCAAATTTTTTTTTTAACCTGGTGAATTATTCCCCTTCTAACTGCATTACTTTTGTTTATGCAAAACCTTTTCAATGTTATATAATCAAAACTATCTGTTTTTAAGTCCTGTGATCATCTCTGTCCTTTGTTTGGCTAAGAATTCTTCTGTTATCTGTAGTTATGCAGGGAATCTCCTTCCATTCTCTTCTTTTTTTGTGACATGACCTTGGGTGTCTAGGTCATGTATCCATTTCAAGCTTACCCTGGTGAGAATTAGGGTTAAGGGTAGAAGGCAGAGAGATGTTGATCTAAGTCTCATTTCTCCCAGACTGCATTCCAGTTTTCCCTCTCTTGATTTTCAGTCCTGTATCCCCAGCCTCAGACTCTAGCTGGGTGACCCTGGGTAAATTGCTTCACCCTGTTTGCCTCAGTTTCCTCATCTTAAAGAGAACTGGAAAAGGGAATAGCAAACTACTCTGGTATCTTTTCCAAGAAAACCCCAAATGGGATCATACAGAGCGAGGCACGACTGTAAAACACATGAACAACAGCAGCAAGTCCTATTAAAACCTATTCCTCCTCTGAACTTCTCTGTCTGTTGACTCTCGCCTCTTCCAGACCTCCCCTAGCCAATCAGCACCAAACCATCCCCTTGTCCATACTCCACCCTCCTTGTTCCACCTCTCATCTGCTTCCTCCATCTCTTTGCTCTTCCTCTTCAAGCATGGCTCTAATCTTCAGAAGTTTCCCATAGGAGTTCCCCAGCATGGCAGTATTCAAAGCCTTTAGCACTCTTGGTCTCCAGGCCAAACCAGTCAAACAGACTTTGATCAGCTCGCAGCTCACACAATGGCCCCAGCACTGGTCAAGGAAATTCAGAAACTGGCGATATGCTCCTCAGGGGTTCTTTTGTGAAAGTAAGCAGCATCTGGGGGCCTGAGCCTATCCATCTGTGCTGCTTGGGGCCCCCATCTCTGCCTGCTACCCCTTGGCCAGTGCTGCTGGGGTATGTGGTCAATGATCTCTTGGCACCAGAACCAGCCAGGAGACTATGACTCCCCCTTGCCCAGACCCCACCCCCACCCCAAGGTTTCCTTTCCTGATTTGAGGGTGATAGTATCTGGATAGAGGATGGCTGTCTGAGCACACAGTTTGTGGCTTACATGTATAGGAAAGCACACAACTACTCAGGCCTCCAACATTATAGATGACATTTTGACACATGTCCCTGGTGGAATAAGGCAGTGGGGCTCCTTAGTTTCTTTAGAAATGTTAAGCAATAGTATTTCCCCAGACTAAAACTCTTGAGATTTTCACTTTTAGAAAGTGAGCAGAGCAAAAGCCAAGGGTTTTCTTAGAGAAATAGACTAAAGGTGATAAGGACATTTGCCTTCGTGACCGTGAAGGACCCATGCCAAGGTAGTGTCTACTTCCATTGAAGGGAAGGCACCCTCTCCATCTGTTACTTCTATTTCAGATAGATTCTGATCAAGACCTCAGGGAAGGTCCCTCTTGATTCCTCCCCATGACTTGGTTGCTGAGTCATTCTGAATGTTAACCAGGAGTATTGTTACTGTCTTGGTTTTCTTCCTTAAGCTTTCTATAAAAGTTAGCTAAAAGTATCTTGAGGTGGAGACATGTTGGGTGGGCATGAAGAAACTGCCCTTTTTGAAACCTCTGCAAGCCAGAAATAGCTAAGAGAATGGCTTAAATAAAATTAGGTAAAATCATTTCTAGTGGACTGGTGCCCAAAGGCAGAATATGGTCTGCATATTTTCACTTCAGTACTGCCCTCTGACCTCAGATATTGTAGCTGAATAAAAGAAATTCTAATTGTAATTATTTTGTCAAATTCTTGGCCAGGTTCTCCTGAATTACCAGTTAGGTGGCACAATAGCACTGGGTCTAGAGGCAGGAAGACCTGAGTTCATATCCAACCTCAGACACTTACTGACTGTGGGAACTCCAAGCGAGTCACTTGACCTCTGCTTCCTTCAGTTTCCTTAATTGTAAAATGGGGATAATAACACCCCACAGAGTCGTGGTGAGGGTAAAATAATATTTGTAAAGTGCTTAGCGGAGTGCCTGGCATATAGTTGGCATATAATATATATGTACGTCTATATATTATATGTATATATAAAATAAATGCTTGTTACTTTCTCCCCTAGTATAATAATAGCTATGTACATCATTACAAAGGGGCCAGATTAATTTTGTGGTCAAATTATATTTGAATGTAATACTGATTCATTCATATACAATCACTTGTTTAAAATGTGAGATACAGCTAGCTATTATAAAACTTATTTGTTTAGTTTTACAAGCATTTATTATCACACATGCACCAACGGAACCACAAAAGAAAATCCCAAGACTAAGTGCTCAGAACGAGTGTGCATGGATGCCCACAGTGACCACATGCCGAAATGTCTGTCTTGTGCTGCATCTTAAGGCCTGCCATCTCTGACAGAAGTGGGGAGGGGGCGTGTTTCCTCTCCGGCTTTCTGGCTTCTTGCTGCATTGATCAGAGTTCTTTGCAAAGTGGTTTGCTTTAAAATGTTTTTCTTCTAGAAATCATTTTCCTGATTCTGCTCACTTTCCTCCGCATCATTTCATAGGAATCTCGCAGTTGGCTCCAACATTGTCCATTTCATCGTTTTTTAGGGCACAGTAATGTTCCATTGCATTCATATACCATTAATGGGAGAGGACCCCTTAGTTTCCAGTTTTGGAGTTTGTATCAGTAAGTACCCCAACATATACAAGGGGACCTGCTATCACAGGTTCTTAGCTCTACATTCATAAAAGGAAAGGCAGCTTTTGAGGTGTTAGCAATCACTTTCATCAAGCACATGTATCAATCCTTTAGTCAAGTACAAATATCATTCACCTAGTTCAGGGGAGTCAACACCCTGAACCCCAAAGTAATTAACAGGCATGGCTTCCTCTGTCTGACCATAATTCAACAGACAGGTGCAGCTGTCTGAGCAGTTACCAGAGAAGGAAGCACGACATCTGGGTTCTCAAAGTCCATGTGGGGCTTTAGAGGCGTCCCAGAGTCCTCATTTGGCATTCAAACCTTCTTAGCAAAATTAAGTCCCAAAGTAAAACTGCACCTCAGAGTCTTTATATACTTTTTAGAGCCAGAGGGCATCACATCCCTTGAGAACCAGTGCCTCATTAACAGAAGACTTGTACCTTCTTAGAAATCTTCCCAGGCCAGATAATGGGTGGGAAGGATCCTCCTCAGTCACATTCACTTAGAGGCATTATACCTGATTATACTAAAACAAAAACAGTAAAAGATCCTACTTCACTTACCAAACTGCAGGAGAAAATGCTGCTAGAAATATTCTTGTTCACATAGGTCCTTTTTCTCTTTCTTTGATCTCTTTAGGTTAATTATAATAGTCAGCATTTATGTAGCACTTTGAGGAGTTTTGCAGTGCACTTTACAAATATTATTTCATTGAATGGGAGGAAACAGGCAGGCAGAGGTTTGATGATTTGCCTAGGACATGACAGTAAGTATCTGAGGCCACGTTTGAATCCAGTCTTGCTGACCCCAGGCCTAGCCCTCCCCCTGCTGTGCTGCTGTCAGGTGCCTCTAGAAACAGGCCTATTAGTAGCTGGGTTGAAGGATTGTATGTAGGCACAGATCAGTAATTTGGGGGCATAGTCCAGATTGCCTTCACCGAGCTACCACGAGGGCATTAGTGGGCCTTGTTTTCCTGCAGCCCCTTCTTCTTTCTTCTTTACCACCCTGCCCGATGTGGGGTAGCACCCAAAGTTGCTTGAATTTGCTTTTTGCTCACTCTTAGCAATTTGGACTATATGCTCAGTGTTCCTAGATTAGGGCTTGTGTATAACAATCACCTATTCACAGCTTGTACAAGAATAGACTAAAATTGGGTAAGAGAAGAGATAAGATTGATTCTCTTGCTTTGGGTCTTTGTTCATTTAGACAATGTTATGATAGGGGCTGCCATAGAGGGTGCCAAGGTCTTGGCGGAGCACACTCGCCACCCTGTCTACATCCTGAATGGGGGTTATGAGCGTTTCTCAGCTTCCTATCATTTCTTCAGGACACAGAAGATTTTCTCAATGCCTCAGGTAAGGTGGGAGGAGAGGGAGCTTCCCCATAAAATAACTCACCTCTTAGAATCAGAGGTTTAGCATCTGGAGTCAGCAGACCCAGGCTTGCATCCCAGTCTTGTCATCTGTGTGATCTCACCTGTGGGCTTCCTCCCCTATAAAGTGCAGGGCTGGATTAGGTGGCCTCGAGTCCCTTCCATCTCTAGGGACCTGATCACTTTACAGAGTAGAATGAGCCAGGACTAGAACAGAGGTCAGAGAATTCCAAGACTGGGAACAGAAGATCTTTATAAACAAGTCCTCAGAGGAAGCTCAAGGGAAAGAGGAACTTGGCCAAGGTCATGTAGTAGCTCAGCAGCATGGGGAGAAGTCACTGAAATCCAGCACTTGTCCACTACCTGGGCCACTCGCCTCAGGTCATCATGCTATCTAATTGGAGCCATCCGACATGGTGTCATTTTGAGAATACCGTTATTAAAGAGGGAAGCTTTTTCAGTAGTGATAGTGTGGGACCAGTGAAAAGTATATGCCTGTTTACCACTTTATCCTAAAGCTTCCATGAAAAGGAAGAAAAGATCTATCTGTACAAAAACTTTCAGAGCTGTTGGGGGAGGGGTCTACAGCAGAATCTTAAAAGGGGTTTCTCAGATGGGTGAGATGTGCCAGCCTATACCGACAACCATAGACCCTTTATGAATAAGCGTAATAAAGCATTGGGGATGCAAGCACTAAGGGAGTTCCATATTTTAGAAGATGGCCAGATTGTTTTTGAGGTTGGTTATTGTTTGTAATAACAGACTAAGGAACATGATGTAAAATTTCCCAGATGTGATCCTACCTGGTCTTTTCTTCCTATTTAGTTCTGAGCTCATTCTGTGAGAATCATTTCAGCCTAGTACATAGAGAACCGTGCTTGGAGCCAGGAAGACCTGGGTTCATATCCCAACTCGGACCCATAAATGGGCAATTCCCTAAGAGAGAGTTCCAGAAAAGGAGCCTACCTGCATTGCTAGTGGAAGTTCCTCACTGGGAGCACCCTACACCAGTGAAATCACAAGTCCAGTACCTACCCTAGAGCGTTGTTCATCTGTAGCACCTAAGATACACATACACACACACATGCACTTACACATATATGTGTGCGTGTGTAGATATCCATCTATGCATGTGTGCATATTGTGTTCATGTGTGGACGCACACACGCGCAGAGTAGACTTACTTGATGCACACGTTTTGCATCCACTTTGTTTTGCAAGTATGGATGGCTGAACTAAACTCTTTTGCAGTGGTGTTAGTTTACCAAAAAGACTTTCTGAGATTCTCTGACAATGCAGTCATTTAATCATCT
The DNA here is from genome assembly GCA_023548195.1 of Bettongia penicillata ogilbyi. NCBI lineage: Eukaryota > Metazoa > Chordata > Mammalia > Diprotodontia > Potoroidae > Bettongia > Bettongia penicillata. The sequence goes on along the minus strand of JAJHZJ010000284.1, from coordinate 6,629,783 downwards.
GCAGAAAGGAGCATCTGAAGAACCTCACAGTCATTGACTCAATTCTTTTATTTTAACTCTGCTCTCTGCAGGGTATCTCCCTTAGATGACTGTGTTTCCCTGTTTTTCCCCTTGCTTAATGTCAGGTTTATGAACCTTATCTTCATAGTTACATCTGTTTTAAGAGTCTTATAGAATTATAACATATTCTTAGGTCACACTTATTTCAGCAAGAAATAGCAGGTGGATAGACCAAGTAGTAACCACAACATATCCTAAAAGGTAGAGGAAGGTCTTTAGCATGTTGCATATAAAATGTGGAAGCAGTGAGGTATGAGGAAAGGTAAAGGCTTCAGAGTCATAGAGCCTGAGTTCAAATCTTGTCTCTGCTGCTTGTTTCCTGCGTGACCTTGACTGAGGCATACACATTCTCTGGGCCTTCGTTCCTCATCCGTAGAACAAGGGGGTTGGACTTCATGGCCTCAAAGGTTCTTTCTAGATCCAAACCTTTAATCTCATGCAGACAAGGGGGAGGTACATGTCCTAAAAATGTGCTGGACTTGAGATCCTTTGTAATACTATTGGCAGATCTTCAGCCCCTGTCTAGGGCAACCTGCTGTGCCTATGACCTGACATTCACCTCCTCCCTGTCTAAATCCCATCTCAAACCCTGAGCTGCTTGATAACATGGATACAAAGGAGACAGATCTTAGCAAGGCCCACCAGCTCCCCTCTCTGAGATGCTCTGTACCTGATAAAGCCTGCAGCCGTGCCCACAGATGGTCACGGAATGCTTTTACCGCTCTCATGCTCCCTGCATCCATGATGGCATCTGATCTGCTGTCACCAGGGACTCATTTTATCCCTCTTCATTTTCAGTGAGTAGTTGGAGTGCCCAGTTACTCTCCTGCAGCCTCCCAGCTGCCCTTTGCCCTGCAGACACTGTGTTGGCTCTTTCTCCCATTCCTGTCAGTCAGCTCTGCTCAGCCCCTGCTGCTGAAGGCACCATGTGTCTCATTGCTTGGGGAATTATCTCCCTTAATCTTGCTGCTTGCTAATCTAGAGAAGTGGTTTCATTAGCTTGGTTGTAGCTATGCCCCAGACCCATCCTCTCTGGAGTTTCCTTAACTTTTTCAGAGTCACTAACTTCCAAAGACTTAGTGGTTAGGATTGGCCAGTGGCCACTACCAGTTTCCTTCTATCCCCCCATGAAATCAGAGTCCCTAGGTCCCTCAGATCCAGTGAGTCAGGTATCAATGAACTTGGAAAGTTACAGGTCCTTGGGCCATCTTGGAAATCTATGACTTTGAGCAAGTCATTTAACCCCTTTGAGCCTCAGTTTCTTCGTCTGTGAAATGGGGACTTGTACAAGATGCCTCTAGATCCAAAACAAAACAGGGTACTATGCTTTCAGATAAGTAACTCCTCCCCTCCAAAACGATAAACTGAGTGATACTTCAAAACACCTTTTGTGGTAGAAACACTAGACTTTCTCGTGGGTCCCAAGTGAATCCCATTGTTAAATGCTTTTTCTCTTAAGAGTATTCCTTCCATTCCCCAAATAGTCAAAGGATATGAACAAATAGTCCTCGAAAGAACTGTTAAGAATTTACAACTGCATTGGAAAAAGTGCCCCAAATCACTAATAATAAGAGAAATGCAAATCAAAATGACGCTGAGGTTTTACCTCACATCCTGCAAACTGGCAAAAATGACAAAAAATGGCAACAGCCAATGTTGGGGAGGGGAGGTTGTGGGAAGACAGGCATGCTAATACATTGTTGGTGGAGTTGTAAAATAGCATAACCATTTTGGAAAGCAATTTGGAATTATGCAAATAAAGTGACTAGGATGTCCATACCCTTTGCACCAGTAACTTTATTACCCCCGAGGAAGTCATCAATAAGAAAAACATGCCCATCTACTCCAAAATATTTATAGCAGCATTTTGGCGGGGAAGGGGGAGGGGAAGATAGCTAGGAACTGGAAATAAAGTAGATGTCTTTTGATTGAGGAATGACTAAACAAATTGTAGTACTGTATTGAATATTATTGTACTCTAAGAAGCAATGTGTGTGAATACAGAGAAGCATGGAAAGAGCTGCATGAACAGATTGAAAGTGAAGTCAGCAGAGCCAAGAAAACAATGTATGCAGTAACTACAATAATATAAACAGAAAGAGCAATGATGCACCAAAACATCAGCAGTAAATGTGACAAAATTAAAAAGACCAAGTGGGATTCAAATAAAAACATGAGAAGACACCAACCTACCCCTGGGTGGAGGTGGGAGGCCCATAAGTGTTACACATGGCACATGTTTTCAGACTTTCTCAATGTTTCCATCAGTCCTGCTGATTTTTTTTTTCCTTTCTTAAAAGAAAACAAAACACCTCACTATTTGTCATAGGTGATGGTTGTTGGAGAGGAGAAGGGTGAGGAACACATGGGATACTATGGTGATATAAGAAACAGAAACCATCAATTAAAAATTACTTTAAAAAAAGTATTCCCTCCCGCTTCTGGAAGGGATGAAGCTGAGTAAAACAAGGAACCTTCATTTAACTAAGCAGAAAACAAGTCTTTCCTCCTGTAAGGAATAGGACCTATTGTGGTCTGAAGCCAAGGAACAAGGGAAGGTTGAAGCCAAGAAATACCTCTGCATTCAGGGGCATGCTGGTAAATGTTTAACAACCAGCTCTGAAAAAAATTCATGACACACTTTTAAATTTAATCTGCATCATTCACATTCTCTCCATCACTTTCTTAAAATTAGACTATATAAAGCAGTAAATCAAGCCCCAATTTATAGTTTTTGCTATTTCCAAGGTGTAAATGCTCACACAGAAAAATTTAGCCATCTGCTTTCCTGTGAAAGTTAGCTCTAGCACATTCCATACCATTTTAGGGGTTAGAAAGGTCATGCAACAAACCAGCCAGGATATAGTTTGCCAAATTGAGAAGCCAGGAGCAAAAAGAAATTTTCTGAGCAAAAGCAGGGTTGGTACCAGCACCAGGCAACAAGCAGAGAGATGTACAGGGAAATAAACAAGTTACTGCAGGCAGTCAACCTTTGGGCACCCCGCTTAGCATCCTCCTTAATTCTCTGCAGCTGGACAGCTCCCACTGCCGGCTCTATGACTTTCCATATGTCTGAGCTATTACAGGCAGATTGAAGTATTTTTTTTTACAAGAGACAGATACAAAGACGGATAAGAAAGAAGACATCCTGCCTATCCAGATCCTACACACAGTCCTAAAGAGCTGCATAAAAACAAATGGAAAGACAGTTCTCTAGTTCATCCACAAGTCAGCCCTTTCCTTTTCCCACTACAGGAACTGGATGCATTTGAGCCATATCCTATAGAGATAGTGCCAGGACAGGTCTACCTGGGAACTATTCGACAGGCCTGCAATTCTCAAATTCATAAGCACCTGAAAATCAAAGCTCACATCAATGTCTGCTTGGAAACAACACCCTTGTAAGTAACAAGACTTCTGTGTGTTTTGTGGGAGGCTGAGCAGGGTTTCTTTTTTGTACTTTTATAACCTGCTTAATGACAGGTGCATATGTCCTTACAGAGTTACAGAATGTCAGAATTTCAAGGCCTCTTACCGTTCATCCAGCACATCTTCTGAGGTCAACTGGAGAGGCACCAGTCAATAAACATTTACTGATTTTTTATTGATTGTTTGAGGCATGAGTCTGACAGTAAAGCTAGCTGCTCTTGGTGACATTTTGCCAGTGCCAAGTATCCATGAAACTGAGTGATGCCCCTTGGTATATGTTTATATTTTTTTTTCTTTTCCACCCTCAGTAGTACTTTATTTTTTTCAATTACATGTAAAGATAGTTTTCAACATTCATTTTTGTTAAATTTTGAGTTCCAAATTTTTCCCTCCCTCTCTTCCTTTCTCCCTCCCCAGGACGGCAAGCAACCTGATAAAAGTTATACATGTGCAATCATGCTAAACATATTTCCACATTAGTCATGTTGTGAAAGAGGAATCAGAACAGAAGGGGAAAACCATGAGAAAGAAAAAAAGTGAAAGTAGTATGTTTCAATCTGCATTTAGACTCCATATTCTTTCTCTGGATGTGGTTATATGCCTATATTTTCTATCCCTGTCTAAATTTTAAAGAAAGAAAATCAGTCAGTTTATTAAGTAATCCTTTCAATCTAATTTTCTAAATTCCTTCTCTTACTAAGAAAACCCAGAACTATACTCAAACTATAATCCAGAGATCAATTCCACTTAGCATGTATGTTCATGCCTTTTCAAAAGCTGCAATTTTATCCTTAAACTCATCCTCCTTGGGATTTTCAGCACTGGACAATTCCCTCAGCTGGTATTACCTCTAATTATATTAGCCTAGGGAAACACTTTCATCCAATTAATGGTCCTTTTGTTTCTATCAAGAGAGCTTCAAGGGAAGTGTGGGTTTAATTTTTTCTCTATCCATTGTCATGTTTGAAATGGTTCACCTGCCTCTCAATGAGATACTGACTCTAGTATCATTTTACTAGAGCAATTTCGAAAGATCCAATTTAATAGTAGGAAGCAAAGTCATTTAGAAACCTTTCACCCTCTAGTACCCTACTAAAAATGACTCACTCACCTGGCATTATTAGAAAAGAAGGTGTGCTACTTAAATGGACTTTCCAAATGAATGAATCTTACCACATAAAGTATATAACCTTTTTAAAAATATCCTGTAATCATTTCTGGAGGGCATCTTTTAAAACTGAAATATGTATTTCTTTGCCTTTAGAATAGAATAAGCTAAATACAGGCGTGTCCCAAAAGTCTTAGTACAGAAGGAAGAGAAAGAAGGGGAGAGAGAGAGAGAGAGAAGAAAGCTTATTAAAGCTGAAAACTGCACTAAGACTTTTGGGACTAAGAGAGAGAGAGAAGAAAGCTTATTAAAGCTGAAAACTGCACTAAGACTTTTGGGACTAAGAGAGAGAGAGAGAAGAAAGCTTATTAAAGCTGAAAACTGCACTAAGACTTTTGGGACCTTGTATAGCATCTTTTCATGTTGGCTGGGGTCTAACAGAAGGTTAGTAAGTTGAGCTCTGCTGGAGCTCATGATGCTATCAGGGGTGATCAAAATATACTAGATAGCTTGTGACTTGTGGCTATACCCGAAGGTTCCACACACTCAGGATTTTTTAGTTCCTCTCTGCTTTTTGCAGGTTTTTTTAAGGTCCCTTCTTTAGGGGGCCTGCACTCCCTCCTCTCTGTGCCTCCATGCTGATGCTGCCTCATGGGCCCATACCTTCCCATCAAAATTCCATCTCTTTTTCAAGACCCAGTCCACATTTCACCTTTCCCATGAAGAGTAGGAAGGAACCACAGGGCATAAAATACAGGACCCTCTATCTACAGATAAAGTAGCCCTGGGCTGAGCTGAATCTTCACCTGCCCACCCTGGATCTCTGGCATTCTTCATTCACACCATGTTTATATCACACACACTGTATTCTGCTTGCAGTAGTTTGGGTACCTGTCTTACCCCTTTTCCCTTCATCCTGTGTCTTATTGGCATTTATAACCACCCCAGCACCCCATAGTGCCTTGCATAAGTAGCTCCTTGCACCTAATAGGTGCTCAGTAAATAGGTAATGAATGAAGGATGAATTGTTACTTTTCCAACACAACAAGCATTTATTAAGTGCTTACTGTATGTCAGACGCTGTGCTAAATGGTGAGACTATAGAGAAAAGCAAGCAATTATACACAAAGGATTGATGAATTTTGGAGCTAAAAGGAAATTAGAGGTCATCTGGTATATTCCCCCCCCATTTTATGGTTGAGAAAACTGAGGTCCAACTTGGGAAAGAAACTTTTCCAAGGCCTCACACAGGTAGGTAGGGCAGAGAGGGAACTGAAGTCTCTAGGTCTCCTTCCTTCCTGTCCTGAGTCATTTCCCCTCCATCATGATGTACACAAGAGTATAGGGTGTTCAGGCTGCTCACCTGCCTTTGGTGTTCACCTGTCATCTAACTCACACCTGTGACTCTAAAGAGCTGTAACGTGCAGTGACCACACCGCAGTAAACTATCTCTGCATTCCGGCTAAACCTCCAACTCTGAAGCCAGGTCCAGTGCTCTTATCATATAAATGTTTGCTGAACTGAACTGTGTGTTTATGGGAAATATCCCTATCCAGAGATTGCAGAGGTGGCTAAAGAGGAGAGATTGTGACCAATAGTTCATTCCCAGCACATGTGAAGGATGTTCTCTGGGTTGTGGTGAGGACCTGTCTTGGAAGCCTTTGGGGCATGTGCTGTAGTATTGGCAGAGTTCCAGTGCCATCCTGTCTCCATCCTGAATGGGGGTGGCCTGCCCCCCGCACTGCAAACCCCAGCCACAGAAAGCCCAGAAAAGAAAAGTCTCCCACCAAAAGCCATGGCTCTGTCAGACAGGTCAGCATCAGAAACAGATAGGTTTTATCAATGGGAATGACATTAAAGATGAGTTTGTCTGTTAGCATTATGGCCCCTTCTTACTCCGCTGATCAGACTTCTGAAGCTTCCAGTTCAGCTGTCAGATGAACCCTAAGGATAAGTGAGTGTCAGGCTGGCGGGGTGCAGCAGGTCAGCCATTCAGCCATTGCTTCTGTTTGTGTCTTATAGCCTCACACACAGCCTGAGGATTTCTCAGGAAGAGTTCCCTCCTCCCTTCCCTTCCTGATTTTCACTCCCTAGAATGGTCTGCCTCATGCCATACTGTGTGAAAGTGGGCCTCAGAGCAAGCAGCTGAGACCTCCTGCACTAGGCAGGCTGTCACTGGAACAGATGAGATCAGGGCCCTGCACAGGAAGAAAAATGAAAGGAAGGTCTCTGCCCTTTCCTAGCTGTATGTCCTTAGTCAAGTCACTTCACATCTTGGCTTCCCAGGTCCTCATCTGTACAATGGGGAGGTTAGACTTGGTGGCCTTTGAGGTCCTTCCAGCTATACCTCCATGGTCTTAGGAACTTGCCACAAAACCCTAAAATGGCCTCATCCATCTGACCAGGCCTCTCTTCTTAGGCTGTATTTTATCAGTGCTTTTCTCATACCCACAGTGAGTATTTAGGGAGCACCTACCATAGACTTAGCCCATGATCTAGTGAAGTTTCAGGGCAGTGTATTGAACGCAGGTCCTAGAGTCTGGCCTTTCCAATACAAGGATAGCTAAGGTGATTAACACTCAGAGGAGTTAACCTGAACCCCACAGAACTCTGTTCCTCAGCCCCAAAGAGAGACTGTTCCTTTTTACTTGAGAAAGTAACATGGGAGGGACTAACACTGTTTCACAGATGCTAACGCCTGTGAAGGAGTTTTATAAAGTTCAGCCATACTTCACACACTGAAACTCAGGATTGGGTGAAGCAGCAAACTAATTTGTATTAAACAAACCTCTCTCTGGGGGTAATTTATGATCAGACAGCAGGAGATTTCTGGGGGATGTTGGAAACTCACTTTAACTGAACCTTTGACAGAGTAAAAATTGTTAGCTCGAGGTTCCGCAGACAGTGTGACTTGTATCTCCAGTCACCAAACCATATTACTCCAGCTTCTGTCCCCAATCTCTTCATCACTAGAGACACTGGATGAACTTTGGTCAAGGGTGTTTTCAGTTATAGATTGGTCTAAATCAAGAATTCTAGGGGACCCATGGCCCATGGGTCCTCACCTCCCCCCCCATCCAGGGCCCTGGAGAACATGGAAGGGAAAAAAATTACACTTTTATTTCCACTGACCTCTGATGGAAATTGAGCATTCCCTTTCAGTCATTTCAAAACCTTGGCTTAAAGAGTGTGTCAGTTTTACCAGACTGCCATGACAGAAAAAAAAGTATAGGAACTTCTGGCCAAGATGGGCCTTTGAGGGCCAGTCCAACTCTTAAGATTCTTTCCTGATTAACCCCCAGCTCAAAATGATCTCTGCCTCCTCTAATTTCTCTTAAGTACTTTGTATTACCTCTCATTGTAGACCTGTCAGTCAACAAGTACTTATCGGTCACAACTGTGTGTCACACTCTATACTAGGCACTAGGGAGACACAGATAGAAGCGAGAGTGCTTGTCCTCAAGGACCTTACATTCTTTGAGAGGAAGCAACATGTACACAGATAAAAATATAAAGATATAGATATGATGTGGGTTTACAGGAGAAAGGAAGGAGGGAGGTATATTTCAGGCAGGCTAGAGACAGTATGAGAAAAGCCAGGAAGGTAAGGAAGTGCCTTGCTGGTACAAAACCCCACTGGCTCACGTAAAACATTAGTGTGACCTGCAATTGCTGTCATTTTTCATCTTATCCCTTTTTGACTCTTTCAAGGAGATCCATCTTTGAGATGACACCTGCATCCATGCAGACCAGTAGGGTATGTGGCATGTTTGAGAGTCAGTGAGGACATCATGTCAGGGAAAATACAACACTTCAGTTGTACAAGTCAGAACATTCTTCCTCTCCCAAAGCCCCGCCTTCATTGAGTCCCTTTTCCTCCTGTTCGTTCCTGGTGTCCTGATGTGTAAATAAATGATCAGATTCTTTTTAAAAGGCATATTGTGCAGCATTCCTCCCTGCTCCCATCAATTCCCCTGTGTTGGCCAGATTTGAGTCTGAGAAAATAAGCCAAAAGTCAGTAAGCATTTAGTAAGCACCTACTATATGTCAGATATCATCTTTGCTCTTGGGAGCTAATAGGAGAGACAACATGCTAATACCTATGTACAAACATGTTATAGACAAGATAATCACAACAGTAAAATAACAGCTAGTATTTATATGCACTTTAAGGTTGGCAGAACATTTTACAAATATTGTCTCACTTGGTCCTCACCATGACCCTGTGGGTTAGATGCTATTATTATCTCTATTTTACAGATGAGGAAACTGAGGCAAACCAGGGTTGAGGAATTTGCCCAAGGTCACACAACTAGTAAGTGTCTGAGGCCATATTTGAACTCAGATCTTCCTGGCTCTGGGTTCATTGTTCTATCCATTGCCCAACCTAGCTGGAGATAACCTCCAATGGGAGGCACAAGAATAAGGGGGGATCAGTCAATGACAAGATAGGTCACAAAATTCATTCTTTAAAGTTCATGCATCTCATTCACAGAAAAGACCTTCTATTCTCTTTCTCTTCCTTCCTCTTTATAAAATACCACAGTCTCCAAAACTTGCAGGTGACCCATAAGCCAATGGAAAGACAGACACATGGCGGGTGTAAATAGGGCGTGCATCATGCCAAGGACATCCTACGGTTATGGATGACCTCCATCGTGTAAGGCATCATCAGGAAAAGGTGTGACTGGGAAAAGGAATCAGGCCAGTCCCACAGCCAAAGTGAGGGACTGAGAGCTGACAGATGGCTGGTCAGACTGCAGCACTTGTACCCTAGAACAATCCTAAGACCTAGAGGAAGGCCTCCTGCATATTGGACAGCTCTTCTCTAAAAACTCTCTGGAAGGACTAAGGCAAACATTGCATGGGATGGTGTGGCAAGTGAAATCTGAAATTGAGGGGGGAGTCTGCCCTTAGGGTGAGGGGGGAGGGGGCAATCTTCCACAAAGAAATCCCATAGTAAAAAGGGACTTTTTCTGACTCATCCTGGGGGTCTCAGTGCTGGCTTAACCTGGCTGGCTTTACCAAGAACTGTGGTGGATGAAAGTTGAAATGACTGAGGAAACAGGTTTGAGCTTCTGAGTATACATGCCAATTGCATGACAGATTGGGACCAGGCCTCCTCATCATGGCACTGGACCCCTATACAGGAAGAGATAGATTCCTATGCATTAAAAGAAAGCATTTAACAGGATGTAAACCAGGATACAATATTAGATAATCTGATTTCTAACTAGAGGAAAGATTAAGGGCTTTCTGAGTTGGGAGGGGAAGAGTGAACAGGTGCAATTTTCTGAAATCAGAAGGAAAAAAAAGCATCCGATTCCCTTTCCCCAAGTGTCTATTCAATCAAAGTAACAAGGAAGCAGTAGCTGATTGACCAGTATGGGACCAGTTTTCAGGTAAAACATTTGGGTTGCTTGAGATGAACAATTCTGAGAAAACTCCTTGCATCCATCTTTGGATCTGACTGGCTTTCTAGTCAGCATAACCTTGAGCCTTAGTTACAGGTTTCTAAGCAACAGGTAGAGGTGGATCACCTTCTCAGCCACCTAGGCCTAGGTTCAAACAGTACAATAAAGACAGAAATTGGAGTAGACCCATAATTGAATGGAAAGGGAACTGAGCTCCAGAATTGAGTCACAAGATGGAGTCATTGTGGTTTGCCCAATACTCACACTTCCCACGATGAGAAGTCAGGGATGGAATTTGCACCCTCAGAAGGAAACTTAAACACTTGTGCAAACAGGGGACCCTACCTGCCAACCAGAAAACCTAGTTGTCCAAAATAATTCATCCCCCAAGGGCTCAAAAGAGCTAAGGTTTTTCACCGTATATGATAATTAATCATCAAAGGAAAGGCAGTGTTGTGTTTTAGATAGGATGCCAGACTTAATAGAAGGACTACTTGGGTTCAAACCTTGCCTCAACTGGTTCTGTGGCCACTGGCTGATCACTGCACCTTTCAAAGCTCCAACTACTGTCTAAGACTATAAGCTGGGTTGCAGTCTGTGTGGATGACAGTTCCCACCAGTCAAAATCCCATAACCTATCATGGAAAGAGTTCTGAAATCAGAGGACCTGAGTCCAAATCCTGGCCCTGACACTTCATGAAAGACCTTGGGCAAGTCCCTTAATCCCTTCAAGCCTCAGTTTCTTCATCTATAAAATGGTTGGACTAGGTGGCTACCATTCATTTAGGGTTCTAACTCTGAACCTATGCCCCTATGATCTACAATAATAAAGCGATTAGAGAATTCTAACAGGTCCTTGTAGCCTTAGTAAACCAACAACAGGGCTCAGATTTCCCTCCAGAATTTACTTTAAAGTTCTAAAGCATATGTCAGCTGTATCTGACAATATCAACCTCAAACTCTCCAAGGCTACTGGTATTAGATCTCTTGGGATATGATGAATTGTGGAGGGTGTTGGATGTTCCTCTGTTCTCTCCTGAGGGATGGAGTGATTTTCATAGTCTAACATATTTCTCACTGGCTCAAAGGTGAAAGGACTAAAAGCCAATCCCCTAAGAAGTTATTTTGTGGTGATTTCCCCCTTGCCAGTCATGAAAATCTGAAGGTATGAAGACAACACCAAGACCTAAGTTAAGTTCCTTTCTCTGCCCACATGATAGCTGTGTGACCTTGGGCAAATCACCTTCTGGGCCTCAGTTTCCCTTTTGTAAAATCGAGACAATAACCCTGCCCCATCTCATGGGTTTGTTGGGATGAAATGAGAGTACAGGTGGAAGTCAGCACTATGGGAATGTGTGTTGTGAGCTAGGAGCCAGTTCTGGCCTTGACTTATTCCTCTGCCAAGCTGAGCCTATGAGGAAGCCAAGAGGTTGACCTAGTGACAGTGTAGGTTTTTCCTTGTCTGTTGAGAGTCCTTGGACAGGGAGGGAATTGTGAAGAATTCACTGTGGGGAGGGCAGAAGATGAGGAGTGATCAGTGAGCTTCCTAAGCCTCCTAATTAAGCCACAATCCTTCCCCTCTGGTTATGGCAAAGAGAAGAGGGCAGGAAGTCAGTGTTGAAGCAGATACTTCTGTCTCTCTGAGACTGTACAAATCATGTTTAAGTATCTGCCTACCCTAATGAAGGCAGATGTTTTCACTGGGGCTGATGGTGCTAGTGAGATTAGGCAGGTCTTTCCAAGACAGAGAGGCCTTAAAAGACCCTCAGACTGACTCCAGGAAGGAATGACTGAGTTAAATGAAAATAGAATCAGAGAGAAGATGGTGAACAGCTGTTCTTTGTCAGCAGTGAGACTGGGATAAGAGAAAGTAGAATTATATGCAGTAGGAGGCACTTGTTCATGGATGTCAGGATACAAGAATAGACCCTGGAATTCTGTATCTCTTCTCACCTGTATGGAAATCTGAGGAGCCCTGCAAGTGCCCCCACTGAGGGGGAGACAAGTGGAACAGAATTTATGAGATGCCACAGGGCACTCTGGAGGACAGAGGACAAGAGAGTGAAGAGATCTGTGAATTGAATGGATGTGCCAATCTGGAAATCTCCTTTCCTTCTGTGACCTTGGAGAGGGGCGTCTGGTAGCCGTGCTGGGCATGAAGAAGGGACAGCTTCTGAGATCGGCCTGAGCACTTGAGATCTGACTTCCTGCTTAAATTGAGGGAGTGCAGCAGCTGGTGTTTGAAGCTTCACCTTCCAGCAACAGACTGTGATTGAAGACTGAACTATAGCAATCAACTTTCAGTGGCCGTGAGCGGCCACAGCCTGAGAATCTATGTACTGAAGATCAGAACCAGAGGAGAAGAGCTAAAACCATGAGTCAGCATTCTCCTGAATCTCCCTGGTGCCTGGAGATTAAGATGAAAGGGACAGGCACATCAGCTAGTGAGGTGGAGGGGAAGATAGCGTTCCCTCTTCTACGTCTTGGTGTAGTCATTGACCTCTGGGGGCCCAGACACACAAGCCCCTCCTTGAGCCTTTCCACGACCTGTGGAAAGAGGTGTCTCAGAATGATTCATCAGCATCCCAGAGATCTGAAAGGGTGAGAGGGTTTGGGGAATGTGCTTGGATAGGAAACCTCCATGTGGGAGTATCTACCATACTTCCTTCATTTTTACCATAATCAATAAATAGTGTCCACAGTACATTCAGTCAGTTACTAAACATTTATTAAGTACTTACTGTGTGTCAGGCATTCTGGGGATACAGAGAAAGGCTAAAAACAGCCCCTACACTCGAGGAGCTCACACTTTAATGGGAGGAGAAAATATGCAAATAACTACACATATAAAGTTATATACCAGCTAAATGGGAAATAACCAAAGGAGCAAAGGCAATAGAATTGAGAAGGATTGGAAAAGCTTCTTGTAGAACGTAGGATTTTAGCTGAGATTCAAAGTCCCTTTGTCACTGGGCTGAGAGAGGAGATTCCAGATTCACCTGAGGGCAATATCTAGATATATCCAATTTCTAATATCATCCCCTAGTTTAAATTCCAAAACCAGTCAGGGGGATTACTTGAATACTTTCAGGCTGAACATCCTCTAGTGGCCAAAGTGGGGACTGCAGTCTTTTGGAAGATCGTACCATAAGTACACTAGAAAAACTGCAGTGACCGCTGAGATAGGTGGCTCCGGAACAGCTGGAACTGAGGGATGACTCAGAGATTAGATTTGCCTGAAAAAATAATCACTGCGGGGCCACCTGCCTTCCTTCTGCTGAAAGACTCTCAGCAAACATTTATGAAGAGCCTACTATGTGCCACATACTGTACTCAGCTTGGGAATGCAGAGGCAAAAGAGCAGCCTCTGCCCTCAATGAGATTTTGTGCTATGGGGAGCAACATGAATGCATATTCGTTGTTTTTCAGTTGTGTCCAAGTCTTTCTGTTTCTCCTTCTTTCCCTCTCTCTCTCCCTCCTCAAATGACCTTTTAAATACTCCTTACTGTCAGCCTCTTTAAGTCTTGCCCCATCCCCAAAACATGCGGTACTTCTTAGCCTGAGACATAAGTAGAAACTTGAAATCCCAGGAATCTCAGCAGGTCTGGGTCATTTCTGCTGCCTCTGGGGGAGGTATAAACTATCCCTATGGCAGGGATACACTGCTAACTGTAAAGTTTAGATTAGGGAAGGGAAAGACTGGAGGCAGAGAGACTAATTCCATTATTTTGACCGTCTAGGTTAGAGATGAAGTGGTCCTGTGAGTCAGTGGTGGCCATGAGCCAATTTAGGTTGCTGCCACTATTGGATAGCCCCAAGGAGGCTTATGGCACAAACCTAAAATGTCACATACAACCCAACATATGCTAAGTTCATGGACATAAAAGCTTGGAGGGACCTCTGAGGCTATCCAAGTCCAGCTGCCTTCATTTTACAGATAAGGAAACTGAGGCCTAGGGACGTGAAGTCAGTTGCCCAAAATCACACTGGTAGTCCATAACAGAGCCAGGATTTGAACTCAGGTCCTGGCTCCAGATTTGGTATTCTTTCCCCTGCATACCCCACTATGTTGGCGAACCCTGACATTATTCAGGTCAGTCAAGGAAAAGTAACTTGGTCAAGTGTCTGAAGCAGGGTTTGAACTCAGGTCTTCTTCTGTACTCCACATCCACCACTCTATCCATTGCTCCCTCATATAACTCCAGCATCTAGCAACAGTAGGTACTTAATAAGTGCTGATTTTTTATTTGATATAGTACACACTGAACTCATGGAGTCATAGACTTTAGAGCTAGAAAGAATTCAGAATCAATCAAACGATAGAAGTTTCTGTAAAGATCATCATCTGCCATCTTTAATTTCATAGATGAAGGACCCAAGGCCTTGCCTTGCCTCGAGGTCCCACTGGCGGCCCTTGGGCTGGATGCCCTTTCTCTTGAACACTCAGTGAATGCCCTTGGAGCAGGCACCTGTGGGAGGCCTTCCTCTGGTCCTCCTCCTGCCCACCTCTCTCACCACTCTTCTTCTGCCTCCCTCCCTGCATCTCTTCTTCAGTTCTTTCTTGATGTCCCCTCCCATGGTGACTCCACACCTCTCTCATGTCTTCGCTTGTTACTTCCCTCCTTCTGGCCTCCCAGTATGTTTGTGGCATTGTCATTCTCTGGTCACCCGAGCTCGCTGCCACCCCTTCTCAAGGACAATGGAGGCTCCTTGAGAAAGGGATTGTTGCCTTTATGTATTTGCCTCTCCAGTGTTCAGCATGGTAGCTGACACATAATTAACATAAATGCTTGTTGACTGAGTCAGTCAGTCATAACTCAGCCTCATCCCCCCACGCCCAGGGAGTCACCAAGGTCTGCAAATTCTGCCTTTGAAAATGACTCTGCATCACACTTGTTGCAGGCCCCTCTTTTTTCCAAATCTCCAGTCTTTCTCTGCTTTATTCTACCCTATACTGCCATGCTACTATACATATCTGGCCATAGATCATAGGGTTAGAGCTGGAAGGGACCTCAGAGATCTTCAAGTCCAAGTCCATCATTTTACAGAGAAGGAAACTGAGACTCAGAAAGGTTAAGCCACCTGTCCGGGATCACATAGCCAATGAGAATCAGAGGCAGGATTTGAATCCAACTCTTCCCAGCTCTGAGTTCAGCACTCAGTCTACTGCAATTACCTCTTATTCCTGCCCAAAGACACTCAGTCATGACCCATTGCCTCTTAATACCTTAAGTCTAACTTGTGTGAGTTCATCCTTCATTGTCGAAGAAGACCATGTCATCAGAGAAATAATGACATGACTTGCACTTGATTTTGTTTTGAGTGAGGAAGGGCTGTTCGGGTCACCAGCCTCACTTCTCCTCCAGAGCCATCGGAATCCTGGAGATGACCCAGAATGAAACAATTGGGGTTAAGTGACTTGCCCAAGGTCACCCAGCTAGTGAATGTCAAGTGTCTGAGGTAAAATTCGAACTCAGGTCCCTGGTGCCCTATCCACTGAACCACCTAACTGTCCTAAGTCTAACCTAATTTGATACTCAAAGCCCTTCACAATCTGCAAGGGCTATTCTCTGTTCCTCAAACTCATCCAGCAGCTTTCCTCTCTCATGCCTTTGCCATGAAAGTGTTCCTCAGTCCTGACCCCATTGCCCAGTCCAGTGACTTATCAGCCTTCATCTGCTTTGACCTTTTGGTTACACTTGATGCTGGCCTTCTCCCTCTTCCATCACCTCCCCTCCCTTGATTTGCTTCACTGTTCTGTTTTCCTGCTACCTCTCTGTCTATGTTTCTCTCTTTTCCAGTTCACCTTCTTCCTCCCACCCTCTAAGTATCCATCAAGGCCCTTCTTTTCTTCTCTTCTTTCTTGGCTAACTTCCCAACTTCCTTGTCTCTCTTAATGACACTTAAATTCTGCCCATCAAAATCACCAACCCATCCTTGAGTCTTCCCGCTCTGTTCCCTCCCGGCATCCAGTAGGTTGCTTCCTGAGTCTCCCCCATTGTAGCTTTCCATAGTTAGGAGTAAAAGAAAAGCTGAATGTGTTTGAGTAGCTTGATTGTGCCCACATAGCACTGTAGGTGCCTGGGTGGAATCGTTTTATTCTGACAATGACTGCTGCTTTATAAAGTTTACCTTTTGGTAACACCTGAACAATTCGATACCCTGAGAAGGTAGTTTGGGAGCCAGAGGTCCTGACTTCTGTCACTTCCTGTATGACTTTGGACTAGTCCCAGTCTTTCTGAGCTTCAGTTTTCTTATTTGCTAAAGAGGAGATTTAATTCCATTTTCTCCAAGGTCATTTCTAGATCTAATCTGTGACCCTAAATTGCCAAGCTGAGATAAGGCTGTTTGCTGTTCAAAACCTAACTCAGATTGCATTGTCTCTGCAGAGGAAAGGACATTGTATCCAGAAGACTACATTCCTCTCTACCCCCATCTCCATTATGCTTTCAGAAGTCACTTTCTCCTTACCCCATTTCCAAATGTTACTCAAGTTTAGCAGTCAAAATGTCCTATCTTTTTTTACTCATTGTAATCTGTTTGGTATAGTCCTACATATGCTTAATCCAGGCTCCAGAGAGTAAACTCATCTGTCAACCTAGTAATGGTCTTATTGTATTTTTATATCATTTCATCTCTTTGTTCCTCTGCCCTGTTCCCTGCTATTTTGGCATTCCTTTGGCCTTCTGGAACATGGCCAGCCTCCCTCCTGTTGATGTTTAGTGAATCCAGCTGAGTCATCATGCCAAGGAACCATTCTGTCTCCTATATTTCTCCCAAGAAAATTATTTCTCCCGAGAAAAATAAAGGAACTAGATATTTC
Organism: Bettongia penicillata ogilbyi; assembly: GCA_023548195.1. NCBI lineage: Eukaryota > Metazoa > Chordata > Mammalia > Diprotodontia > Potoroidae > Bettongia > Bettongia penicillata. The sequence goes on along the minus strand of JAJHZJ010000284.1, from coordinate 6,612,949 downwards.
TAAAGATAAATGAAAACTAGCAAGGCAATTTCTTTGTTCAGTCATGTCTGACTCTTTGTGCTTCCATTTCAGTTTTCTTGGCAGAGATACTGCAGTGGTTTGCCATTTCCTTTTCTAGTTCATTTTACAGATGAGGAAACTGTGGCAAACAGGGTGAATTGACTTGCTTAGGGACATGCAACTAGTAAGTGTCTGAGACTGGATTTGACCTCAGGTCTTCCAGTCTCCAGGCCCTGCTCTCTACCCACTGTAGTGTCACCTAAATGCCCTAAATTCTATCAAAAGGGATCAGTTAAAAGAGAGGATTCTGGGAAGATGGCAGAGTAGGTCAGAAAATTCCAAGCTCTCCAGACTTCCCCCCAAAACAAGACAAAACAGTACCTCAGGGCAAATGTAGAGCAGTGAAAACAAGAGCTGGGCAGACCAGTAGTCCTCTTGGGACATTAGGAAGAAAAATCTCAGGACTGAGGTTTGTCCAGGTTAAGTATAAACGCCTCCAGGCTAATTCCACTGAAACCACTTATGAGCCCGGGGGCTAGGTGGATTGGGGCCTAGGCACCAACCACAGGAATTTTCACCTCCTAGACAGTAACGGGAGTTGGCATTTGAGGGGGGAAGATCAAGGGAACCTCTGATGACAAGGAACACCAAGCCCAGCTGTGCTTCAGTGGGTTAGCCACACCGCTGGCTGTGAACACCTAGACGAAGGTGCAATTCTTTCATAGATACCATCCCCAATAACCCAGGACTAAAGATGATTACAATAACAGACATTTAAAATATATTTTAAATGAACAGGCAAGGAGAAAGAACCCAGCCACACAAAGTTACTACAGGAATAGAAGGCACTGGAATCCATCTTCAGAGGGGGATATTGAAGAAAAAAAAGCCTCTCCTAACTCAAAGAGTAACATCAAATGATCACCTGCCCAAAAAGAATTCAGAGAAGAACTTTAGAAAGACTTTAAAAATCAAATGAGAGACTGAGAAAAATAATAAAAAAAGAACAGTTCAAGCATAAGATTATGAAAAGGAAGTCAATCAACTAGAAAAGGAAATCCAGAATCTTAAGGAAGAAAATGACTACTTAAAAATTAGAATTGGACAAAGGGAAGCCAGCGAAGTTATGAGAGATGAAGACATAACAAAACAAAATATAAAAGAAGAACAACTGATCTGGAGAACAGATCAAGAAGTCTATCCTCTTGATGGATATGATCTAATTTCTTCTTAACAAGTCTCCCCTTTATAAACTGTGTTATAGTTACTTGGATATTCAGAGTCCCAAAAATCTTAGTGCAGTTTAAAGTTTTTAAAACTATACAAAGACTTTTGAATCACCCTGTACTTTTCCTTGTATTCCCTATGCTCAGCCCAGTGCCATACACACGTAAGGTATGTAATGATTATTGAACTGAAATCCAGACCCTTCAAAGCCCGGCTCAAATGCTACCCTCTCCTTATAGACACATATGAATGTCCGTTTTCTGAATTCCCATTAAACTTTGGTTGTACCTGTCTCAGGCACCTTCACGCTCTAGTTAATTTTTTTTTTCACATATGTACTTCCATATTCTCTCCCCTCTACTAGACTGTGGGTTCTGTGAGAGCACAGTCCTTCTCACTCAGCCTTAGATAAGGGTTCTTGCCATAGGTTTGTTTCACAGTCCTTGGATAGATTTCAGGGAGGCTACGAATTTGCTGTTGTTGTCTTAAAATTTCGATAACCATATTTCAATGAAATTGGTTTCCTTTGTAATCTTATATATCTTTATGCTTTTAAAAAGATGATTCTTAGAAGGGTCCAGAGACTTCACCAGGACACAAAAATGGTAAAGAACCCCTGTGCTAGACAGATGGACAGACAGACCAACGTATATACAACGGACAGAGGGATGGGTGGATAGAGAGGTGGATGAAAAGAGACAGATAGACAGAAGGACAGACAGACGAACATGTAGGCAACAGACAGACAAGAAGGATGGATGGATAGAGAGGTAGATGAGTGGAGACAGACAGACAGACTATTTATTAAGCCTTTGCTATGTGCCAAGCACAGTGCTAAGTGTTGCAGGTACAAATAAGCAAACCAGACCCTATCCTCAAGGACATAAGACAAGACACATAGGAGCTGGAAAACCCAGTGGGGAGGAGCAGAGGCGGAAATATGGCAGTCGTGGAGGAGGAGGAGTTCAGATGTGACTGAGTGAAGCATATCTGGGTTCCTTCCTAAAACTGTGATCTCCAGGGGGAAAAGAGAAGGGGCCCTAGACAAGAGGTTTTTTCAGGATGATGCTGTGACAGGTGAGGAGAAACAGGAATCAGTGGATCAATCAGTCAGTATTTATTAAGCGTGTACTATGTGCCAGACACTGCGCTAAGAATCCAGAGAGGAGGCCAAGTGGGACCAGACCCACGATTTCATTGGCAAAGGAAACTCATGGTGAGAAAGCTGTGCGATGCGGCCTGGTGGAACTGCCTGGGGGACTGGAAGAAGTGACTTTTCCTGGGTCCCAGGACGGTGGGTGTTAGAGGTGGGTTTGAATCCAAGTCTTGCTCCCTCTGAGAAGCTCTCTCCTCTAAACCATGCTGCCTGTCCCATATAGACCTTAATAAGTGGGGCTTGATTTGGCTAATGTTGATGACAACTGCAGGTAAGTCTAACCGGCCTCCTCTGTACTTCTTTGCTTTAGCTTTGAGGGAAGTAAGAGTAAAATTCTTCATATCAAAGTGACCGACTCCCCAGGAGAGGATCTTTTCTCCCATTTCCGGCTCGCCTCTCACTTCATGGGTAAGCATGGCCATTGCGGGTAGGGGAAGGGGCCACAAAAGCTGAGAGGAGAAGTCACCCTCCTGCTCTCTAGCTGTGGTAGATATTATCTCAGATGGACTGTATTCTCTCCCAGATGTGGAGTGGAAAGCTGTGCCAGTGTAATAGAAAGCTGGAAACGGTGTCTGCTGCCATGCAGAAGCCCTCAGTCTCCCCTGACATAGTCCCCAGGGATCCAGTCACTTTCTTTGATGAAGAAGTTCCTTTTCCCATTCCTGACAGAAGGCATATCCAGGAGCCTCCTCTGTGGAGCGAGACCTTAGAAAGTGGAGCTGGAGGGAAGCACATCAATCACACAAACTGAGTGATGGGGCCTAGCAAGAAAGGAGAGGGCATGGTGGAGCTGCCACTATCACCCAGCACCTGTCACAAGGGCAGTGCCTTCTCAGGCCAGCAAACTGGCAAGAGCAGTGTTGGCGGAGTGGGGATGTGTCTGCCTCCTGGACCAGCACCATCTGAAAAGCCTCAGCCAGAGAATCATAAGGAGTGAAAGTCACTACCCTCCTGCCTTGAGGACGGGACAGCTGGGATGTCCAGAGTGTGGATACGGAGCTGCTGAGGACAGATCCGAAGATTATTTGTCCTTGGCTCCCTGCCCACTTTCTCATTCTCTCAGGGAGAGACCAGCCTTTTCCCCATCCTGGTGTGTTAGAAGTTTGCCTTTGCTCTGTGATATGCTGCTGTTTTCACTACAGTTAACTCTAAGATACAGTGGTTGAGTGTGATCTTCCTGCTCCGTGTATGTGGGTCTTGCACAAATATAACAGCAGAGGAGGCAATAGGTAGAATATACATAGGGAAAGAGAGATTCTTTTAAATGCTGTGGGGGAATCCCACCCTTCATGGGGGCTTAGGGCAAACAAAAGAGAATAACTGAGCCATATTTGATGTCAGGTAGCTGGAGATGCAGAGGATAGAGCGCCCAGCCTGGAATGAGGAAGATCTGAGTTCAAATCTGGCCTCAGATACTTTCTAGCTCTATGACCCTGGGCAAGTCCCTAAAAGGAGTCATGAAGAATTGGACGCAACTGAAAATAACAAATGACACAATTTTATGTAAACCAAGTCCCAAGGCCCTTTGGAGTGGGACTCTGCTCACTGGTGATGAATTCCTGAAACTGTGTGAGGGGCAGGGTAGAGGTGACCAGAGTCAAGGAGAGGAGGGCCCAGCTCTCTTTGGTCTCTTGCAGTCTCTCAGCTCTGTTGAGTGTCTTGGGGATCTGCAGTAACTTTGGCCTCTTCTGGCTTCCATCTTTGAGAGATGAGATGGATGATGTCAACCCCACTTGAGGTTGATGAAGGGAAAATAAGGTTGGGCAAAAGCCACCATGAGAGTGGCTGGCAGGTTTCATCATGTCCTTCTCCCTGTTTGCTACACTGGAGACTTTGGGACATTTCCCTTTGTGTGAAATGGGTGACCCTCTTATGATTTAGGTGAATTACCGCACCCCCAGTGAGAGAAGTCCCTCCCTCTGTGCTGGCTGGTGTATATCCCACTATGCAGTCATATCTCTCATTTCTATTTTGCCATTGATTTGGATAAATGGGTTTCTTTGCTACTTCCTATATGTGTTCCTTATGGAACTGGTATTTGGTGGGAAGGAGTCAAACCTCCAATATAAAGCTCGAGTCCTCATTTTCCCATGAATAAATAGCACCAGAAGTTTGGTATCCCCTCCATCCCCCAGACAAACAGAATTTATGGGAGCAGATAGATATGCTTGTGTCTCAGTACCCTCCCTCTGAAGAGAAGAGATGAGTGTGGCCAGACTTCTGGCCCCAACCTTCTGCTTCCTCTCCTGGCAGGAATTAAAGTCTCCCTTGGAGAAGGGTAGGGAGACAAAGGCTAGAGATGCCTTTTGTACTTCCTTCCAAACTATCCAACAATACTCTTGTGCCATTGGGGGAGAGACAGCCTCACTACATTTATAACTTCCCTAACTGGTGGAAATGTGGTTTCAGACCATATTAAGCAAAAGAGTCAACAGTTTGGGTCAAGGAAAGATGGGGAGTAAGCTGGAGCATCTCATCTCCATTGTCTCCCCACCACTGGTTTAAAATGAAAACCATTCTCCCCAAGGGACAGACCTGAAACAGTGATCCAAGTCCTCTCCCGGTGGGGCAGGCAGAAGGAAGTATAGACCCACCCCACACAGAGGTGGGGGCCAAAAAGAGGGAATGACTTGTCCTCTTCTGCATACACTGGGGAATAAGGAAATCTACCTCCCAGCAACTCTTGTAAGAGAATAGGATGCCAAAGGTAAGCTTCTGGTTGCAGCAATGACCCAGACAATTCCAGAAAATGCTTGTAGAGTGTTGTCAGAGGCCTTTCAGACTTCCTGTAGTCATGTCCTAAAGCAAGGCGTTTCCCATTATTAGCAGTACCAATCCATCTAAAAGCATATGTGAAATACCAACTCTAGGCTAGGCCCTGGGCCTACAAACCGAAGGATAGAAGAATTTCAGATCTTAAGAAGCTCATTTGTATAGTGACTTGCATTTTTTATAGAGTCTTAATTTTATGCATGAGGAAACTGAGGATCCAGAGGTAAATTCAATTCAAAAGACCTTCATGAAGCACTGACTATGTGCCAGGTGACTCAGTGGTTAGAGCACTGAGCTAGGAGTCAGGAAGACCTGAATTCAATTGTGACCTCAAACAGTAGTTTTGTGACCTTAGGTAAGTCACTTTACCTTGTTTGCCTAATCTGCTAGAGGAGGAAATGGCAAAGCAGTCTAATATTTTTACCAAGAAAACTCCATGGACAGCATTGGTGTGCTATGGTCCACAGGTCACAAGGAGTCGGACATAAATGAACCACAAGGTGTCCAGCAGCCCCACAAAGACCTTCTCCTAAAATCTCATGAGTACCAGGAGGTATTGAAGACTCTACTCAGATGAGTTTCTCTTGCTTTAAGTGATTGGAGTTCAGTGCTGGCAGCAGACTTTCTGAGGACCATTCCAGCTCATTCCCCACCTAGCCAAGGCCATTTGGGGATTACTTCTTTGGCCATGATAGCCCATGGGAGCATCCAGGCTGGGTGATTCTACCAACTCGCAGTCATACTTGTGGCTTAGATTTCTCATAAGGATGTCCCCTTCTCACTCACTGGGCTCTAACAATAGCCTGGTAGGAAGTTTTCCTTCCTCGGTGGCTCCTGAGCCCCTACTGGACACACTCCTACACACCCTTCATTTTTGAAGAGGATCAATGACATCACTATGTGACATATCTTGACTTACGTGTGTACTGGATTTAAGTGAGGCAGAGTTGTGTAAGTAGAGTGCCAGGCCTGGAGTCAGGAAGACTCATCTTCCTGAGTTCAAATCCAGCCCCAGACACTTGCTAGATGTGGGGCCCTGGGCAAGTCACTTAACCCTGTTTGCCTCAGTTTCCATATCTGTAAAAATGAGCCAGAGAGGAAAATGGGAAACCATTCCAGTATCTTTGCCAAGAAGACCCCAAATGGGGTCATGGAGAGTCAGACTTGACTGAAACAACTCCACAGTGCCTGCTTCAGTCTTTTTCATGGCTTTTGCAACAAATTGTTCCCATCTGCCCATTCTGCTGAGGACAATCTTCACATGCTTGTGGTAGATATCCTTGTGCTGACTACCTTCCACAACTATAAACAAGGTCTTTGGGCAGTGTACAATGGAGGGTACAATGGTAGTGAGGCACATGTGCAGAGAACACATGGGAAGCTCCCCTGTCTGCTGGGCTCACTGGGTTGGTACCTTACGAATTCATAGCTTACATGTCTTTTAGGAGACAGGTCCCTTAAAACTTCCTTTTCCCATGACTATCAGTCTTTATCCATTTGCCTTCAGTGTATCTGTCTACTTGGTATAGGTATCTCCACTGCTGTGTAGCCACTACCACTTTGGTGGACCATACTACTACCACCATTCAACACTAACCCAGTCATGGGACCTCTGATGGGATCTCCTGGACTCACAAAGTTATATGGACACTTTAATACTCATTCAACTTGGATCAAGAGAAAACAAATACAAGAAGTCAAAGATGCTCACAGTCAGATAGGAAACAGGGCAATGTTCTTCTCCTTGCTTGGCTCTCAAAGCAGCCCTCTGTCCTGGCAGTCACTAAGGAAATTGAGAGAAGGAAGAGCCTGAGGCCCCTTTCAGATGTCCATTGGGTTTGGGGTCATCAGCCATTTTGGAGAACTCTCCATCATTTCCCATTGTAGACTCCTGAGTCAGTCATGCACAGAAATGAACTTCTCAAGTCCACATGGCCCCTTAGACTGGAATCAGAAGGGGGAATATCTGTACATGCCCCAGGAACTGGCCTCCATGGGTTAATCCATTCCCATTACACCATGAAACAAAGAGAAGTACAAAAGGGTCCTTATTCTCTTCTGGCTCCCTTCCTCTTGTGCAGGGATGATGACAAAAGGTTGAGAAAGAGTTATACAGTGGTTAGACTATTTGTAAAAATTGATAGCCATTGATACTCCAAATGTAAGATAACCTGATCTAATGATTGATTAGTGAATATACTCTTGGAGGAACTGAATTATATTCATCCTGACATTCTTGCCATAAAATAAACCAGAAGACGGGGGGAGAATGGGTAATGGCAGCAAATGGTAGAACTGGAAATAGGTTCTTCTGGGTAGAGACAAGCAAAGCAGATAGTAGAGGCAATAGAGTTGCTCTTTTTGGGTACCCGAAGGCAAGAAGAAATATCCATTTGTGGGATGTTTGTTCATCTGACATTGCAGTGCTTGTGACAAGGATTTGAAAAGACCAGCACAGAAGCAACCGCAGGTTATGTACCTTCATCTGTAACAAGGGATGAAGAGGAGAAAAAATCCTGTCAAGGACTTAATCACACTCTCCCTAAGTAAATTAGCAGAAACTGCTACTTAGTGACATCAGCACAAAGATAGCAAAAAGACAGGACAGCGATGAACACACTGGAAAATATGGATAAAGGGAGTGAAGACCAACCCAAGTCACAGAGCTTATACAGAAGCTGTTTGTATGCTTATGTCATAAGTATTTCCTTTGAGAAAGAATGGCAAGACCTTGGACATATTGCATCCTGAATGACATCATGAAAAGTGAAATTGATCATATTTTAAGTGAGGAGAAGTGACTCATTACTTCTGTGAGAGTCATCCCTCCATCAGCTGGCTGGACCCAGACCAACTTGTCAGAGCAAAGATCAAAATTAATATAGGGCTAGAAGAATACAAATGAAGGAGAAAAAAGAAAGAGAAAAATGAGGAAAAGATACAGCATCCTTCTGGGCTTCTGCTCCATTTGACCTGGTAGAACACCCTCTCTTCTCACCAGGCTGACATGACTGTCATCTGATTCTCCTCCTCCCCCCCGACTGCTCATTTTCAGTTTCCTTTGATAACTCAGCCATCATTTCACACACCCCTAATGGGGATATCATGTGCAGTGTTCCATACCTGTAGATCCCCACCTCTTCAAAAGAATGGGGATGGGTGCTGGAACATATCTACTTACTAAAGACTATTAAGTCTTTTTTTGTTGATTATTAAACTTGTTAAAAGTGGAGGCTCTATTAAAAGAGGGTATGGAAAGTACGGAGGCTCTAATAACCCAAACAAGCCTACTAATATCCCTCCATAAGTACAAATCTCTGTAAACTGACAGAAGTAATCTTACCAATCCTATTGGGTGTTTAGGTTCTAGAGTCAGACATGCCTTTAGCCAGTCCTTCTTGGCACTTACCTTGAGTTCATAGAGGTCATGGAAGTTTGCAAGTTCTCACAGAGCTGAGATTTTAAGTCTTATGCTCTCAGCTACTGCCCATTGCTCAGACCCTAGAGCCCCACTATTTAACTAAACAAGTGTAGGCAGTGGCCCCTCTTCCCCGCATGTCTTCTGCACATCAGAAGGGGGTCACAACAGAATCCATTTATGGAGAAAGTTCATGTGCCATTTCCCAGGATGGAAAGGAAATGGGATTTCCCAGAATCAACACAGATCATCTATTCATTCCTTCTTTTGTTTATTCAACAAAGATGTACTCTTAACAAATCACACTTTGCTAAGTTCTAGAAAAGGTACAAAGCTTAGATAAGAAACCATCCCTGCTGTCATGGAGCTGATGGTCTCAGAGGGTGATAAGACAGTTGGAAGATCATGGTTCAATTCTGCCTCTGACACTCAATACTTGTGTGACCTTAGGTAAGCTCCACTGTAAAATAAAGGGATTGGATTAGATGGTCTCCAAGGTCTTTTCCATTTCTAGATTCGTGCTCTTATCATCCTGTGATTATATATGTACATGACATGGGGAGTACATTCAATATGCAAAAACAAAGTGTAAGACAATTCACTTAACCAAGGCAAGGTGGCATTTAATTTTCCAAAACTAATGTGCCTTTTCTTTTTGTTTCAGATGCCCATGTTCGTCTTGGCTCTGTCATCCTCGTTTTCTCTACCTTGGGAATAAGTCGCAGCTGTACTATAATTTTGGCTTATCTCATGCATCGGAATAAAGAATCCTTAAGGGTACGTGGACCAACATTTCTGTTTTCTTCCTTCTTTTCCTTGGAGTGCAGGCAGGGGTGTTCTGGAACTCCACTGAGATAATGGATGTAAAGCACTTCGCAAACCTTAGATAGATGCCGCTAATAATAAAAACAACAATTATTATTATTATCCCCTAGGAGGGTGATGACTTCATTCCATGAGCCTTCCAGTATTCTCCTTCCAAGCTTAAAAAGTGTTTCTAGGCAGTACAGGGATGTGCTGGTAAATGCTTAAGACTCAGGCTCTCAGAATAAAAATATATGCACATAGACTTTTCATTTAATCTGTATCATTAACACTTTCTTAAATCTAGACAACCGGCAAAACAACAAAGCAATCCCTGATCTGTAGCAGTTGTTGGTTTCTGAGGTCATTTGATCACACAGAAGTTTTTAAAGGGGCTTTTCACTAACTGGTTGGAGCTGACTCCAGCACATTTGCATCGGTCTTATGTGACAATCGATAGCCTGGACAGTCAGGTATATATCAAGCAGAGATAGAATTGAAATAGGATCTTAGTGTATCTTTGCTCCAACACTTTTTCTTCATGAAATCAGAGGAACTGGAAAATTACTTAAAAAGTTGGGAAACTTTTCTTCCCCATCCTATTCAAAACTCTACATAACTATAGACCTATATAACTATAGAAAATCTACCCCAGATTAAGATTCACTGAAGATGAATGTTTTGAGCCCTTGCTAAAGTATCTACTTTTATCAGTGAACCAAAGGACATATTAGTTCAAGCAAAAGATAGCAAATTTCATAGTAAATAGTCATCTTCTTTAGAAAGTTCTTTCCGTGTACACATAAGGAACACCACATGACCACTGCACAAAATATACACATAGAGTGTATGTGCCTAGGGTACACCTAACCAGAGCAACTCACACTTTCAGTATTTTCAGGGTTGTTGATGCCCCCTGGTAGTGTCCTACTTCCCTCTACTGGGAGAGTCATCCCTGAAGGACATCACTGCAGTGGTGGTGTTTGCTGTTATCTTGGTCACTGAGTTCCCCCTGCTAGTATATTCTTGTCCTTACCTCTTGAGGGTCACTTGCCAACTAGATCTGTTTTTATCTGTTAGGATACCCTGACTAGAAAGCCCCTCCCTGATAAAAGCAGACAGACAACTCTTTTGTCATAAACAGAAGCTATGAGAGACTTCAAAGGCCACAAGCCAAGACTAAAGTGGAGGGAGAGTTGGTGTATGATATTTTGTTCACAGATGATTGTACACTCAATGCAGCCTCTAAAGTTGAGATGCAGCAATGTATGGATCCAAAGTATGGATCATTTCTCTGCTGCTTGTGCTAATTTTTACCTAACAATTACCACTATAAGAATTCTCTCATACTGTAAAATTTAAATAACCATTGTAGGCCAGAAATGATGCTACACAAAGCAATTTTTAATCTGAATTTTGTTGAAACTAAAAGACAGTGGAAACAATTGTTTAAAACCAGTTCTGTTGTTTTATTAAGCCCTGATAACACTGTCTTACAACTTGAAACAATTTGGCTCTCACTTACAAAAATTGTAAGATTATTTACTAAGTTACTTGGAGTTATTTTTATGATGTTAAACCCTAAAAACCCTAAAATTGGTCACACAGCAACTCTAAAAGCAGATGGAGTGGACGCTCTCTACCTTCCTCCCTTAGGAAGATGACCAAGGTTACTTCTAATGTAGGGCTATAGGCCACATGTGCTGGGATCCCAAAAATAAAATATTGTAAACTTGAAAGATATCCTAGCAAAAAAAAGGGCAAAATAAATTCAAATAATATTGGAAATAGGGAGCTTGCCATAAAGTCTGTGGTTTTCTTCAGTCCAGAGGAAGAATATCATGGGGTGGAGAGGCAGCCCTTTCTCTGGGGTCCCTACTGATTCCCTTATTTTGTAAACTTGCAAGATCCCCAGAAACCATCTGGTGGGCAAGGTCATCAGCCTGGGGAAAAAACTTATTTGGGTTGTGGAGTTCCTAAACAATGGATTCCATCAGTCAGCACCATATCACCCATATGTGAAACTCTTGGATACAACAAAAGGAGAAGTTTTGAATGGTGTGGATAAGTTCACTTACCTTGGCAGTGTACTTTCCGTATGTACACATTAATAATGAGGTTGACACATACGTTGCCAGAGCTAGCTCAGTGTTTGGGAGGCTCTAAAGGAAAGTTTGGGAGAGAAGAGGTATTAGACTGACTACCAAACTGAAGGTCTACAGAGCCACTGTTCTGACCTCATTGTTGTATGTCTACGAAACAGGACAGTCTACCAGCGCCATGCCAGGAAAGTGAATTGCTTCCATTTGAATTATCTTAGGAAGATTCTGAAGATCACAGGATAAAGTACCAGACACTGGGGTCCTTTCTCGAGCTAAATTGCCAAGCATTCAAACTATACTGCAGAGAGTACAACTCTGATGCACTGGTCACATTGTTCAAATGTCAAGCCATGCTTGCCTAAAAGACGATTTTACGTAGAACTCTCACAGGGCAAGTGTTCACATGATGGTCAGGAAAGCAATATGAGGACACTCTCAAGATCTCTCTTAAGAGCTTTGGAATTGATTGTGTGCCATGGGAGACATGGGCACAGGACCGCTCAACATGGTGTGCCCATCTCAGAGAAGGTGCTGTGCTCTATGAGCAAAGCAGAATTGAAACATCACAAAGGAAACATAGGATGCGCAAATTTAGAAAATCCACTCCAATTGTTCATATGAAGTACTTGAACCCGACCCATGGTAGAGCTCACATTGGTCTGATCAGCCACAGTCAGATGCACTGGAACTTGATTCTAACACACTAATGTCATTTTGATCCTCTTTGAGAATGAAGGGCAACCACCCATGAGAGACCATACCCACTCAAGGGGAACTAAACAGAAGCCAGCCAACATTAATCAGCAAAGATTTAAATCTTTTCTTTGACCCTGTGTTTAGAGCTAAATCACAGTCCATGATCCCAAGCAACCATCTGATTTAGGGTTGGAAATTTCTTATACCTTTCACTTAACCCTTTAAGGGGATCTGGTGCCTCCAAAACCTATTTCAGAAATTGATGTCAAAAATACCCACAAAAGCTTTGTGGAAGGTAGGGGAGTAAAGCCCATTTTCTTTCCAAGATCCTTTCTGGATTGGTAAATGAATTTAAGTCAGAACTAAATTTAAGTAAAGAGATTAAGGCCATTGTCTCACCATCCTGTCCCATATTCCTACCCTTTTTATTCTACATATAATATCTATCAGAAGACAAAACAAACTCAACCTAGAGTTGTTCTACGTTGGCCAATGAAAAACTCCATATTCTCCCTACTTGTTCTATGTCTTATTCACTGTATTAGAAGATGAGCAGGCATCTTCTGCAGTGCCCTGGATAATAATGTATTTTTTTTTGGTAAGGTCCTTGGGGGATAGAAGAAGAGATGTATGGTGGTCAGACTCCCAGGAAATTGAGCCTTATTGGTCTAACATTACTTTCATTCTGTTTCATTGAGGAAATCCATTCAAGCTAAGTACAGATGCTACCCTCCTTCACTGTGTATAGGGTTCAAGTTCCCAGTATTAATGGCCACCTGGTAACTAATAAAAGCTAAATATAAATACATTCTTTTATTATGAACATCTTGGGAAATTTTCTATGCATTCTGAAAGACAAGGAGAAAGTGGTGGTGTAGATAAATTCAAGTTAAAACTTCAACGACATAGCCGAGATCAGTGGCAGAGACTAGAAAAGGGCAACTTTCCTCATTTACTCTACTTTTAGGTATTTGAGTTGGAATTTGAACCCAGAGCCTTCTTGACTCCAAGGCCGGGGAGCTCTCTGGCCACTGTACCAGGCAGCCCCTCAGGCCAACCAGTTTAGCCATCCTACAGAGTCTTGACCTGACAGCCACACACGAGGAAAGACACATCAGTATAGCCATTCCAGCATGAGCCTCTCTCTCGGCAGTGATAGAGTTAAGGCTCCCCTATTGTTTCACCAGATCTGCTACTTTGAAGCCTTTCCTAACTCTGCCCTCCTCACCTGATGGCTGGTAACTCTCTTCTGTGAAATTACTTTGTATTGACTTCTTGGATACATGTAGCATCCTCCCACTTAGTAGGCCTGCTACTAAGAGTTAGAGAAACAGAATAGCAGGGGAATGTGGGCTGACAGCCGCCTTAGAGGTCAGCTTGGCACAGGACAGCCAAGGGCTGTCTGGCCACAAGAAGGAAAGCTGGACCCAAGCAAGGCAGAAATATCAAAATTCCACTTTGTGGCAATGCTTCAGTGTCCACAATTCTGGATGTCAAGAAGAGGAAGGAATGAATAGGCAGGTAGGCAGGCAGGAGAGGAGGAAGGAAGGGAAGGAGGGAGGAAGAAAGAGCATTTATTAAGCACTTAACTGTGTACAAAGCACTGTGTCATACTTTGGGAACACACAGAGAAAAATAATCCATTCTAATGAGATGCCATTCTAACAGAGGAGACGGTACGCATAGAAGGCTTCACGGGGAAAGTGGGAAAGCCACAAAGATGTATGAAATGAACTAAAGGCTTTCCCATATCAACCAAATGTGAGACGGCTCTTTCCAGTTATAGGCAAGGGCTCCATCCTGCCTTTTGTCAATAGTATCCTCAGCTCCAAGTCACCAACAACATTCCACTGACAATATAGGGCAAGAGTTAAAAAAATAACATTACCCTTTAACCTAGATTAGATGAAATAAGAGACAAGTTGTAGAACTGCTGAAGTCCAGAGAGGGGAAAGGTTGAGAACGAGGCCCTTGGAAATCCAAACTTTAGAAGTTATACCTAAAAACCAAACAGATGACAGCTACAAGACCAGCATGTCCAATGACTTTGAAAAGGAGAAGAACATACTTAGATCAGTCATTCTTGAGTATAACCACATAAATCCAACTGGAAGACCCATGATGCCAAAACAGAAAATTCCAAATTTAAATCTGCTATATCACCATGAATATGTGTCACACCATGAGTTACATAAAAATACATGAACATTTCAGGACTTTGACACTACAGTCTAAGTAGTAGTCATTGCTGTAGATACCATGCCAACAAGAAATGCCAGTAGGGTCATGGCATTAGCAACTTGGGAAAGTCCTGGAGAACCGGGGATGGACTTTGGAAAATTAATATCTCATACATGCAGTAGAAAACTTGAAGGCTGTACTGGCCAATTAAAGGCAACATAAAGGAAACCTACAGAATGGAACTTGGAAAATAAAAGTATAACCAAAATTGTATTCTCTTAATTAGCAATGGAAAGAACAAGTCCAAAAGTTGAGGTGATATAAGGAGTCAAAGCTAGGCAAAGAATAAAGCAAACAATCCAATGCTGAGTGAAAACTTTACTAGAGGGATAGAGAGGCAAAGAAATCAGAGGGGGGGGTGCCCCAAAGAAGGAGCCGGGAAAACATTTCTGGTTTCTAAATGGTCCAAAGAGCCCAACACAACAAAACTGTGAGCTGGGTCAAACAAGAAACAGGAATTGTGCACACCATTAATAAATGATCGACAGAAACTATGTTAAAGGAGGTGACTGAAACTCCAACTGTTCTGCACTCCTGGAAAGGGGTGGGGAGGCAGGATAATCTGTGACTCTTGGCTTATGTACACCGTAGCAGTATGTGAATGACTAGCAAATCCTACAGAAACCTGATCTATCTTCATTAAGAGAAAGCATCCCATACATTTCTGGAAGATGAGAACACCAGCCAGTCCCCCAAACACAGGATGTTCCAAAAGTCTTAGTTCAGCCATGTACATTAAGAGACCTGAGCAGAACATTTACATGTTTGTGTTCTTTATACAATACATTCACAGTATTTAATCCCTCAAACCTGTAGACACTTAAAAAGAACCATATATTGACTGAGGAATTAAAAGGGCACTCCCAAAAGTCCACAGGTGATAATGAGAGATTCTTTATCTATTTGGTAATTATTGAACAAGTTGTCCCAACATGCCGTAACATCTCAGCTGCCTTCATGATTATAGCAAAACCTCTGACTCCATCTCAACTTGTGACTTGTTCACTTACTGGAACTATGCAGAAATATACCCAAGTGTAGTAAAAGCACTAACAAGCCCTTGATATGCATTCTGAAAAACTAGTTTGTATTTAAAACATGCCACCGATATAACGTCAAGAGGAACTGACATAAATCGTGACTTTCTCTGTTTCTGCCTGAAATTTGTTATTATCCTTCTTACACAGAAGTAAGTCTGACTTCCAAATCAAAGAGAGAGTCAAGCCAAAACATCTTACTAATCATCTGAATAATATGGAGAAGTCTCCATCAAAGAGCAAAGCAAAGAGCTCCTTCATTTTGTGATTTCCTTCTCTAACGATATCAAAATGGTATTTGGGCTCAACAAGTATAATGTTCTTAAAGTATACCAAGGAAAGATAGACACTGAAGGCTTTGAGCCTGAATGTGGGTGTCATATTGAGCCAAATTGATAAAGACATTGACACAGACATTGATATAGACACATTGCACATTAAGGAAACAGAGAGAAGGCTGAATATCCAAGAGATATTCCTGAAGCAGCATCCTGAAATCAAATCTAAATGAAAAGAGTAGGCTTGAAGAATGAAAACTTACCAAGAGCATTCTTAATGTCCATTTTCAGAACTATAAAATAGGTTATAATGGATTTGAAAAGTGTCCTAGCAAAAATCCATCAATATTCATGAAACATAGGGCCTGTCATCTTACATGGGCTGTAGGAGAAAGACAAAAACAGAAAGAAGGAAGCAAATTAATAGTTAAAAAAAAATAAAACTCTTCGGAAATACTTTTGGAACAAGCAGGTACCAATTACTGCACAGTAATTATAATAGTAATAGGCTGACAGTAACACACCTTTCAGTTTCTTTCAGATGACTGAAAACGGTTTTCTGGATAGAATCTGTAGAATGGCTCATTTTCAAGAATGAACTCAAAAGGCACCATATGGGTCACATCCATGTGAACTCAGCTAATAGCATATTGATAATGAAACATCCAACAAGTGAGGGGCTTATGATGAGAGTTCAACACCAGACCATCCCACTAGAAATTACAGAAGGAATATCCTTTAAGGAGCCCAGACTTAGTGACCAAGGTGAATTTTGCAAGGAAATGGCAGAAATACTTTATTCCAGTCTGTCAGTATTTACCACCTATTGAATACCTAGTAAGACATGAACCTATGGCTACAATCATATCTCAGAAGTTTACTATCTTTCATGGACTGACAGATGAAAAATCTCTATCCTGTAAATACAGACTTCAAAATAACTTAGAGAACTTAGCCAGTAAACTTGTATAGAAACTGAACCAGTTTTGTTCTTTTCTAGTCATTTCCAGTCATGTCTGACTCTATTTGGAGTTTTCTTGGCCAAGATACTGGAGTGGTTTGTACTGTTTCCTTCTCCATTTGACAGATGAGGAAACTGAGTGACTTGCCCAGGGTCACACAGCTAATAGATATCTGAAGCCAGATTTAGACTTCCTGATTTCCTGCTCTGGCACTCAATCCACTGGGCCACCTGGCTGCCCTAACTGAACCATTATCGTAGGCCAAACTGTTACCCATAATTGTCTGCCCATAACATTGATCCTTTGAAATTTTGAACATTGTTTCTAACTGATGTAAGCTTACCAGAACTTCACAATCTCTCCAAACTACCTATAATGAACGACTTTGTCCCTGTAGAACTGTGCTGGGGGATATCAAGCTTACATGGGAACAGGTTGAGGTACCATTATGTTTGTTATTAAGACTATTCCTGGAGTTGTATCAGACATGCTTTCCTTGAGCCTACAGTGGAAGAGCTTGTATTCAAATACTTTTATTGTATCTCCTTGTAAAATAGTTCGTAGAACATTTAATATAAAAGAATAGTTTCAGGAGGGCAACTTGTCCCAGGACCACTTCTTATTGAAAAAAGTGAGAAGAATAAAATTGACAGCTGCTCTCAGAACACACAATGAAACAGGTTCCATGTTTGCAGAAATATTTTGGGGGGAAACAGCCGTTACTTCCTGAAGTCCATCAACAAACATACTGCTGGATTTGTCCAGTGGAGGCGAAAGTGGTTTGTTCCTGGATGACACTTGCTAAGATCCAAGGATGGAATCATAAAGTCCTTCATGTGTGATATCCGCATGAACTCAAACTACAATATGTCAAAGAAGCAGCAGCCAACAAGTGATTGATGCCAAGCAGAGCCAGCAAAATGAATTATGCAATAACCACAACATCACAAAGACAATCAGACCTTAAAAGAACTCTGGCCATTGCACCGGCCACCCAGAGGACCAAGGAAGGAGCATGCTGCACACTTCCTGGAAGCTGATGGATTGAAGGTGCAGAACAAGGCATTCATTTTTAGACGTGGCCAGTGTATGGATTTGCTTTATGAACCCATGCATGTATGTCACTTGGTGGGGGGAGGAGTTCCTCTTAAGTTGGGGAAGGAGGCTGAGAGGGGGAGAAAATAAATACTTTGTAACTGCGTAATAAAATAAAGTGAGAGATTGAAAAATAATATTACCAAGGGAACATTATCTCACTTGTGCTAATACAAAGGAGGAAGCTGCCATAACCCTCTCCACCCTCTTGACAAAACTTGGTTTTCTTTTTCCTGTATTTTCAGAGATCCTGGGCCCATGTGCAGAACTGTAAAAACAACATTCGGCCCAACAGAGGCTTTGTGCACCAGCTGGTGGAATGGGAGAAGGTGATTCATGGGGCCGTTGTCACCGATGTTTCAGATCCCTTTTACTGACCCTTTCCAGAAGCTTTCCAGAAAAACAAAGCCTTCTGTTTCTTCACTTCAGCTGAAGTTGACTCTTTGACCATCCTGGGCCAGAGCAGAGCAAGGGGATTCTCGTGGTTCCCCTCCTCATCCTTCGATTCCAGAATTCCCAAGTAGTTGTGGTCTCCAGCCACTGCTTAGGACAATCCCTTTGAGAGTATTGGAGAGAGGAGGGAAGGAAGGAAAAAAGGAAGGGAGGGAGGGAGGGAAGGAGGGAAAGGAGGAGGAATCAGCCTGGCCCTGCCCCACTTAGATGTCAGATTCCTTCTCTGTGAAATTAGGGGGCTGGATTACATGAGGTCTCTTCAAGTTCCTGGTCTATGAACAAAGTAGTGTTACCTGCATTTACATCCTTGGCTCAGAGGGAGCACATCTGGAAACACCGCTCTCCAGCCTGACTGAAGGGGCATCCTCACCAAAGTCATTTTATACTCTCACAGAACAATTAGGGGGATACCCTTCAGCCCCCTGCACGGAAGGGGTGCACAGGGCATCAGTGAGGCTCCAAAGATGCACGAAGCTTCCTGAGACATGGTTTGGACTAAGGTGGACCTATGAGACCCAGCATAGCCCAAAGCTGTCATTTCAGGGTCTACCTCAGCCCCAGGGCTGTCCTAAGAGTTTTTGGAGTGGTTTAGAACCCTGGGAGAGGGGAGATGAAAAAACAAATAGTCTTCCTAGGGTCCTCTATCGTCAACCACAATTCAACAATTTCTGGATCTCCAAAGCTGTGAAGCCTCAGTGATCCCCAGATCCTAGTGAGATTCCAAATAAAGTTATAGGGTTCTGGTATCTGAAGAACAGGATGGGATTTAATGTGATCATTCCTCACTACAGGCACCATCTTCTGGTCCTTGAATCCTGACCAAAGAGAACCATGCCTTCATTAGGCCCAGAATGAAGGATCTCCAGAAGCATCCCATATTCCCAATTCCAGTTATCTTTCTTTTTCCTGCCTTCTTCCTTGGTTTTCTCTGCTGGTCTGTGTTTCTTTAATAAAGATGTCCACATTTCTAGAGCTATTAGGACCCCACACAGAGATCCTCCTAGGATCTTGATCAAGTCCCAGTTCTTACTTAGAATATTGCCTGGGGAATAATAAACCTCCTTCTAGAGCAGATTCCTCTGAAGTTCAGTGAGTTCAACTGGCTGAAGTAGGGTGTCAGTTGTATTATGGAAAAGGCCAAGGATGTCGATTCAGACCAAGCCTCTGCTACCCTGCTACAGACTGAGCATCAGGGTTTCCATCTGGAAATGAAAGAGTTGGACTATATGTTCTTTTTGTGATCCTGTGAAACAATCCCAGGGCAGGTCAGTACAGAGATCATTATCCTATTTTACAAATCAGGAAACTGAAGCTTGGAAAAACTAAGGATTGAAGCCAGGTTATTACTAACTGACTCCATGGCCAGCATTCTACAAATCTCAGGAGAAACATCATGTGAAACAGGAGCAGTTCTAGGGCATTTGTGATATTTCACTCCCTATCTGAGAGACAGAGTAGCATAATGGGTACAGCGCCAGTCTTTGAGACCTGGGTTCAGGTCTTGCTTTTGACCCAGACTGACTATGTAACCCTGGACAAGTCACAATGATCTCTTAGGTGCCCCTAAGAGTATATGTTGCAGAATACCAATTCTATTTGTAGAGAGAGGTTGTGCTAATGAAATCAGAGACCCAGTCAAAAACAAACACAACTCAATCCCTTGCTGAAGCAGCCACCAGCTGCTCCACAATCATGGCATTTCTGTACTTTCCAGATCTCAGATTTAAAAAAGAGATGGACATGTGGAAGGGGTGAGGGGGGGGGGAATGAGGATTTTCCATAGAGGACAGAAATCCCTCTATGAAAGAATTTTCAAAAGGAGCCAGACCTGTTTGGGGACCATATTACTTAATGGTTTCTAGAATGCATCTGCATCAAATCGAGAAGAGATGCAAAGAAAACTTTGACCCTCAAGGGCCAATGGTTTTCCTCCTGGGGCAAGCCTGCAGAGCCCCCAAGACACTCTACAACAGAAGTCAGAGTGGATGTTCCCCTGAGGGGGCAATCAGGGTATATGAGCTGCTTGTGATCAGCAAGGTTTCTACTCCCTTTAACCTTTAGATCAGGGCTTCTTTACCTTTTTGTGTGTCTCAGATCCCTTTGGTGTCTGTCTGTGGAGCCCATCTCAGAATAATGTTTTTAAATGAGTAAAATAAAATACATAGGATTACAAAGGGCACCAGTTATGTTGAAATAGGGATAAAAATGTATTGTGGGTTTTTTTTAGTTCATAGATCCCCATGCTTTAGATTAGATTTGCTTTCGACAGAATGTTTGGTGGCACTCATCAGAGAATTAAAAGTAAAGCCAGAAGAATTAAGAATGGTGTGAGTCATTGAGCCTAGGTGTTGTGAAAAAGCCACAGGTGGTGAGGTAACAGAGTAGAAATTCATTTGCTGTAGTGGCACTGGTCTGTTTAGTGCTTCAGATGTATGTTGGTGAAACTATGAACTGTTCCAACCATTTTGGAGGGCAGTCCGGAATTATGCCCAAAGAGTTACAAAACTGTATAGCCTTTGGTCCAGCAATAACACTCCTAAGTCTGTTTCCCAAGGTGAATAAGGAAAAAAGAACTTATGTGTTCTAAAATAGTTTTTAACAATATAAGCTCCTTTGTGGTGGCAAAAACTGGAAATTGCAGGGATGTCCATCGATTGGAGAATGGCTAAACAAGTTGTGGCATATGATTGTGATGGAATAGTACTGCCTTGTAAGAAATGATGAGTCACTTGATTTTAGAAAAACATGGAAAGATGCATGAAATAATGAAAAGTAAAATGAGAAGAGGACTTTGTATATCATAACAGTAATATTGTTTGAAGCATACTTGTAAATTATTCTGAGTATGATAAATATTCTGAATATTGTAAATATTCATATCAACTACAAAGGACCTATGAAGGAAGATGCTATCCATCTTGAAAGAACTGATAAATAGAAGTATGGTTATACATAAACATACATATATGAGCACGTGTGTGTGTGTGTCTGTGTGTGTGTAAAATGTTGGCCTCTAGTCTGGGGTGGGGAAGGAGGGAGGAAGACAACTGGAACTTAAAATATAACAAAAAAGAAACTTTAAAAAAGATGCATGATAATTTACTTTTAACTTCTCTTTAGAAAGCAAGGTTGAGGAACAGATGAAGGCCAAACCCATTTTGATAAATGGTGATTTTCTTTTTTGTATTTTATTTTCCCCAGTTACATGTAAAAACAATTAACATTCATTTTTAAGACTGTGTGTTCCAAATTCTCTCCCTCCCCACTCCTCCTCATTAGAAGGCAAGCAATTTGATATAGGTTATACATGTGTAGTCATATAAAACATTTCCATAATAGTCATGTTGTGAAAGAAAACATAGACAAAAAAAAACTTAAAAAAATAAAATGAAAAAAGTGTTTCAATCTGTATGCAGATATCATCAGTTCTTTCTCTGGGGATAGATAGCATTTTTCATCATACGTCCTTCAGAGTTGACTTAGATCATTGTATTACTGAGAATAGCTAAGTCATTCACAGCTGATCATCCCACAATAGTGCTGTTACTTTGTACATAGTACATTTCACTTTGCATCAGCCCATGCAAGTCTTTTCAGGTTTCTCTGAGAGCATCCTGCTCATCATTTCTTATAGTACAATAGTATTCCATCATAATCACATACTACAACTTGTCCAATCATTCCCCAATTGATGAGTTTCCCCTTGATTTCTAATTCTTCACCCCCAGAAAAGAGGTGCTATAAGAATTTTTGTAAATATAAGTCCTTTTCCTTTTCAGTTTTTATCTCTTTGGGGATTTTTTTTTTATTAAAGGAGCCATCCTTTGAGTAACCTAAAGAAGCCTCTTCACTGAATGGGTGTATCTCACTCAAAGTGAGAATGTGACCTTAGCCTAAAAGGGCTAGGGTCTCCCATTGTATCTTGGGCCATCTCCAGCTGTCCTCCAATCAATATTGGGCCACTGGACCCAGATGGCTCAGGAGGAGAAAGTGAGGTTGGTGACCTTGCACAGCCCTCTCTCCCTCAAATCAAAGTCAACTGCAAGTCATGTCATCATCTTGATGTCATGGTCCTCTTCAAGAACGAAGGACAAACACAACTCACTCCCACTATATGACCTGACCAGCCCATCTTTTTTCTCTTCCTATCTTTGATGACATCCTTGACACTTTCTGCTGCATTTGTAATGTATGCTAGTCTTGTGCCTACCATTGCCTTTTCGGGGATCCTTAATTTTGATTTGAAGGTTTCCATGACTTGCCCCGTCTGGTCTGGTGGTCAGCCCTAACAGAAACAACAATTGCTTTTAATGAAGTAAGATAAAATTGACCCTTTCTACTCCATAACCTTAGTTAACCAAAGCCTCTGATGTGCTACAAGTGAATTGTCTTCAGATCCCTGTTGCAGGAGACACGTTGTCAAAGTCTGCCTCTGTGAGTGGTATAGAGCACTCAGAGAATTCAGAGAATCCAGTCCTGAGGATTAAGATTCAAGCTCCTCCCCCATTTACTTATTTATTTATTTATTTATTTATTTATTTATTTTGCATTTTCCAGGCCCAGTACCACCTATTTGAATTTTCAACATATACCTGCATGTGGTGACTCACTCTGGTTACGGGAGGAGCTGAGGTTGGGAATGGTGTTAGTCAAAAACTAGGAGGACTCTGAAGCCTCCCACTGCGCTGGTTTGCCCCTAGGATGGGGAGACATAGAAGGAATCATAAGACTGGAGCCCAAATCCCAGTTCTAGAAACCTATTCGCTGTGTGATCCTGGTCAAGTCACACAGACTTCATCTCTCTGTGCCTGTTTCTTATCTGTAAGATGGAATCCAGTCAAATCAGGTCAACAAACATTTATTGGGCACATTCTGTGTGCCAGGCACCAAGTTAATTTGCTAGATTTACAAAGAAAATCAAGAGTCCCTAATCTCAAGGAACTCACAACATAACAAACAGCTTATGCACAGAAAAGCTATTGTTTCAGTCATGCCCAATTCTTCCTGATTCTAAATTCAGTACTATCCACTATGCCATCTAGCTGCCCATCCTATCACTTCTTATGACCAAAAGAAAGGGAAGACAGACTGCTCAATTACTCCAGTGTTGTTGATCAACTGGTGAGTCAAACAATACATCAAAAAGCTCTTTTTAAAGCATCTCCTGTTGCTAGACAGTTGTTATTGAATTGTTTCAGTCATGCCAACTCTCAGTGACCCTTTTTGGGGTTTTCTTGGCAAAGATACTAGAGTGGTTTGCCATTTCCCTCCACAGCATTTTTTTTTACAGATGAAGAAACTGAGGCAAACAGGGATAAGTGACTTACGCAGGGTCACCCAGCTAGTAAATATCTGAGGCCAGATTTGAACTCATGAAAATAAGTCTCTGACTCCAAGCTTGATGCTCTCTCCACTGCACCACCTAGCTGACCAGACAAGCTACAGACTACATAATTTAGAGAATTAAGAGGAATCCGGAAAGGCTTTCTTTGTAGAAGATGGGATTTTAGCTGGGATTTGAAGTTGGAAACTTGTGTCACAGAGATGAGGGAATTCTTGGTATGAGAGAGAGCCAGTGAAATGCAGAAAGTTGGAAGATGCAGACTGTCATGTGTGAGAAGCTGCAAAAGGTCCATGTCCCTGGATTGAGGAAACAGGTGAAGGGGAGTGAGGTGGCACAAGACTGGAAGTTGGGGGAGGGAAAGGAGGAAGTTAGGAAGGGATTTGAAAACAAAAAGGAGAGTTTTATATTTGATCCTGGAAGTCCTAGGGAGTCACTAGAGTTCATTGAATTTGGGAGTGAGCGCGGGATTCAGAGACGGCTGGATTCGAACCCCGAGTCTGTGGCTCATTCCTGCGCTCCCTCCTTCCTTTGTCCTCGTGTCCATGCACGGCACATAGTAGGTGCCTCCGCAGGGTCCGCTCATCGATTTAGGGCAGAACAGAGCAGCCAATTAGACCGTGCTCGAGCCCGGCTTCACCCGCCAGCGCACTAGGGTCACTTTCCTTCTCCCGAGGGCCAGCCCGGCCTGGAAGCAGCGCATCCCTGTATCCTCGGCCTCGGGCGGTCGGGGGCGGGGCCGCGACGAGCCCCGCCTCCTCGACTCGTACGAGGATTGGCCCAGGCATCGAAGGCGGGGCCCTCCCCGTTCGAGGCCCCGCCCCCTCCCATTGGCCGGCGGCGGCGGCGCGGACCCCGGAAGTGGACGGCGGGGACGGCTGCGGCGCCGGTGGCCGGAGCAGGAGCGACAGGAGCCGGAGGAGAGGGCGCGGGGCTCGGCGGGACCTTCATGGAGGGCTCCCCCGCCCCCTCGGTGGGCGCCTGCCTGCGGGACTGGGACGAGCTGCAGCAGGACTTCCAGAGCATCCAGGTGAGCGGTCGGGGCCCGCCCTTGCAGCCCATTGGCCGAGCCGGCCAGGTGCGGGCCCCGATTGGTCAGCTTGTGCTGCCCATCCCGAGGGTCGGGACCCTCCGGAGCCGCCCCGGGCCTCGGCTGACCCAGCGGAGAAGTGGGCTGGCTGCGGCGTGGAGGGCGGCGGTGGGAGCCCTGGAGAGAGTGAGGGAGGACCTTCGGGCCGCCCAGGTCCGTCGGCCCCGCTTGGTTCCCCTGGCTTGACCGATTGAGAATGCCTCAGGTCTGTTGGGGGCATTGGTGTCCCGAATCCCAAGAGTCTGCGGCTGGGGAAACCTATCACCTCACAGATGAGGAAACTGAGGCCCCAGGAGGGGACGGGACTTGCCCAAGGTCACACCATTCACGAGCCGAGCCAGAGTCTGACCTCCTCCTTCCATCCTCCCTTTCTCCGCTGTAGAGTCCAAGGTTCCTGAGCCCCTACTGCACCTCCACCCTGCTCTCCCAAGCTGTAAAGTCGGAGCCAGGGTCACCATCCCTAGCCTGGTCTGGGGTCTCTCACATGCCTGGGACTGTAATCTATGACGGAGTGGGTGGAAACAGGAAGGCCAGACAGCCCCCAGGGGTCATCCATATGTGGCCACTGCCCCCTCTGGAGTGAGACAGCCTTGTCCCTGCCAGGGCTCCCACAGAGATTTCCAGGTTGTGACTATTTGCTTGGAAAGCTATCGTTAAAAGGCGGGAATTTGTCAGCCTTCTAGGGGGGTGTACCATCTTTGCTCTCCTGGGAAACTATCTGACACACTTGGGTGTCACAAGACTCTGGCTGGCCCCATCCCACCTCCTGCTTTGCAGAGCTAACCAGCTCTATTGTGCCCCCATGACCTGGCTGCTGGGCACCAAGTCAACCAGCCCATTGGCCAGCTAGACCACCACTGGACTTGGGCCAGAAATCCTGGGGAAGTGTCATTAATGTGCCCCTTGGCCCAGCAGGCTGGTGGCCTTGCCACTGCTTTGAGCAGGCCAGTGGGCCTTAACCCCTGGGCTGCCAGGCCACCCACCAAAGGGTCTCCTGCCTTCCTGCCCACCCGCCTAGGCCAACTGCAGCCCAGATCCAGTGGGAACTAGAGGCTGTTAACCACACCTGGAACCCTTGCTCAGCCTCCCTCTTCCCTGGCACACTCACAGTGTTCCTTGCCAGGGAGCTTTCTATCCTTACTCCTGACCACAATGTATGCACTTGCATTGGGTGTAGCTTTATTCAGAAACATGGAAGCTCTCCAGTTTGGGTAGTTTGGGTTTCCTCTGGCCCACTACCACCAGGACCCTGGAGAATTTCCTCACCTTGACCAGTTGCCAATCCCAGTTATCAAGAATCTCTTCTAAGAGTCCCACCCCCAAGGGCAAAGGGCCCCTCAGCAGGAACTTGGGTGAAGGTCATGTATAGCCTGTGCCCAGAGTGCACTGGGGCTCAGCTTTGGATGTACATTGAGAGGTCCAGGGACCGAAAGTTGGCAGACTTTAATCCACAAGGGCAGGGACCAGTGAAGGGAAGCCAGAATGCTTATTTTCCCCAGCTATCAGTTATTGCCCTGACTCTCCCCATTCCCTAAGAGCAGGGGGCCAGGAACTAGGAGTGGTAGGAGAGGAGGCAGGCAGGCACTGGCCAAAGGTGGGCCTTCCCTGTCCACACCCTTCATGGCCTAGTCTGGGGACTGCCCATTTACTTACCATTACAGATGAAGGGCCCCCTGGGCCCAGAGCCTAATGTTAGCTCTGGAGGGGAGGCTTCATTTTCATCCTTAGGGAGTCCCTGATGTATTGAGGGAAGACACGACCCTTGCCCAACCCTAACACCAACTTCTCTCCCCTTAAGTCATTAAATACTTTGAATGGCCTTTTAGGGCAGAATATCCAGGGCCATCCTTGTTGCTGGAGAGGTTTGGGAGAGACTTGGCAGGGAGGGCCTCTAGTTCACTGATAGAAGGGACACGTGGATGCCACTTCCTCAGGATCCCTGGGCCAGGGCCCAGGCAATGGGTGGAGCTGCCTCTTTAGAGGAGGTGGCCCCCTTGGCCAATGGGCTGGTTTCCATGTTGCCCAGTCCAGACACAATAGGTGTCAGATACAGGAGATGAGACACGGCCTAAAGGTTTGGGGACCTTTTGTGTTCACATCATCTGGAAAAGATGATTGAGGAGATGCCCCTTCTCCCTGCCTGGAGATTCCTTGTTTTATCCTTACCCTGTCCTGATGCCCAGTGCCCCACCAAGGAAAGTGGCAGGAGAAATCTAGATTCTCCTCTAAGAGTTAAGTGAAAATGGTAGAGCCTTCCTCAGCAAGGGCTGGCTTCATTTTCCTTTTACCTTCCCCTCAGGCAGCCCTCCAGCCCCACTTCGGGGCCCAGGCCTAGCATGGCAGCCTCCTTCCTCTGCTGGCTGAGGGGCATGATATTTGGGGTTCTGCAGAGGATATGGGGAGAGCCTGGAGACACAGAATTAAAGCATCTTAGGGTGTGGGCTGACTTCATCCACCCCTGGGAGCCAAGCTCTGTCTCTCCCCAGCCCCTCTCTTGGTGACTCCAGGCCCTCTGAGGTCCCTTCACGAAACCTTCCTATTTTCGCCTTGGAAATCCTCTCCCTTGGTCCCCAAGCCTTGTCTCCCTGTCTCAACTCGAGCTTCTCCCTTCCCCAGGAGACCCACCGACAGTACCGACTGCAGCTTGAGCAGCTGACCAAGCTGCAAAGTAGCTGCTCAACCTCCATTGCCCGTCAGAAGAAGAAACTCAAGGAACTGGCTTTGACCCTGAAGAAGTATGTGACTGTGGGGGGCTGGGTTGCCCAGGGGAAGATCCGGGGAGAGCCATGGAACTGGGCAGAACCAGGCCCAGCCCAGTGGCTATTGCAAAGAATCCAGCACAGCCCAGTTGCGTCTGAGCTGGGCTCCATGTGAGCCCTGAGGCAAGATAAGATAGCCTGATCTCTGACCAGGTTGCTCATCTGCAAAATTGGGATTCCTGGGGAGAGAGTGGTCAGTGCTTTGAGAAACCTGGAGCCCGCTTTGGGTGGCAGGCTGGTCAGGGTGTCTGAATCTAGCAGCAGCAGCTCTTTGGGCCGGGAGGGGGTGGTGTGGAGGTGGAGGATGTGGGGGGATCCACAGCCAAACATGACTGACTGCTAGGTTGGGTGAAACTCCACCTTTCCAGCCCCTGGGATGGCCACCTGGGCCAAGCCCCCTTTTTCCCACTGTGCTCTACAGATGCAAAGCCTCCATCCCATCTGACAAGGAGGAAATGGTGCAGGAGATTGAGAACCTCATCAAAGAGCGACAGGGGGTCTTCTTTGACATGGAGGCGTATTTGCCCAAGAAAAATGGGTAAGGAGACTGGGACAAACCCCTGCCCTACAGCCCTGGCTGTTCTCTGCAGGCAGCATTAGGAGGGGAGCCCCTGACTGCCCTGCCCCTAGGGTCGATGTTCCTTGTCTTCTGTCTATTGAGATGCCTAAAGTCAGGGCTATGCTGGGGGGGGGGGGCTGCCTTGGACTCTCCCCTGGCCCATGGAGGGGAGGGCCCAAGGTGGGGAGGTAGAGCCAGGGTCTCTCCTCACTCCTCTCCCCTATTTCCCTCCCTCTAGGCTCTACCTGAGTCTTGTCCTAGGAAGCGTCAACGTCACCCTCCTCAGCAAGCAGGCTAAGTAATCTGCCCCAGCCCTAGATGGCTCTTTTCCCCTTCCCTCACGCCCTAGCCCATGTCCCTGGTCAGAGAGAATCCAGAGCCTTGGATTTCTCTGTGGCCTGTTCCCCATTCCTCTCTGGATCCAGCCCCTTCTAGAAGGGGAGGCCTACAAGGTCTGGTGTCCCAAGAGTTGCATGGGAATGCTTGTCTGCTCCCCTCTCTGTGACTGAGCAAGCCCCTTGCCTGGCCTTGGTCTTATTGTCCCATGTCAAGTGAGGGAACTGAACCAGAAGTGACAGACTCATTCCCTGGCCACCATCCCCCTGACCTGGGTGTCTCCCGTCCACAGGTTTGCCTACAAGGACGAGTACGAGAAGTTCAAGCTTTACCTCACCATCATCCTCATCATCATTTCTTTCACCTGCCGTTTCCTCCTCAATTCTAGGTAGGCCTTGAGTTGGGCAGGGCTGGACCGAAAACTTCCTTCCTTGGCTGCCAGGCCTGAAGAAGGGGTAGGTGGGGCCTGCTGATCAGGCCTCCAGCCCAGGGCCCGATGAGCTTCCTCACATTTCCCTCTCCTGTCCCTGCCACCCCAAGCTAGGTTTAAGTTCCTCTTTCTCATCCTCAGGGTGACAGATGCAACCTTCAACTTCCTATTGGTGTGGTACTACTGCACACTGACCATCCGGGAAAGCATCCTCATTAACAATGGGTCCCGGTGAGCCCTTCCCCCTCCCTTCACCCCGAGACACACCTTTGGCCGGGCCTGTCTCTTCTCCCTTCCCCTTTGGCTGCTGCATCTTTCTCTCCTCTGACCCACCCCCCGCCCCCCGGAATTCTTTGAAGAGGTGGGTGGATGCAGTGAGGAGCCTGCTCCAGTCTAGGATTTGTGGAGTTTGTGGTTTCCTTTCTCTGGTCCTTTCCCTATATGCTGCTCTGGGAGAGGTGGGGGAGGTGCAGGGGCAGGAGGGGAGGGGAGATGAGCAGTCCCTCTACCCCTGTCTCAGGATCAAAGGCTGGTGGGTGTTGCACCACTACATCTCCACCTTCCTGTCCGGAGTCATGCTGACATGGTGAGCCTCCTCGCCTCTCCCGTTCCCCCAGTTTCTCCCTGCCTTCCTCAGCCTGTCCCCAGAGCCGATGCAGACGCTGTCTCTTAGAGCCACTGAATGGCAGAGCTAGAAGGGAGCTCTGAGGTCATCTTGTCAAGGGCTCACATTGTATAGGAAAAGGTGACAGATGGAGAGGAGAGGTGACTTCCAGAAGGTCACACAGCCAGGTTTCAGACCAAGGTGTCCCCATTCCCAAGTCTAGCACCCACAGGGAGGGCCCAGGGCCATGGGAGGAGGGAGGGGGTACCGCCCAGAAGCAGGCCCATCATTCTCCAAATCATCCTCCTCCCCTGTTCTCTCCTCAGGCCTGATGGACTCATGTACCAGAAGTTTCGAAATCAGTTCCTGTCCTTTTCTATGTACCAGAGTGAGTGTCTCAGATTGTAGCCAAGGACCTTCAGCACATGCCTCCCCCAAGTCCCCAACACGGCCTTCAGGGTGGACTTGAGAATCTCCTTGCACTTGCCCTCTTGGGTGGGCAGGGAGCCATGGGGTGGTGTGAAGGGTAATGCCCCTGTGCCTATAGGAGAAAGAAAGAACCTCCTTCCCCATTCTCATTCCCCTTGGTAAGCATCTCCAATGCACGACTACATTCACTCTGGGCTTTCTCTGCCAGGCTTTGTACAGTTCCTTCAATACTACTACCAGAGTGGCTGTCTATACCGCCTACGGGCCCTGGGTGAGAGGCATAACATGGACCTCACTGTGGGTGAGTAGAGCCTTTCCTTTCTTGTCCCTTCCTCTCCCAACGATCTCTGGGACCCTGGAGGGGAGGAAGGGCCTGGCTTTTGGCTGCCTTGGCCCTTGGGTGCTGCTGCTAATGCTGGGTCCCCTTCCCCTCCTTTCTTCTTTGTGCCAGAGGGCTTCCAGTCCTGGATGTGGAGGGGCCTCACCTTCCTCCTCCCTTTTCTCTTCTTTGGTCACGTGAGTCTGCAGGCCCTTTACCTTTCCCGCCCCTCCCCCTGCCCCCTGCCCAGTAAAAAGCTGGGGACAGGTCTGGGCCCTGTCCAGGGGCAGCAGGCTGAAGCCAGGCTGCCCCTCAGCACCATTTCGTCCTCTCTAGTTTTGGCAACTGTTTAACGCAGTGACCTTGTTCCAGCTGGCCCGGGAGCCACAGTGTAAGGAGTGGCAGGTGAGTGCTGCCCAGGGGAGGGGGGGAAGCCCAGCAGGAGGTGGCTGACATCTGCCATGGCTCTGTCCTCCCTGCAGGTACTCATGTGTGGCCTTCCTTTCCTCTTCCTCTTCCTCGGTAACTTCTCCACCACTCTGCGTGTGGTTCACCAGAAGTTCCACAGCCAACACAGAAACAAGAAGAACTGAGCCTGGAGCTGGGCACCGCACAAGTTCTGCCCCAATTTCCCAGCCTTGCCTTGAGCTGAGGCCATGGCAGCTGCCCCCTTCTCACCCAGAAACGTCTGTGACTGAGCCCCCAATGAGCCCAGAACAGTCCCACTCTCTCTCTGCTCCCCACCCCCATTTCCCTGCCTGAGCTGGTGGGCCACAGGGACGGTGGATTCTTGGGTAAGGGCAGGTGCCCTACACCTGCCTCCCCAGCTACTCCTGGCCTGGACCCCTCTGCCCATAGCCAGCTTCTGTGCCCTGAGCCCTGCACTTTGGGGTCCTCGTTCCCAGTATTCCAGGGCTCCTACCTCCTACCCATAGGCCCTTTGTGTGCCTTGGTGCTGAAGCTATGGGAGTTGAGAAGCATGGCCATAATAAAGGCATGGGATGGGGCTGAAGGCAGCTGGAGTGGAAGCCTTTTCTTATTGGCCCCAGAAGGGCAGTCCCATGTCAGCAGTGCCCAGATTGGCTTGGGGGCCCTGCTAGTCCCCATCTGCCAGGGACAGAGCAGGGATACTGGGCACTCCAGGGACTTGGTCTTGGTGTAGAAGGTCTCTCGACCTCCTCTGGTACATCAATGGAACCAGCGCGGGGCGCACAGCAGCAGGGAAATGTTGGCTATTTTCATAGTGAACAAATTGACACAAGGATATTTGGTTCAGTTTTCACATTTAATATTTCGGAGGGAGAATATCACTAACAAAGCCCTCATAACCCCTATTCACACCACAAGAACAGCTGGCTTGCACAAGGTGCCAGAGCTCAGCACCAAAGCTGCTCCCAATTAAAAGCTATTCCAAGGGCAGATACAGAAAAAAAAAAAAAAAATTTTTACTCCAAGGGTCAAGGATGTTTCAAAATTATTTACACTCATTGGACATTCTGTGGTACACACCTAGCGTTCTCTTTCCAAAGTCTGGGTCTCAGCTGAGGCCAAGGCCAACAGGAAGGAAACTCAGAGAAAGGAAGGGAGGAGTCCTGGAAACCATTGAGGCACCAGGATCACCTGCATCAGGCATAGGCCTTGGGGCTGAGGCTGCCCCCATCTCTCTCCCCTCCTACACCTCCTCACTGACAGGTCTCCTCTTTCAAGGCCATGGACTGCGGGCAGGAGACAAGCCAAAGGCCTCCGTATTCCCAGCCCACACATAGAGGGAAGGATGGAGGCCCTGGCAGGAGGCCTTCAGTCACTGGGGTAGGGATCAATTAATCCCTTGCCTCCTCTTCCAAAAGGAAGGGGAGCTGGGCTCCCCACTCTAAATCCCAGTTATACCTGGGAGTTGAGGTAGAGGGCCATGGCCTGGGGCAGGAGGCAGCTTTGCTCTGACCCCACCCCCCATCACATCCCTAGGGGCACAGAAGCAGCCATGTTGCCTCCATGCCCTCCATGGGGCATCCTAAACAGTGACCATTAGCTAGGGCTTGGCAGCCGGTGGGCTCTGCCCTGCTGGTCCCCTGGCCCTTCCTGGCCAGGCTTACCACAGAAGGTGGGTCCTTCACTCTCCCCCTCCCCCGTGGGCAGGTCAAGTGGAAACAACCTAGTAAGAGTGAGAAGGTGATAAGAAAAGGACTGATTACTCGTACAACGGGTCTAGTGGTGGGCTGGGGGTTGGGGGGGGAGGGCTGGGCCGCCTGCCCGAGGCCCTTTTCAGTCCCCAGGGTGGGGCGGGTAGATCCTAGCTCCAGACGTCCAGGGAATAGCGCCCCTTAGCCATCAGCTTCTTAATGAAGTCCACAGCCTGTGACTGAGTCATGCCCCCAAACTCGGACGCAATCTCGCAGAACACGTTCTGTACATCCCGGGCCATGTTCCGAGCATCCCTAGAGGAGGGGAGAAGGCAGGCGATGGAGCCGATGGCCCCGCCCCTCCGACCGCCCCCACCCCGCCTCGGCCCGCCCCTCCGCACTCTCACTCACCCGCACACATAGATGTGCCCGCTGCCCTCCTGAATCAGTCGCCAAAGATGTTCCTTGTTCTGTTTCATCAGGTGCTGCACATAAACCTGGCAAACAGGAGCGCGGGGTTGAGGGGGCTTAGCCTCGGCCACCGCGTCTCTCAACACCCCCCCTCCCCAGCCCCCTCCCTTTCTCTTTCCCCGAGGCCCCACCTTGTGAGATTGCTCCCGGGAGAAGGCCACGTTAAGCTGGGAGAGGACCCCATCCTTCTGGAACTGCGCCAGCTCTGCCCGGTACAAGTAATCCTCATCGGAGCGTCGGCATCCGTAGTACAGGACCGTTTCGCCAACTTCCTTACCTGGGGGCACCAGAGCAGGGACCTGACCACGGCCCGAGTGTGCCAGAGCCTGGGGCTGGGGGAGGGCTGGGGACCCGAGCCAGGAGGAGGGGGAGAAGGCCACCTTACCCTGTTCTTTCAGCCAAGCCCGCTCTTGGATGAAGCCCATGAAGGGGGCGATGCCGGTGCCCGGGCCAATCATGATGACAGGCGTGGTGGGTTTGAAGGGCAGTCGGAACTGGGACTTCCGCACAAACATGGGCACTGTGGCCTTGTGCCCATTCTCTAAGGCAGGCTCCTTGGCCTTGAGCCAGCTAGTGGCCACACCCTTGTTGACCCGGCCAGACTTGGTCTCATACTCCACAACCACAGCACAGATGTGAACGGAGTTGGGGTGAACCTGGTGGGGTGGCAGGGAGAGAAGGGGGCTGTCTGGGCACCAGCAGAGCCTTCAACCATTGCCTCCCAGTGTGAGCCCCAAGGTATAAGCAGTCAAGCTGCTTCCTGTCTGTCCAGCTCCCTGGTTCTCCTGCCCGGCCCCCTTCTCACCAACCCAAACAGGCTCCCTGGCCCCCACCTCAAAATCTCTGCCCTTGCCCCTCTCTCCCAATGCTGCTTCAATGGCTGCTTCTGCTACCCTGCCCTTGACTAGGAATAATCTCCTTTTACTTTATAGGGGGAAGTGAGGCCCTTCATCTTCTCTCCCTCCTGTAACATCACCTCCCTCTCCTCTGCTTTTCCTTCAATCTCTGAAAATGAGGAGGCAGAACAGAATTCATGGTCTCTCCCCTCAACCCCACCCCTGCTTCCATCCCCCTGAATTGTGAAGAGGGCACCTTCTTCCTAACCTACCCCCCACCTCCAATATACACACAGCTCTCCCTCACTCCCCAGGTCCAAACATTTTTTACACCCATCCCCCTCTCACAGAGACAAACCCCTGAGTCCAGAACCTCCCCTCAGCCTCTCCTTGGGCCTCCCTGACTGCTGAATATCCTCCATACCACTGCCAAAAGAATCTTTCTTAGACTACAGGCTGACCACATCCTCCTCTCTCTCCACATTCCAGCAGCTCCCCTGTCCTGTTTGGCCTTAAAAACCCTTTGTCCCCTGACCAAGCCTCAAGACCAGTCTTCTGGCTGTCCCCCCTCCCCCAGCCATGTATCCCCTCCTCAATTTCCCCTCATCCCTCCAGAGGCAGCTGAGCAGGAGCAGGGCCTTCTCCATAAAGCCTTTCCTGATTGCCCCACTCTGAGTACCCTCCCTCCCTTACCCACCAGGATGGGTAGCCAGCAGGCCCTGCTCCTGACCATCCCAGCTGGGTGCCTGAGCAGGTCACTTCATGGAGAAGGAGAAGAAGGCACAAGCATGCCTGAGAGATCTCGATCACAAGGAATGGGCAGCTTTATCTGTACCTGCATCCCCAGGGCCTGGAGACTGAAAGGCTCTCCTGTCTCACCCTGGGAGGAAAGCAGTCCAAGGGCTCTCACCATCTTACTCTTAAGAAGCCAGAGGCAAAGAGCAGGGCAGTGGTCAAGGGCTTCTCTCACCCAGATGCATGCCTGCTGAGCTGGAGCCCTGTCCCTGAGCTACCTTGGGGTCAGAGGTGGCTGCTGCCGAACTCCCCACCAAACTCTGAGGAACCTCCACCTCCCTACCCCTTCTGCTGCCTGCCCTCCAGATATCCACTGGCTGCCTTAGAGCTGGGGTACAAGGTCAAACTACTTTGAAGGGGCAAGAAAATGATGCAGGAGGCTGTGGGGCATGAGGCTGTGGTGCACAGGGACAGGACAACAATGAAGCGATTGCTCCCTGTGACCATCTCCTTTGGACCTCACAACAGGTCGAGACAGGCTCTGGCACTGCTCTTGTCATTCTCATTTTACGGATTAGGAAACTGAGGCTTAGCAAGATGAAAGCCTCTCCCAGATTATGTGGAGAGGACTCAGGCCTTCACTACTGAGCAAAGACCCACTGCTGATGACCCAGGTAGCACTGGATGAGTCTCTCCCTTCTCTGAACCTCAGTTTCCTGCACTTGGCTACATTCGATCTTTCTCATACCCACCTTGGAGGAGGAGGCAATGGAGTAGTAGCGGGCCTGCAGGCGGGGCAGCAGCTCACAGAGGTGGTCAATGGGGGGCCGCAGCGAGGGGTAGTCCTGAAGAATGGCCAGGATGTTCCTCCGGGCTTCCACAACCCAGCTCAGGTACAGCTCCTAAGGAGGGAAGACGAAAGGGACTGGGAGTGAGGCTGCTGGCAGGGCTGGGGCAGCAAGGCTACAGCTGGGGACCAGGGGAAGGCTCACCTTGCCCTCGCCTGATGAGGATGCCATCTTGCGGAGCTGCTCCTGTTCAGTTGGATCCCCTGCGTACTGCGCCAGCTCATAGAGAACATTGGTTCGGGGAGGATTGGTGATGTCCAGGTAGTAGGTGAGCGCCGTTCGGTATGTGGTGGGGCAGGGGAATGGGTGCTTTTTGTTGGACTCCTCTGCAAGAGACAGAGATGATGACTGGAGGAGCCCACCTGAACCTGGGCCCTCTGCTGTCTGGCCGGGCTCTAATGAAGACCTTTAGATGGAGGCTAGCTTTAACTAGCATGCCAGCATACATATACATTCACAAACACTCTCTCTCTCTCTCTCTCTCTCTCACACACACACACACACACACACAGAGCCTTGACCTAGTCACATGCATGCATGCACACACATATACACACACACAAATAAACTTACACTCAAATATATACATGCATGTACTCACACACATATGTACACATTCACACATATATATCCCCCATGGCCTAGTCTCACACACACATATATACATGCATATATGCATATATACACATATACTCACATGCACAAACACTCATATATATACATACACATATACACACTATATATATACTCATACATATTATATACACATATACATTTATACTCACATATATACATACATGTACTCACACATATATACTTTGTATATACTCATAACATACATAGTTTATACATATATACTGTGTACACACACACATCCAGGACCATATCAGAACAAGCTGGCCCCTGGCAAGAGCTCTGTCACGAAGCCCCATCTGGAATACTGAAGCTCCCAGCTTCCTCAGCCTTTGCCCCCACAGGGTGTCACTCCCACTCCTCTCCTCCATCTGGCTTGGAGGGAAAGGGTGGGGATTCTCAGGGTCTGAAACAGCATCCTCTACCTCCCTGGATCCAGCTGGCTAGGTTGGTGGCCTCAGGGCCCAACACCTGAGCCAACAAGGAAAGGCTGCTTGGCAAAGCAAAAATGGAGGCTGGGTAAGTCCCTCTGTGATGTGAGGCAATCCCCCTCCATCTCTGGGCCTCAGTTATCTCTCTAATGGTTCTCTCAGGTCTAACACTGCGTATTCTGGAGCTCCCAAGCTGTCCACGCTAATTCTGCATTCTTCCTACCCACGTGGCACGTGTGCTGGCAGCCTATATGTACAGCCTATATATGCTCCTGCCTACATGGCATGGATGCCCTAAGCAAGGCAATCTGAAAATGCTACAAGTGGCTGGTGAAAACAAAGCCTCAAGGCATCAGTGCTGTGGGCTTTTGTTTTTTCCTTCAAAAAAAGGAAATGAGTCCCCAAGGAATGAGGTGACACCGAGAATGTTACTTCAATGAGCAAACTGAGTAAAAGGAGAGATGTGTCTCAAAAAGACATCAAACTTACTCCCCAGAACCAAGGCCCTGTTGGCTACTGGAGCCTTCAGAGATTTTGCTGCTGTATCCTGGTTATTTCTGCTTTCCCAAACTGCCTGAAACCCGAGGGAGGGCTTTTAAGTACCAGGACTGAATGACCTCCTCCAGCCAGGAAGCAATGGGCATGAAGGCCCTGAAGGAAAAGGGAGACTTTCTCTGGTGGGAGGGTAGGGGGCCATCAAACAAGACTTTGCAAGAAACAGAGCAGGAATGAAAATTTTCCCAGGTGCTAGGTCAAGGGCTGCCATGAGGGATGGTGTGTCCCTCTCTGCTTGGTTTTAGGAGTCAGATTCCCATGTTTGAGTTAAGTGCTACAGTGGCATAGGGAGGTTTGTCCTAAGTTCAAAGCTCTCCACAGACACTTACTAGCATGGTGACCCGGGACAAATCACTCCATTTCTGTCTGCATCAGTTTCTGCAGAATGAGGATAGTACCTACCTCAGACTTGCTGTAAGGATCAACTGAGATAACATATAGAGTATTTTTGCAAACCTTAAGGAGCTATAGAAATGTCAGCTATTATGATTATTTCTTTGTCAAAAAGAAGTAATATTTAGACCCTTTTTTGCTCCTGAATGTGGATGGCCAGCTGTCACTGTGCACCACAAAGGAATGAGCATCCTCCCCTAGCCACCTTCCAGCACATTCCCGGTTCTGACCACACCAACCTCCCTAGCAGAACAATCTGTAAGATCACCTCAGCCTTTCTGCAGCTGGACAACCTGAGAACCCATTTCACAACTGTGTGGTGGCACAGAACCAAGAACAATTAAAGACAATGGTCTGATAGGGTCAGGAAAGTGATGGAAGAAAGGCTAGGAGACCACAGAATGATCTTTCTGGGCAAGCTCGGCACAGAGAGGACCACTGCCTGTGTCTCACGGGGATCGGACTGGGGACTCTGGTTGCCTTAGAACTCAGCAAGTGACCTGGTAACTTAACAACCCCATGGCAGACTGCATCAATTCCACTGTGCCACCCAGGGGAGCCACAAACCCACAAATGTGAGACCTAAGTGGGGCCTCAGACACCATCCAAGCCCTGGTTTTTACCTTTCCTTCACAGAATCCCTACAGGGTACAGTTCAAGTGCTGCCTTCTTTCCACACAAAACTTTTGCTTGCCCCAGCCAGTCACCCCACTTCTCCCATTTAACTAGTCTGAATTGACTGTTGTTTATTCTCAACCTGTTTTCTCTGTACATGTTGGCTCCTCTGGACAGAGCATGAGCTCCCAGAGGGCAGGAGGCAGGGGCTGGGAGGTGAGCATTTGGGTGGTTCAGTCTGGGGTTTGCCCTGGCCTGGCATTGCAGGTGCTTACTAAGTACTTCTTGACTGACCAACTGTCCTGCACACCCTTCTGGAGCAGCTTTACTTCAGAGCTGGTTCCTGACCTCTGGGTCCCAGTCAACCCATACTGTGCTCTGTTCATGGGCTTCCCCCAAGCCATTCTGTAACATACACCTCACAGAAAGAAGACAGGGGAGAGGAGCTCCCACCAGCCCAGCC
Source organism: Bettongia penicillata ogilbyi (assembly GCA_023548195.1). NCBI lineage: Eukaryota > Metazoa > Chordata > Mammalia > Diprotodontia > Potoroidae > Bettongia > Bettongia penicillata. The sequence continues at coordinate 6,574,741 of JAJHZJ010000284.1, read as the reverse complement.
CAGCTACTGGCACGGGCACACTCACCATCCAGGTTGTTCAGAGATATGATGACATCCAGATCAGCACCCAGGATCTCTCCAAGCTGATTAACAAGTGATGCATCATTGGCTGGGTACACAGCAACATGGTCCCCAGATTCATACCTGGGGACGGAAAGCAAAGCTGGAGCATCTCAGCACCGCTCAATCATCTGTGCAGATGAGAAACTGAGGTCCAGGGGCAATGGCTTCCACGGTCACATGAATGTAAGAACTCTAAGCCCAGCCATGTTTCCATGGGACATATAGAGGCTGTGTCTTTCAGTGGCAGGAGGGTGCACCAGCTCCAGAACTGATTGGGTCAAAAGGCCCAATAGGTAGGGGTCTCTTACCTGATTTTGGAATTTGAGATGTCTAACTCCAGGTGCATGAGGTGGCGCTCTCCTCCCTGGTTCAACTTCCGATTGGTGGTCACAGTAGCCAGGAATGGATTCTTGGCATCAAAAGGCCTGGAAGAAAGAGAACTCCATTGGCCCATCTGGAATTCAAGTGTCCTAAAGCACAGTGACAAGGTGGGGTGACACCCTCAGGGTGCTAGGGACCATGATGCACACAGAACTGCAGCAAATGGCAGTCAACTATGCCAACATGCCCTGGTCTCTCTGGGTTTCCTCCAGGATGGCCCCAGCCATGGACCATAAACTCCATAAGACCTCTTGGGCCAGTCGGACCATTTGCCAGGTTGGCTCCTCTTCTCTCCACTCAGTCAGGAATGGCAGCTCACGCTTACATTGCCTTCTCAATTTGCAAGGCATTTTTCTCACAAACACAGAACCTGAGGTCCTCAGAGATGAAGTCTTAGGCAGGTGGCAGCATCTGTCAGAGTCTAAGGCCAAGCCCCTGTTTTTTCCTCTGCTCAGGCTATCCTGGTTTGGGGAGGGTGGGCAGCCACAGGGCAGCGAGGGCCCAGGAAAAATGTGACTCCCTCCCTCTGTGGAAGCAAGGAAAGGCAGTGCAAAGTGCTGGGCCAGGACTCAAAACAGTTCAAATCTGTTAAGAGCTGTGTGCCTTGGGATCACTCAAGTCATTTGCCTCAGTTTTCTCAACTGTAAAATGCGAGTAATAATAGCCCCTCCCTCCCAGGATTGTTGTTAGCATCCAAGGAGATCCTATTTTCCAGTGCTTGGCCTAGGGCCTCCAAAATCCTAGGCTCTTAAATGCTTCCTTCTCCTTGCCCAGTCCCCCAGATCTTCTCCATGGAGCTCAGAGCAAATCTCCCACAAATTTCCCCTTTAGCTCATGGGGAAAATCTATACATAGAAAGGCTTTCTCAAAACCCAAATAAAAATAATCAAGGCACGAGGTCCTCAACTACAGTATCCCTTTCATAATGAAACTGTGCTGCTTAGCCCACTAGGTAATTACTAGGTAGTGGCGGCAGCCCAGGGCTCAGTCAGCAATATTGCAGGAGAGGCTGGCACTAGAGAGAAGGTCACAGGGCAGAGCTTCAGTCAGATTGCACCTACACTGTGAACCTAGCTGCCCTCTGTTTGTTAGCTCCAAAGTTGATCCCAGGTCAGCTGCCTCTACAGATGTGCCTGCTCTGTGTGAGTCATCTGCACGGACATGGAGTCCAAGTATCTGGAGAATTTTTAGCAAATCAACTCTGATTAAGCTCTGATTAGGAATCCAACTCCCTTGACACAGACCTTTGTCCTTGGTTTTATTTGCTGGACCCCAGTCGACGTCTTTAGGAACATAATTGCAGGCTCACGTGGCTGCCCTGGCCTCACACACTGTCACTGCCATCGATGGGACCCTGAACTCAAGTGAGAAACTTGAACAAGAAGGCCACAGGGACACCGGACTCACTGTTGCGTTGGGCCACTGGCCCAGGGTCAAGGCATTGAACCAAACATTTCCCATCAATGGATTCTTACTCTACATCCCTCTGATGAACATCCCTGCCCCCAGCCCCTGCTGCTTCCCATGAATCCTGGGACAGTCTGTGCTCTGGCTTCTTCGTAAAAAGACACATATGTACACATGGGATCATCTTCAGAGGCAGAAGCTGAAAGGCTTTCAGTGCACATACAGGCTGTTTTTATCTCCACCACATGGCCCCACTAGTAACAAGAAAACAAATCCCTCAGTCCGGGAGTCTGGTTGGTGACTGAGCATTATCATCTTCTGGGGTGTATTCATATGTGTGTGCTGCCCCAGATCCACCCCACCCAAGGCAGGGTGGGTCCTAAAGGGCACCCCCTCTTCCCTCCCCAGAATTGGGTGCCCTTACGGTTTCTGGTTCTCGTAGCTCTTCAGCCGGCCCATCTCCCCAGTGTATACTTTATTCATGTTCTCGTCTGTGTGCACGACCAGCTCATACTGACGAATGCTGAAAGGGAGAATTGAGAAAGTCAGACAGCCCATGCCCCAATCCTGGTGCGGTCAGATATTTGGGTGATTGTTACAGAAGGGAAGATGGGGGCTGGGCAAGCCCACTAGAAGTTTGGGGTCCACTCAAGGAGGAAGAGGATATGTCTTAAAAAAGCACTTCCTTGTAATAAAACAAGAACTTACTGAGAAAAAAAAAATCCTAATGTCGGTCTTCTAAGGCAAAATGCCTTCCACACTCAGAGAAAGAAATATGGAAGTCATTTGCAGAATGTAGCAGATCATGTTTGTGTGTGGGTGGGTTTCAGTGTATTATGTTTTGATTTGTTATATGATTTCTTCCATTTATTTTAGTTCGACTACATAGCATGACTATAGTGAAAATGTGCTCAATAGGAAAGTATATGTAGAACCTAAACAGAATTGTATGCTGTCACGGGGAGGGAGGGGGGTACTGGGAGAAGGGTGGGAGGGGATAAAATCTTAACTTTAAGGAAATGATTGTAAAACATTAAAAAAAATTAAAATTAAAAAATAAAAAAAAATAACTTTTAAAAAAAAAAAGCACTTCCCATGCACAGAAAATGAATACAAGGAAACACAAACTTGAGGGTTAAGGACTTAAGGAATAATTGAAATCAGGTGGAATCAACAGGAGGCGGTGGCTCCTTTTAAGGGAAGACCAGACTTAATGTAAAAGAAAGGGGAAGCAAAGTTTGATATTCAGGACATGGAGGAAATTATCAGAAACAGTTGAAGTCAAGAACCATTCCCCAATAGGTAAGTGTGCAATGAACATGAACATTCTCAAAACAAATGTAGTTATTAATCGCTACATGAAAAAAATGTTCTGAATCACAAGTATCACCTCCACAAGTTGGCAGCTGCTGCAGGCCAGAAGCTGCAGTCAACATTGGAGGAACCACAGAAAGATGGGCACGCTACTACCAACAGGTTCAATCCTGAAAAGCAATTCCAACACTGTCTGATTATGGGAACCAAGATGGACCTGTCAGGCAGCACATGGGATATCCAGCACAGTCAACTAGCCTGAACTAGTTTGTCCTTTGGTACCAGGGCAGGCTCCCTTGGGGGGCCGGGCAGGGATGGAGGGAAGAGAAGAATGTGATATGAAAACAATAAAATTTGGGGGGAAAAGGAGGCAGAGATGGGGCTCATAGGATCCAGAGTCAGAAGGGAACAAAGGGGTCTTCCAAGTCCCCCCCCTCATTGTGGAGAAGCACAGTCTGAAGTGTGGAGGAAATGGCTTGGCCCAGATCCCAGGTCATCACCAGCAGGGCCAGTATTTGAACCTAGCTCTTGCCAACTGAGTGCCGCCGCCGACTCTCCTGGGCACATGCATGTCCCAGACAGGGAAGAGCAGGAGATGAAGTTTAGCTAAGTAGGCCTCCAAGCCTAGGGGGAGAGTCTGGAGAAGCAAATGGCAACAACAGTGCCTGAGGATAGACAATGCTGGAAGTCCTGAGAGCTGAGAGAGGCCTGGAGAAAGTATCTGAAATCTGAGTCAGGGGTCACTATCCAGACACTTCGCTACAACCAGGGCAAAGAAACACTTGCTTTCCAGTTGGTACTCTCAGAGAAAGGGCATGGCATAGAAAGCTCTTCTAGAAAGCCCTCTTCAAGTCTTGGGCTCACTGCTAACCAACATATGGGAGTAATTGCTTCAGAGGGTGACAAGGCTGGGTCATGCAAAGGAAGGCCTTAGTCACAGGCTCTTTAGATTTCAACAGTTTCTCACGCTACCTGGATTTCAACACAGCTTTGTCCTTGTAGACAAAAGAGAGACGTGTGGACTGCAACAGTGAAAGAGATGTGAAGCTGGTGGGTGTGGTGACTACTGGATTAATGTTAACATGCAAAGCAATCTTTGGTGGAGGGTCCCAGGGTGCTGCCTTGGCAATATCCGATTCAATATCTTTACCAAAGATAAAACCAACATTGACTTTTCAGAAGGCAAAGGGGAAGAAAAACTTCCATGCTGGATGACACAACATTAAAAAAGCCCCAAGAACTTGCAAATGTTAGGACCCAAGGAAGATGTTTGACAGGGTCACCTCTAACATCATGCACACAGTTAAAAAAAAATCAACTGCATAAACAGAGGGTGGAGGGGAAAACCTGGCTTTCCTATATGTGGTTCATGTGAAAAACATGAAGGCATTAGGCAAATGCCATGATGCCAGCTTGGGGTCTTAGGATGGTGTCTTTGCTCCCCGTGAGGATTATGGGACCATGGGATCATTGACAACCCTTACCACCTACACAAAAGAGGTGCTTGTGGAGTCGGTGAGGGCTGTATGGCCAAGCAGAAGGGATCAGGACCAGGTCAGCCAATGGTTGGTTAGCTTAGGTAGAAAGGATTGAAGAGGAGCCACAAGGTTAAGTCCCCTCTACTTTGCATTGGCCAGAGAGCATCAGAAATGTTGTATTTGATTCTGTGAACTACTTTTGAAGGAATAATGACAAAGTGGAGAGCATCACAGAAGGCAATTGGAATGCAATAAGCACTGTCTTAATGAGGGCCAGGTGAAGGAACTAGCCCTGTTTAGAAGAGAAGAGAGCTCTCTTCAAATATTGGAAAAGCTCATTAGATCTACTGGGTGTTAAAGGTAGAATCTGGGCAGGAGGCATCCATGTGGGATGGCAGGAGCTCTTGCCCTGGAGGTGATGGGACACTGAGGAAGCTGAGGCAAGGGGCTGGAGGTTCTTTCATTTTAGGGAAATTCAATCTGGTCCCAGGGACACAAACTGCTAATGACAACTTGGCCTGAGGAGAGTATCTGGTCTCCTTTAAGGGCCATTATATGTTTGTATCTGGGATATTTTAAGAAGAATACAGACCAGTGGCAAAAAGGCCTCTTCAACAGGATTCTTGTGGGGACCATGCCCTCAGTCCTTCCCTAGAATATAATCTCATCCCATCAGATTCCCAGCTGCCAGACATGGGGCTGAGAAAAATCACAAAGCCCAATTACAGTCTCAGCTGCCTGAGTTACTGGGCCAGAGGGGAGACAAGCCCAAAGCCATAGCCAGGCACAGTCTCAGTATTGTCCAATGGCATCTGACTCTGGATCCTGATGCTATATCAAAGGAGGACCAGGAGAGCCAGCTTGCCCATGACTTCCTTGCTGTCTTCCGGGGCACCTGTCCCAAGCATTCCTCCCCCTCTTGCTGTCCTGGCATCTTGACATCTCACCAAGCTCAACCATCCTTGTGTTCATGCTCACCTGGACTCCTCACCAGTAGCTTCCACACCAAAATGTTCACAAACAGCTGGCCAGAACTGCTCTCTCCAGGTGATAAAATCTTCCTCCAAGCTGTGAAAAGCCAAAGAAGAAGCCGGAGAGGGGGAAAAAGGTCATTGCCAAGGAGAGAGAGGAGAAAGATGGGAGGGGAGGGAATGGGGAGGGGTGGGGAGGGCCTCAGGGCTGGCAGGCTCTGCTCTACAAAGAGTCATCAAACTAAGAACAGCAGGTCTGAGGAGAGCAGGGGAGCCACACTTTGTTTTTAGCAGAGCAACAAAAAACCTCGAGACAGTGACACCAAGGCCTGCTGTTCTCTTGTAAACAAGGGCAGGAGACAGAAACATGCAATGTGTTTTTGTCTGCGTAGCCCAAAGAGCTCTGCCTGGTTTGAAGGTTACTTCCTAGGTTGTGGGCTGCGCAGATACTTCTGCAAAGGTGTAATGTCCAAGAAAGAGGCCAGTCCATGGCCGTGGTGAGGCCTCTATGGAACAAAGGCTCCCTGTCAGAGCCCCTGACCCTCAGGAGGCCAAGAAAAAGGGAAAGGGAGAGGAAGATGCCCTTAGAAGGGTGAGATTTCAGAGCAAACGCAGCAGAAACAACCTTGAAGTGCACAAGAGACCCTAGGAAGAAGCTTGGAAGGGAGCCAGCACCTCCTGCTCCTCAGAGGAGCTCATAGCTCTTGCCAGGCCTGGCCACGGGCCTCCCCAGGCTGGGTCTGGGTTTACTCACTTCCCATCGTCATCCCCCAAGCCCAGCTCAAATATCCGCTGAGCACCCAGCTGCTCCAGCCGGCTGTCCACATATTTCCCCATGGCATTGAAGTGCTCATACGTCTTGTTCCCAAGAGCAAACACCTGCAGAAAGTAAAAGAAGCAATAATGCCTCACCCTGTCACCATCTTGGTTTTGTGGGAAAAAATGGATGGGCGTGGCGAATAAGGATGTTCAACTGTGCATGGTTCAACTGTGACAGGGGTGGTTCAAGTTTCCAATATGAACCTCCATGATAAGACTCTAGGCTATTACATAACATATCGAAACTGGGAAGACAAGGCTGTCAGCTGGAGGTGAAAGTTGGAGGAAATGAATCAGCGTGGAGATCACAGGCTAAGCAGCAATCAAGGGTTAAAGGCAGGCCTCTCACACCTCTTTGCTTTCCAGCTGTTCTTCAGGGAAAGACAGTTCACCATCTGCCTGGATGTGTCCACCCCCCTCCCCCACCCATTTGTTCCCACTATAGGTGAAGTGTCTCCCTGTGGCTCCAAACATGGCCCCCTAGCAATGGTCCTCCTTGATCCAGGGAACCCCTCTTCTCTCAGGTCCTCCAAAGTCAGTAAGCCTGCAGGACTCCTGTTGGCTTCCTGTTGGCCTTCTCCTCCCCCACAGCCCTCTCTGTTGTCCCTCTCGCACATGGTGAGGGATCACCTGAGGAGGATGCAGACAAGGTGCTACTCATTTCCCTTCCAGGCATTGGTCTAGGCTTCAGGGGGGAGCTCAGAGCCCCTTCTGCCAACAGCAAAAACCAAATGGCAATGATGACAAGGGAATGATGAGTCATTATTTTCCAAACAGTGATGGACTCTGGCAACCCAGGTCAGCTGTGGTGGGACAGCAGCGTCCAGCTTAGAGTTGGCACATATAGTCAAGGGCCCCAGGGTGCTTCAAGTCCAGCAGAGAATAGTGGGAATGAAGGCAGGGGACAACTCACCGCAAATTTGACACCAGAGAGATCAACATCTGTCTCTTGTAGCCAGTCATAGAAATCCTGGGCATTGTCCGTGGGGTCCCCTTCCCCATAAGTGGCCATGCAGAACACTGCCAGGGCATTATCTATTTCTGGAAGGCTGCTCAAATCCGCCTAAGAAAGAGGAAGGAGAATCAGGGCCAGTGAAGCAGGGGCCAAGTGTCAGAAAGGAGCTCCATGTGCCTAGCAAAGCACAGCACTTGCCCAGTCAACACTGAGTGACTGAGGACTGAAAGACTTAGGTAGTGTTTACATTCAAATGAATGATGTCCTTCAGAAGGCTTACTCCAATGATGCTCAAACCCCCTCCAGAACTCCTCCCACAGCCAGTTTTTGTCTCATACATGAAAATCCATTTTGGATCCAGGTTATCAGCCCACTGGGTTCCTCCTGATGTCCGGCTCAGAATCTAAAAGACTGCCTTTCAAAGATACAACGTGGCCAACACTGAGAATACTTAAAACAAAGTTCTAAGATCAGAGATTCTTAACAGGGCCAAGTACCCAGAACAAGATCAGGGAATACGATTGTTCAGAGAGATGCTGATCTGATGCAAAGAACTTTAAACTCAAAATGGAGAGAATAAAACTAGGAAAGTACAATGAGCCACCAGGCCATTGAAGGGAGCGACACATGCATGTTCCACAGGGGCAAGGAAAGAGGGTGTGGCTTCAGATGTCCACAGAAGTGACCTGGGGAGGCAGAAAGGTACCAGGCCCCTGCAGGGGGGGAATGCCTCAGCCTGCCAGCCCAAGTTGCAGCCCTGCAGATGAGAGAGGCCTTCCACTGTGGCAACCTACAGAGGACAGGAAGCAAGCAGAGCAGAAAACTCGAGGGGAAGATCACAGAAAAGAGACAAGCTGGTCCAGAGAGCACTGGAGCTGGCCAGAGGCAGGTGGCAGGTGTGACCAAGGTAGCAATTGCCTAGAAACTGCAGCCATGACTCAGAATAATAGAGCCCTTTAACATGATTTTCCTGCTCAAAGTTTCTCTTAGCTAAAAGCAAAGCACCTGACAAACTTTCTGCCTTGCTTTGCTAATGAAAAGTAGCTGCCAGAGTGAGCAGAGAGCCAGCCTCAGTCATAAAGACCTGGGTTCAAACACTGCCTCTGATCCATCCTGACTGTGACCCTAGGCAAGTCACTGAACCCCACAGGGCCCCAGGCAACTCCCCAAGAATGTAAGGTTCAGAGAACATAGCAATCTGCTCTAGTGGAGGGAAACTTCCTCACCTCTACACCAATACCTTCACAGGCCCAAATCCTTCTCCGTAACACCTGCCTGGCTAAGATAATTTCATCTCTCAGAAGGCTTAGGAAGCAGAAGGAATGCCACTTGGGACTATGGTGTCTGTCTCTTTAGAGCTCAGGACACTTTGAAAGGATGCACTGAGCACAGTTCAAGGGAATCCTAGATTTTAGGAACATGAATTTCATAGTTTTCAGAAACATTGTCCAAGATCCCATGATCTGAAATTGTAAAAAGCCATCCAAAGCATCTCAACAGCCATGGGAGGCATTTATGAATGAAACGGTGCTGACCAGGAAGCAAATTATCTTTTTAAGGAGGAAAGGAGAAGCAGCCAAAAATCTGATGTGGCTGCAAGGAGAGCTCCTTCAGAAACCCAGCATGGGTCGGATTTGGTTTTTTTTTAAATTTAAAATGTTTCTTTTTGGTTCCACATTCTCTCTCTCACTGTCTCCTTCCCCTCCCATAGAGAAGAAAAGAAATACAATCCCCATTATACACATGAAGTCATGCAAAACATTTCCATGTTATCTATGCTGCAAAAAAAACAAGAAAAATAAAGAAAAAATCTGCTTCCATTTGCACTCGGTTCATCAGCTCTCTCTCTGGAGGTGGGTAACATTTTTCATCACGGGTCTCTCGGAATTATTGTGAATCACTGTGCTGATCAGTTACCAAGACCTTTCACAGCTGATCATCCTTAAAATACTGCTGTTACTATGAGCCGATTCTCCTGGTTTTGCTCATTTCACTCTTTTTCTGAAACCATCCCCTTTTGTCATGTTTTACAGCACTATGATATTCCATCTCAATCATCTACCACAACCTGTTCTCCAATTAGTGGACAGGCATGCCTTCAGTTACCAATTCTTTGCCACCATAAAAAGAGCTACTACAAGTTTTTTTGTACACAGGGGTCAGCTCGGTGGCTCAGCAAATTCAGCCTCAGAAACCTACTAGCCACGTGACCCTGGGAAAGTTACTTAACCTTTGTTTGCCTTAATCCAATAGAGAAAGAATGGACAGAATTGTGTGCTATGGTCCACAGGGCCATGAAGAGCTGGACACGACTGAATAATATGAGTCCTTTTCCTTCTTCTTTGATCGCTTTGGGAAACCAAGATTTTAAAGAGGACACACAGGGAAGTTAACAGGTGACTTTTTTGTTTTTCAAGAATGCCATGGTCTTCTAAGAATAGGTAAGAATATTCTAAAGACTATTGGGAACTGAGGTTTGCAAAAAACCGAAAGTACTAAGAACAAAAAAGGGCTTTTGTGAAGCGTGAGTTGTTGAAGAGAAAATAGGGCAAGAGAGAAATAAGGGAAATACACAACAGCTATTTTAAATATTTGGGACAAAAAATGATGGAGAGAGGGAAGTTGGTAGTAGCAATGTTTATTTGGTTTCTGCTTTTTTCTAGTGAGGAGAATAATCTTCTGAACAGGAAGTTTAAAATAAAAATGGTCAGGTAACTACAGGGTTGGCAAAATAACACTTAGCTGACTTCAATTAATATGAGTCACCAGGCCTACAAATGCCACAGAAAGACAGGAGCGTGGCTGCTGCCCTGCTATTGGTGACCTCTCGGGGACCATGAAGAGTAAGAAAGTGACCCGAGGAAGAAAATAGGTGCCTGCCATGCCACTTTGCAAAGAGAAGGGTATATACCTCTAAAGCTCTATGCCAGTGAACCTCAAGGAAATTCCTAGCAAAATTCCAGGACTGCTCGGAGACATGATGAGTGAGCCTTTAAAAAGGAGTTGAACACTGTAAGTCAGCATGGCTCCCATGAGAAAAAGTCAGACCAGATCAACCTCATTTCCTTTTTTGAAAGGATTACTAAACTACATATCAGAAAAATTCTGCAGACCCTGCAGATCCATCTCCAGAGAAAGAATGATGGAGTCTGGATGCAGATCAAAGCAGACTTTTTCTTTTTTTGTTTTCTGTTTCTTCTTTCGTATGGTTTTCCCTTTTGTTCTGATTCTTCTTTCACAACATAACTAGTGTGAAAATATGTTTAATGTGATTGTACATATATATATACCCTATATCAGATTGCATGTTGTCCTGGTGAGGGGAGAGAGGAAGGAAGGAGAAAAAATTTAGGACTCAAATTCTTATAAAAGTAAATGTTGAAAATTAAAAATAAATGAATAAATTTAATTTTTAAAAGAGAGACCCTCTGCTTTTGAGGAGTTTAAAATTGAGTTGAGGAGTAGTAAGGAAATAAGTCTACTAAGACAGAGTATCTGTGCCAGGCAGTCAGGGCACACAGGACCAGAAGAAGAACTAGGCTAAGGAAGTTGGACTCGCCCCTGAGAGCAGGTGGGAGACTCTTCAGGTTTCTGGGCAGTGGAAGGCATATGATCAGGGGTGTGTGTGTCTAGAAGATTCACCTGGCAGTAAAGAGTCCTTAGCCTTCACATCACACTGGCCTAGCACTACAGAAATCTAAATAAGTTACAGCAAATGAAAGTGATGAAATACTATTGTGCCATAAGAAGCGACGAAGATTTCAGAGAAAACTGGGAAGACTTGTATGCACTGACGCAGACTGAGGGGAGGAAAACCAGGAAAACAATTTACACAATAACAGTAAGCTCAAGGCAAAAGTTTTGAAATATTTTAGAACTAGGGTTTGTATGCAGATGGAAGCATACTTTTTTTTTTTGGCTTGTGTTTTCTTTCACAACATGAGTAATATGGAAATATATTTTGCCTGACTGTACATGAATAACCAGTATCAAACTGCTTGCCTTCTCAACGAGTATGGGGATGGAGAGAGAGAATTTGGAAGTCAAAATTTTAAAAAACGAATGTTAAAAGTTTTGACATGTAGTTGAAAAAAAATATTAAAAAGAAAGAAATATTTCAGAACTCTTATCAATCGCCAATCATGACTCCAGAATACGGATGATAAAGAATGTTTCCAACCTCTGATCAGAAAGGATATGGACTCAAGATGCTGAAAAACAAATACATTTTTGGGTATGGCCAACGTGGAAATTTGTTTTGGATGGCCACACATATTTGTTACAAAGGCCACCATCATAGGGGCCTACCTTGTTACCTCCTCCCTTCTCTCCCTCCCCACCAAAAAAGAGAATGGAAGGAACCACAATTGTAAGAGAACAGTTTTGAAATTTACAGGCTGAATTTATCATATACTTAAAGAAAAACAAACCCTACATAAAAGAGACTCAGATTTGTGTGCTCTGCAGTGTATATGGAAATTTGATTTGCTGTTTGTTAAGTTCACAATAAAACAAATGGAAAATAAAAGCTGAACCTGGCACATCTCCTCTTGTGGGCAGCTTCCCTCTCCAGGGACTGCGGGGCCAAGGGTCAAGAGCCTAGGTGGGATTCAGAGTTGAGAGACCTGAGTTCTGATCATGGCAGTAACTCTCTGGTCCTTAGGCTTCACCTTACAGGTTTGGGGTATCCCAGCTCTCACAGCACAACCATGTCCTCTACCTCCTCTTGTATAGATTCAGGTTTTACCTTCTCAGCAGCCCTCTTCCCACTCTCAAGTCAAAGCATCAGGGTGGCTACTTTCTGCATCTCTGTGGACTGGGAGTAGGACATCAACACTCCTGCCTCAACCTCAATTGAAACCTCCGTAGAGGCCACAGAGAGTCAATGACTCTCCTTGGTTTCCTCTGTTGCAGTCATTGGGCAAAGTGCCATCCTGACTACTTCCTGAGCTCTTGCAGCATGGAGAATGCCAAAAGCCAGCCACTGAAGGGTGAGAGGGATGCTTCTTTTGGCCTAACAGTTCTGGTCCCTTGAGCACAAGAAGGGAGAAACACTTTATCTTGAGCCTTGCCAGCACCACGGGGATTTGTCCTTCATGTTCTCATGACTGATGAGGTTGGATGCTAAAAAGGAAAACAACTGTGAGCCCCTCCTTCTGTTTCTTTGTCTCACGGCTGTTCTCACTCAGACCTTAGCATGCAAGTCCTCTCTGTTTATCTTCCAAGGAATTCTGTAATGCATTAAAGACACCTCTGAAAGCAGAAGCACAGCTCACCAAGTCATACTCCTCGGGGTCAGCAGCCATACCCCGCATTCCATAGCGGTGGGCATCTTTGGCGAGGCGGTTAGCAAATTCTTCAGCTGTGCCCGTCTGGGAGCCATAAAACACCACAATGTTCCTGCCCTTTGGGAAAGCACACAGACACATGTTAGACAGAGAGCAAAGGGAACAATCCCTGACTGCTGATTATGCAGACTAATGGAGAACAGTTCAGGATGCACATTCCAGAACGTTTCCTCTTTCCCTTCTCCCCTCATGTTCTCCCCCAAATTGCCACCGAAATGAACTTCTCTTGTGTGAGAGAACTACGTTCTACAAAAGCAATCAAGTATGTGAACAAAAAACATATAAAAAAAAATCTCTACTAGTGACAAAATGCCGTGCCTAAGTGAGTGTACAATCTCTCTCAAGACTCAGACAAGGATAAGTCAGCTAAATAAGGCAGAGAAAATATCAAAGGATATCAGTATGACATGTGACTGCCAGTGGATGACAGACACAACACAAGCTATGAGCTAAAGATGTCCAGATAGGAATGTGGGCCACAGGGAGGTAGAATGGTGCTAGGCCTGTGTTTCAGACTTCACTCTCCTTCTTCCTTGTCTGCCAAAGAGCTCAGGTTCCTGAGGACAGCTCCTAACACAAAGGCCACACTCAACCCTCCCTTCTGCTGTCTGCTAGAATGGCAAATACCCAAGAAGGTCTAAATTCAAAATCAAAAAACAAAAAAGGAAGTCTCACCGTTTTCTTCATCTTCTCTACAAAGCTGCTATCTTTGACAGTAGAGGTTCTGAAAAAGACAAGTTTTATCAGTAGGTACAGGATGAACTAACAGCTGCTTTTATTCACTGTCCTTCCCAACTGGTCATCACTGAGAGAGAAACAGGACACAGTCAGGGAGGAGCTAAGCACTTATGAAGCACCCACTATGTGCCAGGCACTACACACTTGGGATACAAAGAAAGGCAAGAGACAGTCTCTGCCCTCAGGGAGCTCACAGTTCCATGGGACTCTCAAAGAGGATCCAGAATGAAGGATGTGATGTTCCCATTGCTCTCTTCTCTGACCAAGGTCCACCTGGCCTCTGTACTCACAAATGGACTTCACCTTTTATGGACGATATCAACAAACTGGCCCCCATTCAGGCAGGTGGCCGGGAGGGTGGAAGGACCTGAGACCAAGCCCTTCAAGGGTCCCTGTAAGGAGTGGTAGCACTTCAGACTAGAGAAGAGGAAGTTCACTGGGGTCTTAAGAACAGACTTGTTCTGCTTGACCCTAGGGGCAGAACAAGGAGCAGCTTGGCCACATAGCATGTTGAGTCAAGGTCAAGAAGAGCTTCCTTGGTGAACAGTCTTGGTCACTGAATCAAATTCTGAAGGACAAGTGGCTGGCACACAGAGTTGGCTGGAAAGAAGCCTTGGGTGTATGGTGACTGGAGCTGAGCCCTCTTCTCAGCCTCTTCACAGACTCGACTTAGAAGACCTAGGAGGGAACTAATCTGTGTTTCTTCCTCTCATCAACCAGCACATGAAATGCCTTGCTGAAATCTGCAAAGTCTGGATTTATGGCCTTCTCCTGATTGGCCTAACAAGACCAGTGAGAATCAGATGATATAATATTTGCAAAGCACTTAGCAGTGCCTGGGCTTTGTACCCATTGTTTCAACCCCAAATGTGGCTGCTGTTATCAGCCTCAATCCCCCTCCTCCTCTTACTACTACTAAGGACAAAAGGTTCCTCTGGCATGCCTTGTTCTCAGGGAAGCCACAGTGCCATCTCGTGACCATGACTCTGTGAGTTAGCAGGTGAGGTATCTCACCCTCAGATCCATACGCTGCAGGGTCCTGCACTGTCCACTTACACAGTGTGGCCAGGCTGGCCTTCTGGGCACTGATTCTTAGCTAAGCTGGCCCTCTGTATTTCCATGCTTCCCTCAAATACACTACTTCTTTTATACTGTTAGTTATGCTGTTAATTTGTTTAGTGATTCTTTGCTGGATCATCATAATTTCCAATTTAGAAGGGTTCAAATTAAGGAAATGAAAGTGTCAATTTTCTTATCATTAAGAGAGTATGTGAGGAGATGACACAAGCAGAGACATCTGAGGGCAGGTAGGGGCCAACCTCCATAATCTTTGGTCAGTCCCCTAGTCCTTAAACCTCAGGATCCAGGTTTAATTAATGGGGAAGTAGACAAGAAGATGAGGCTACAGGTTTGCTCCCTGAAAGGGCCAGTTAAGCTCCTCTCTGTTTCCAGCCATGGAGAGAAGCCCCAGTCCTGACCAACAAAAGGTGAGTGAACCTGTTCATAAGGGGTTAGGGGGCATGGGAGGGAAGACAGAAGATGGCAGACAGCTCAGCCCAAATCCATTCTCAGAGTTGGGGGGAAAACAAAACAAAACTTGATTGGAAGGCTCTGAGTCAATTGGCAGCATCGTGTTCATAAACAAAGGCCGGAACATTAATTAGTGACCTAAAGTGAATTTGTTTCTCCATTTAAGGAGAAGAAATGAAAAATCATCTTTCTTTAAACTCTTCAATTCCACATTCCCTATTGGAGCTACTGGGAAAAGACCCAGGAAGAATTAGAAAGAAAAAATTCCCAAACTGATGGGTCCTAATCTCATATTTTTAAGAAAAATTTTATAGACATGGAGAAAGGAGGACACAGTCCCCAGGAGACTATGGACACCAGTCTAGAAATTCTGCACTTCATTCGTGAGGGGATAATTACAGCTACACAAATAGAACCCAAGTCTCCGAAGTAAAATGCCTACAATTTTTCAGTTAGATTAGCAGCCACCAATGCTATTTTAAGGTCTTAGGATTTAAATAACTCCACAAAAGCCCCAGAGAGGAAAAGAGAGGGGCATTACCCAGTGAGGAATCATCTACTCTCTAAGCTTTGCTCAGCTAAATATCCAGGCAATCATGTGCTGCAGATCACTGGAAGAGATGTGATGTAACCAGCCAAGATCCCAATGGCTATTTTTCTCTCTTCATAGGGGATAGCAGGGGGAATTGGGACTGCTCTCCATTTTTTCCTATGTGCTCATTTCCCTACTAGCTTGGGATCCTGCCAATGTCATCAAAGACTAGTTCTTCATTTTGATACTGCCATTTCTGTCGAAGGTACAGTGTCCCCAGGTCAGACACCAAAATTCTGTCCCATTTGTAGTCATCCTTTTCTTTCCATTCCTATGGCTACAACTTGGTTCTGGCACTTAGTTCCCTCTCAGGACTATTGAAAATGACCTCAGACATATTATTTCTCCCCTACAAGGCACAAAGTTCTATACAATGGTGGCCCCAGTTATCAGCCAGTAGTGGCTAGGATCTCAATAAATACTTTTAAATTCAATTCAATAAATAAAATTGGCCCCTGCCCTTAGACAGCTTATACATATATATATGTATATATATACATATATATGTACATATATACGTATATGGAAAGAATAAGGAACATTTGCATTGGTGTAAGTGGAAACCACCTTCTTACTGTATACCACTGTACTGAAAGGGTCCTTTTAAATTCAAGTCAACAAGGTCTTTTCAAGTACCTACTCTGTAGCAGGCACAAGAGGGCAGACCAAGTATAAGGGGTGACTGGGATCAGGTTTTATGGACAAAGAAACTGAAGCTGAGAGAGGTTCAGTGACTTGCCTCTCACTGTTAAATCCAGGAAAATATGCAAATAAAGAAGTTCCGAGGGAACGGAGGAATGAGGCAACTTCTTGTTCCCATCGTGTTAGAAAAGGTTTCTATATCACATACACACACACACACACAGAGTTTCTTTCTTTTATATGTTAATAACGGAAGTTTACGGTTTCCTGCCCAATCGCTTTTTATTCTTGTTCGTCTACATGAATGCTTTTGGTGACACAGTAAGTTTAGAATTAGACACAAAGGCAAGCGCTTTGGGGATCACAACTCCTGCACAGTGAGTCCTGGCTTTTCTCCAGGACTGCACCAAGCAGCCATGTCCAACTCTCTAAGTCCCTCCTTCATTCACTTACATTTATATCATAGATCCCTCCAGAGGATACTTTTTTCTTGGTTTTCTTCTGATAGCCATGTGGGTGGGAAGAGAATAATGCCCTGCTGGTAAAAAGGTGCAGACTGCCAGCCATTGCTCTTTTCCCCAGCCATTAGGTAGGTGGCTAGGACTCCAGTAGGCTTAAGGGCAGTGAGAAAGGGGAACAGAGTAATGAGTTCTACTGTCCCAGCTCTACTCTTTGCTTTCTGGAAGGATCATTATAAGATCACAGACAAGATTTAGAAGGGTTCTTAGGGTCATTAAGCTCGGTTTCCTTCACTTTACAGACGAGGAAATTCAGGAGCAGGGAGGCCAAGGGAACTGCCCCGGGTGACCTGGACGGTCAGTACCAGAGGTGAAAAGTGAAACTGGGTCCTCTGACTCCAGAAGCGGGGCTCTTTCTACTGTACCCTGGGCAAGGAGCTAATTAAAGAGAAGCAGTTTCCAGTGAATAAAAATGAATTGTAATACGTGCTGGTACTTTCACCTATCAGGAGGCAAATACAATTGCCTTAGTCTCCACAAGTAGGCTCTATCTCTTAGGGTCATAGACAGAGGCAGCATTTTTTAACTGTTTACTGTGTGAGCTCACATTCTAATACAGGAAGACAAAACATAAAGAAAAGCAGGAAATTCCTGAATGTTGGACTGTAACTAGGGGCTGGAAAGGACCTCGCTGGCTAGCTAGTCGACCTCCTCATCTGTAAGATGAGGAAAATGAAGCTCAGGGAGGTTGAGGGTCTCACTCAGTGACTTCCATATGAGCAGGAAGCTTTAGAGGCAAAATCTGAGCCCGAGTCATCAGACTCAGAAGCCAAGGCTATTTCCACTGCAACAGGCCACCACTGAGGGCATGCCACGGCAAAATCCATTCCAGTTTCCAGAACATCTCTGACATTGCTAACACTGTCTGGGCATCTGTGGCATTCAGGGCACTGTATGTACACACAGAGGGATAAGACATGGGCCTTGCCCGCACATGTTGGATAGTCTACCTAATGAAGAAATGACAGACATGTCAGTGAAAGGAACAGGAGCAGGAAGGATGTAGAGGGGAAAACAACAGGAGAAGAAACAAGGAACCTGGGCTTGATTTTCTGCTCTGCCAGTGGTACAGATGGAGCTTGGACTTGGAATCAGGAACACCTGAATTCAAATCCTGTTTCAGATATTTACTATCTGTGTGACGAGGGACAATTCATATAACTTCTCTGGCCTTGGTTTCTTTATCTGTGAAATGAGGAGCTTGGATGGATTAAATTTTAAGGTTCCTTCCAGTTCTGATGTATTTCCAATTCCATGATTCAAAATCAATTTTTTTAAAAAGACCATAGATCACTATTTGGAGGAGACCTCGGGGGCCATCTGACTCAATCCCCTCCTTTTTCAGAGGGGGTTGAACAATCTGCTCAAGGTCGTACAGGCAGCAACCAGAGGCACAATCAGTACCAGAAGCAGCCTCATGACTCTAAGTGTTCTGCAAAACCTTAAACAGATTTTCAAAATAAGCTATTAACATTTTTCTTATTCAAGGTCACATGGAAACAGAGACAACTAGTATCCTGGCCTTCCAGTTAGGTTAGTGCTGCCTCCATTATATCATAGCTGCTTCCTAAGAGAAACTGACATTTATTGAGAAATTTAAAGTTTCAAAGTACTTCATACAAGCTATCTTGTTTGAGTTTTCTGACAACTCCTTGAGGTCAGAACTACAAGTATTATTCCCATGTTGCAGGTGAGGAAACTGACTCAGACTTAAGTGACTTTTACATGGTCACACAGCTACTAAGTGTCAGAGGCAGGGTTGGAACCCAGGTCTTCCTGATTCCAGGAATAGCATTCTACCCCTAAGCCACACTACTATCAAACACTGAATGGTTGTAGGTAATGATTAGCTGGAGTGATTGGGGACAGCTTCACGGAGGAAATGGACTCTGCTTGCATCAGGAAGGTCAGAAAGTCAACCAGCCAGAGCCATCTCTTAGCTGGGAGTCATATCATAGACCATCTGCAGTTGTTCCTTTAGGTAATCAGAGCCCCTAATAGCCCAGGATAGGAAATGCCATGGGACTGCCTCCTACCACATCTTCCCAAAGCATCCACTCCAGGCTGGATGGAACCACCAAGAGCAGAAGTCCTCCAACCACCAAGGGAAGAATTTGGCTCCAGATACAGAGAAGATCACTTGAGGTAGGGTCCCAAGAACTTTTCTTGGGCCAGAGAAGCACAGAAATAAAGTCTGTTAGCAGTCAAGGATTCTGCCAAGATACAATTTTCAAAAGGGAAGGTAGACTCATAGTGATGGGGTTGGGAATGGGTGCTGCCAAAAACAGAAAAAATGAAACAGGCCCTGGGGCTCAGGCCACAGCGCTTTTTCCAGTTCCCACCATTCCATTCCATAGTCTGGCTTGGCTAATGCCCATATCTGTATTCTGGAGCCAGACTACTGGGCTGCGGAGTCCTGTGATCAAGTCACTTGCGCAGTTAGTGGCAAAGCCAGGACTAGAGCCCAGGGCAATCTTCATCCCAGTCTGGCCTTCTTGTTCTTTCAACTCTCTCTCTGCCTGCTTCTCAAATGAAAGGCTGTAAAAACTGCCAGACATATCCTTCTGGTTCCCTAAGCACAGTACACTCTCCAAGCCAGTGGACAGTTGCTTCCAATCAAAGAGGAAGTTTAGCAGCAAGCCAACAACAGTCCTTCCAAGTCTGATTTAGCTAAAGTCTGTTAGGAATAGGGGAATGTGGAACTGACCTTCCCAGGATGGAATCCTCCTGTGGTACAGAGTACACACACCCCATGGCCGCAAGCACACCGTTCCCACTCGCCAATGGAAAAGGATCCTGACAAGAAACGGTCACAAACTTCCACTGTCTCCTGACCTCTCCATACTTGCTGCTGCTTCGAGAGAAACTGACTGGCAAGTTCCGCCCCCTGTCCCAAGAGTAGTCAGTCTTCTCAAAAGTCTCAGGAAGTACTCAGAGCTCTGTCACAGGGCCCTCTAAGCCTCAGAACTCAGCAACATCTGGCAGCCCCAGCAGAAAGGACTCTGGAGTCAAGAATGAAATCTCCCATGATTCCCAGCAGTTTGCACATCTCAACCCTCCCCCCAGCCCCCACCACCTTTCTTTCATCTGTATGGAACAAGAGACAAGGAGAAGTATTTTCCTCCCCTATTCATGTCGCCTTGGCAACAGTTTTTATCACTGACACCCCCCCCCCAATTTTTTTAAAGGAAACATGTTGGCTGAATGCAGCTATCGCAGACACCAAAAAGACTGCTCTCTCACCATGTTGCTATGGCACTGCTATCCTTCATGAAGAAAGCCTGTATTGATCACAGCCACTATGCTCCTTGGAATCACACTCAATTAAGCTCGTTCCAATCTTCTCCAACACAAAAGCCAGAGAAAGAACTAAATAAATGGGGCGGGGGGCAGGGGAGCAGAGATGGATGGAGGGAAGAGGCAGAGTGCTGAGGACAGGCCCAGAGGAGCAGCCATAACCCCTTCCAGCCTCATCAGACTTGGGAGCAAAATCCACAAAGCATCACAACCTTGATCCAACCCCCTCCACAACCCTACCAAAGCAGAGGTGGGCTCTGAAAAGGAAGCCCCTCTCCCCAGCCCCCAAGCTATCATCAGGGCTCTCTGAGCTCAACTCAATGATGCTTATGCCATGGGATAAGTGATACAGCCCTCAAAATAAACTCTGCCACAATCAAGCCTACCTGAATCTGTAGCCAGTGCCCCAAGTGATCTGTGCCAGGCCAGCAACTTGTGAGGAACCCTGCATCATTGGCTTGGTGAGCAAACACAAAAGTTTCCAACTGGAATTTTCAAGTTGGGATTGGACTCTTCCCTGGCTCAGCATTTTAGAAATTCACTTTGTCCAACATATAAGCAGATGTTATTAGGGATACCACTAAAAGAAGGTCCCAAAAGATTAATGAGTTATTTGGATCAAATTCAACCAAATTCTGGGGGTTTTGCCTGTATTTTCAGCTTTCAACAATGAAGAAAGTGGCTAAAAGCTGCTACCAAATCTCCCAGCTTCGGTGCTGGGAGACTGATTTCCCTTCTGGATTTTGCCTTTCCTCCTCTTCTGAAAAAGTCCTGCATCTAAGGAGGGGCAGCAAGCCTCCAAGGGTGCCAAACAAGGGCTCTGGTGAAACTGAGGAGTAACAGAAGATCAAGTCACTTAAAGAAGGGACTCTGAGGAGCTGTGCCCCTCACACAACTTCACAGACCTGGCACCCAAAAGCAAAAGAATCACCCACCTTAGGAAAAGGGGGCGCCTCCAAAGATTATCTGGTCTTTCTCTCTACCTTCAGACAGGTTTCATGTTACAATTGAGACCCTGAGGGATTCAATGCCTTGGTCAGAATCATAGTCAGTCAGGAGCAGGGGAGCCAGAACTGCAAGCTTAAATTTCCATGATGTGGTGCCATTCCTAGTGAGGGTAAAACACATCGACTGAAGAGGTGATAATGGAGAAGCTGAGGGGTGGAAGGCCACTGTCCTCCCTGGGCCGAGGCTTAAAGTCATCATTTGTCAACAGAGTTTGTGAGTAGTTGGATTCCAACCTTCACTCCCACCTTGTCCATCATCAGCCCCTGGGAGTGTAAGGCCCCTCTGCTGTCCATAAGATTTCTGACACTCTCACTTTGCCCCTTCACCAAGGTGGCACACACTGCTTGCATGTTCAGCCCTTTTCAACATATCAGTCAGGCTGATTTATACCACTTTCTCTGTCTTAAAAACACCAAACCCAGGGAGCAGAGCCAAGATGGCAGAGTGGAAAGATGTACATACACTAGCTCTTCCCCCACAACCCATAAAATACCTGTAAGGAAGAACTCTCAACAACTTCTAGAGCAGCAGAAGCCACAGAACAATGGAGTGGAGGAGATTTCTAGCCCAGAGTGACCTGAAAGACTGATGGGAAAGGTCTGTCCCGCCAGACCCAGAACAGAGCCCAGCCCAGCCTTGGCCACGTGGCACCAAGAGGAGCAGATCTGAGCAGGTTTCAGGGACAGAATCTCCAGTGGCAGTGCAGATCCCTCATCCTACAGGTACCAATGGTCAGTGAGAGGGTTTTTTTGGCTGGCTGAGAAGGGAGCAGGGTGTCCCCATAACTCGGGCCTCCTCAGGTGGCAGCAGCAATGGAAGGGGCTCCCAAAGCAGGAAATAGCCTGCATCTACTGTTTAAGGTCTCGCAGTAAACCCCCTGATGGTACTGAGCCCTGTGTGGTGGCCCTGCCCGCCATCTTAGCAGCTGATCTTAATCTCACACTGAATACCCGCCCTGCCCCCACCTAAAGCCCCTGAGGGTTTGTAGCAGCTCAACTGAATCACAGCCCCCAGTGCTGGCTTGGTGGAACTGGAGGTGAGGTAGTTGTGGGGAGGAAACTCAGAAGTCAAGTAACTGGCTGGGAAAATGCCCCAAAAAGGGAAAAAAATAAGACCATAGAAGGTTATTTTCTTGGGGAACAGGTGTCTTCCCCCATCTTTTCGGATGAGGAAGAACAAGGTATACTGTCAGAGGAAGTCAAGGCCTCTGCCTCCAGGGCCTCCAAAGGGAACTCTAACTAGGCTCAGGCAATAGAAGAGCTTAAAAAACAAGTTAGCAGCTTAGTAACGGAGCATCAAAAAAATGCTGAGGAAAATAACAGCTTTAAAAAGAGGCTTAACTCAATTGGAAAAAGAGGTCCAAAAAGTCAATGAGGAGAAGGAGGCTTTAAAAAAGCAGAATTAGCCAAAGGGAGGAGAAGTTCCAAAAGCTCACTGAACAAAATAATCTGTTGAAAGACAGAATTAAATTTAGGGAAATGAATGACTATGAGTTAAACCAAGCAGTGAGTAAACAAAACCAAAAGTTTGAAAAATAGAAGATAATGTGAAACATCTCACTGGAAAAACAAATGACCTGGAAAACAGATCCAGGAGAAACAATTTAAAAATTATGGGACTACCTGAAAGCCATGATCAGAAAAAGAGCCTAGACTTTATCTTCCATGAAATTATCAAGGAAAACTGCCCTGATATTCTAGAACCAGAGGGCAACATAAATATTGAAAGAATCCACTGATCACCTCCTGAAAGAGACCCGAACAAAGAAACTCCCAGGAATATTGTGGCCAAATTTCAGAGTTTCCAGATCAAGGAGAAAATATTGTAAGCAGCTAGAAAGAAACAATTTGAGTACTGTGGAAATACAATCAGGATAACACAGGATCTGGCAGCTTCAACATTAAGGGATCAAAGGGCTTGGAATGGCACATTTCAGAGGTCAAAGGAACTGGGATAGAAACCAAGAATCACCTACCCAGCAAACCTGAGTATAATACTTCAAAGGAATAATGATCATTCAATGATACAGAGGACTTTCATTCATTCATACTGAGGAAAAGACCAAATCTGTATAGAAAATGTGACTTCCCAAGACAAGAATCAAGAGAAGCATGAAAAGGTAAACAGAAAGAAAAATCATAAAAGACTCTCTAAAGCTGAACTGTTTACATTACTACTTTGAAAGAAAATATTTATAATTCTTGAATCTTTTCTCAGTATTTAGGTAGATGGAGAGTTTGTACATACACACATACACACACACACACACATACACATATATAGAGGGTACAGTGTGTGTTGAATCAGAAGAGAGATATCCACACAAAAAAATAAAATAAAAATTAAGGCATGAGGGAGGAAAATACCAGGAAGAGAACGGGAGAAATAGAATGGGGTAGGCAGTAACTCATAAAAGAGATAAGAAAAATCTTGTTCAATGTAGGAGAAAAGGGAGAACGGGAGAGGGGAAAAATGAAGCTATTCTTTCCACATGTGGCTGAAGGAGGGAATAACATGCTCACTAAATTTGATATGAAAATTTATATCACACCACAGGAAAGTAGGGGAGGAGGCAACAAGTGGGGTGAGGGGAATGATAGAAGGGAGGGCAAATGGGAGAATGGAGTTACTAGAAACAAACGCTTTCGAGAAGGGACATAGTCAATTGTGAGGGAAAAAATAAGAGGAGATAGAGTAGGACAGAGGGCAATATAATTAGTATTATATAGCATGATTATTATGGAAGTCTTTTGAAAAATGACACATATTTAGTCTGTATTGAACTGCTTGCCTTCTCAGTGGGGTTGGGGAGGGAGGAGGGGAGGGAGAGAAGTTGGAATTCAAAGTATTAGCAATGAATGTTGAGAATTTTTATTGTATATAATCGGGAAATAAGAAATACAGGGAACGGGGTATAGAAATTTATCTTTCCCTACAAGAAAGGAGAGAAGATGGGGATAAGGGAAGGGCGGGGTGTGATAGAAGGGAGAGTACATTGAGGGAAGGAGTAATCAGAATGCAAAGTATTAGGAAGCAGGTGGAGGGTATTGATGGAGAGAAAAATTGGACACATTACAAAGTGAGGTCAAAGCAATTAGTATTAAAACAATTAATTGAATTAATTACTGAGAATAAATCAATGACATCTTTAGTTTGGGAAAAAGAATTTCAGTCTAAATTTCCTAGACAAAGGTAACCTCGGGTAAAATTTGGCATTAATGGAAACGTTAAGGTTTTAACGGTAAATTTGATTTTAGAATTGCTATTTAATCAGGAACTAGAACATGTATAGAAAGGCATGTAAGCCACTTAAGACTTGCCTCAAAAGATGTTCCTTAGCCAAAGTGAAACTATAATCATATTTGAAACCTGGTTATTGGAACTTGCCATTTTTAGATGCTATGAGACTATTAAGTGACTGTTCTTCTGAGTCTAACTCCAGGCATGGACAGCAAGAAAGGCAGCCTGAGCCTCCAATCCATGATGCCAGTAAGCCTGTGAGATGCTGGTATGAACTGCAAAAGGTGATCTCATGGGAAGGGTGGGAGAGCAGCTGTTCAGCCTGGGCTGAGGTAGGATTCTCCTGACTCAGTTTCCCCACTGACACTTGGCAGACTTTAAGCCTCACTGAATGCAAGATGACAATCTATTCCTGCCTGGAATTGACATGAAAGTTGGGGAGATATGGTTTCCCTGCAATGTCCCTACCCTTGGTGGCAATTTCCTATAGTCAAAAGGTTTGTAAGCTTATACCAGATCTATTAAATTATAGATTATGGGTAGAGGAACATCTGAGGTTAAGTCTAAAATTAAGCTATTAGGCTTAGGACTTTATTCCAACAACAATAAGTTAGGGTCCTTTAATTCTTAGTAATACCGTGGAGACAAGAGGTCAAGAGCTTGGGAAGTTAGCAAACATAAATATTATTTATGTCTCAGTTGGTTAATGTTTAAAAAAAATTCTTTTGTGGTCCATATTGTAAATGCTTTAAAAAGAAGTATCACCTGACCAAAGTTTGAATTGTTTTATCTGTTATAAACTGTGTTAAAAATGAAAAATTAAATTAAAAAAAAGAAAATGGAGGGATAATTTTATGCAGTGTATGTCTGCTTATATGCATGAGGTTCATTACACGAGTACAGTAAAGAAAAGCTTTCTCCCAGTTATTCTAGGTCATTTTTCCTGGCTGGCTCAGGCCAATTTCAGGCCTAGACCTTCTTATCAAAAATTTTGTGACTTTCTGAAGGCCACTGTCTGTCTTTTGATTGGTTGAATACACCTGCAATCTGCTGGGTTATGATTTGACTTTTTCTCAATGACTTCATCAACTAGTAACTTTTGTGGCAACTAAACTTTTTCCTGTTTCTCACAAATTGATTCTGTCAATGTTATTTCACGGAAATGAGGTAAAATGATTGTATGGCAAATTAAAAAGAAAAAGAAATTGGAAATAAGAAAACATGGTTTAACACTCAATTCTGACATATCTATGTCTTTCTCTGATGCTATTTCCTTATAAGAAAATAGAAATAAAGACTATTTGCACTGCTTCACAAGAGAAATGCATGCAAACTGACTCCAAAATGAAATTATGATCAAACACCCATTATTTGAAGAATGTCCACACTTAAAGAAAATGAACACAAAAAAAACAAAACAAAACAAAAACACCAAATCCTTCTTATACAGGACAGTTCTCTGAGAGGGGAACAGGAGAATAATGGGTAAAATTATGATGTTGAAAAACAAAAAAACTCCAAAGAGAAGACTTTTTTTTTTAAATTTATTTATTTATTTAACTTTTTACATTCATTTTCACAAAATTTTGGGTTTCCAAATGTTTTCCCCCTTTTATTCCCTCCCCCCACCCCAATACCCCAAGCAATCTAATTTTCCCTATCTCCAATCTACCCTCTCTTATGTCATCCCTCCCTTCTCTTGTCTCCATCTTCTCTTTTCTCCTGTAGGGCCAGATGACTTTCTATTCCTCATTAACTGTATGTCTTCTTTCCTAGTAGCAACAACAATACTAAACAGTTGTTCCTAAAACTTTGAGTTCCAAATTCTCCCCATCCCTCCCTCCCCACCCATTCCCTTTGGGAAGGCAGGCAATTCAATATAGGCCATATCTGTGTAGTTTTATAAATGACTTCCCTGATAGTCGTGTTGTGTAAGACTAACTGAATTACCGTCCATCCTAATCTGCCCCTCATTGTTTCTCTTCTGTCTTTTTGATCCTCTCCCTCCCCGAGTGTTGACTTCAAATTGCTCCCTCCACCCTTTGCCCTCCCTTCCATCCCCGCTCCTTGCTTATCTTCTTCTCCCCCACTTTCTTATACTGTAAGATAGGTTTTCATACCAAAATGAGTGTGCATTTTATTCCTTCCTTTAGTCAAATGTGATGAGGGTAAACTTGTTTGTTTTTTTTTCCTCAGCTCTCCTCTTTTTTCCCTCCACTAAAAAGTCTCCTACTTGCCTCTTAAATGACATATAATTACCCCCTTCCATTTCACCCTCTTTCCTCCCAGTACATTTCTCTCTCACCATTTACCTTAGTTTCTTTTAAGATATGGTCCCAACCTATTCAGTTCAATCTGTGCTCTCTGTCTCTGTATGTGTGTGCATGTGTGTATGTGTGTGTGCGTGCATGCATGTGCATGTGTGTGTATGGACCCACCAACTACCCAGATACTGAAAAGTTTTAAGAGTTACAAATATTGTCTTTCCATGTGGGAATGTAAACAGTTCACTTCTGGTAAGTCCCTTAAGACTTCTCTTTGCTGTTTACTTTTTCATGCTTCTTCTCATTCTTGTGTTTGAAAGTCAAATTTTCTTTTCAGCTCTGGTCTTTTCATCAAGAATGATTGAAAGTCCTCTGTTTCATTGAAAGACCATATTTTCCCCTGAAGTATTATACTCAGTTTAGCTGGGTAGGTGATTCTTGGTTTGAGTCCTAGTTCCTTTGACTTCTGGAATATCCTATTCCACGCCCTTCGATCCCTTAATGTAGAAGCTGCTAGATCTTGAGTTATTCTGATTGTATTTCCACAGTACTGGAATTGTTTCTTTCTAGCCGCTTGCAAGATTTTCTCCTTGAGCTGGGAGTTCTGGAATTTGGCCACAATGTTCCTAGGAGTTTCTCTTTTTGGATCTCTTTCAGGTGGTGATCGATGGATTCTTTCAATACTTATTTTGCCCTCTGGTTCTAGATTGTCAGGGCAGTTTTCCTTGATAATTTCATGGAAGATGATGTCTAGGCTCTTTTTTTGATCAAGACTTTCAGGTAGTCCCATAATTTTTAAAATTGTCTCTCCTGGATCTATTTTCCAGGTCAGTTGTTTTTCCCATGAGATATTTCACATTCTCTTCCATTTTTTCATTCTTTTGGTTTTGTTTGGTGATTTCTTGGTTTCTCAGAAAGTCATTAGACTCCATCTGTTCCATTCTAATTTTGAGAGAACTATTCTCTTCAGTGAGCTTTTGAACCTCTTTTTCCATTTGGCTCATTCTGCTTTTGAAAGCATTCTTCTCCTCATTGGCTTTTTGAACCTCTTTTGCCAATTGAGTGAGCCTATTTTTCAAGGTGTTATTTTCCTCAACATTTTTTTGGGTCTCCTTTACCAAGGTATTGACCCGTTTTTCATACTTTTCTTGCATGTCTCTCATTTCTCTTCCCAGTTTTTCCTCCACCTGTCTAACTTGCTTTTCAAAATCCTTTTTGAGTTCTTCCAAGGCCTGAGCCCACCCGACATCCCCCTGGGATGTCTGGGGTACTGAGGCCCCACCCTCCACGTCTTTCCCTGATGGCAAGAATATTTCCTCATCAGATCTGAATGTTGGGATCATTTGCATTTGTTGGAAAAAACTCTCTATAGTCTTATTTTTCTTCCCTTTTCTAGGCATTTTCCCAGCCAGTTACTTGACTTCTGAGATTCCTGTCCACCCCCGCCTAGATCCACCCAGCTAGTGCTTGGGCTCTGAGATTCAAATGCGCCACCCAGCTGCTAATCAATGTGAGCTTTAGTTCTGGTGCTGGGGTGGGGGCAGGTCCGCCTCCCAGGCTCAGCTCCCTCAAGGGCTTTATGCAGAGACTTTCAGGAATGGAGCGGGTGGTGGCGGGGTAGGGGGGCCCGCCTCCCAGGCTCAGTTCCCTCAGGGGCTTTATGCAGAGACCTTCAGTAATAGAGCGGGGTGGGGCAGGGCCGTCTCCCAGGCTCAGCTCCCTCAGGTTGTTTATGCAGAGACCTTCAGTAATGAAGATCCTGCCTGCTGCAGGGGGGAGTCCGGGGCCGCCGCAGCTGCTGCCTCTGCCGCCACTCCCGCCTCTGCCTCCGCCGCTTCCTGCCCCCGCCTCTGCCTCCGCCTCTTCCTCTCGAGGGGGCCCGAGTCACAGAGACACTCCGCTCCCCCTCTCGGCCAAGCGAGCCGTCACTCTCATTGACCTGTAGCTTCTGTGGGTGGAGGGACTTTCCCGTCTGCTGGAGCTTCCGTCCCTGAAGCCTGCTCGGTCAGCTTCTCTGGGGCCGCGGCCAGGGCAGCGCTGGGGTGGGGTCCGCTTTCCTGGGCGCGACGGACTCTGTGTATGGCTCTCCAGGGCTCTCTGGAACGGAAATCTCTTCCACTATGTTTATGCACCCCCTGTAGTGATTCAGAACTTACGGGGATCTCTTTTTACCTTAATTCTATGCGCTGTGGGTTCGGAGCTCGTAAACGTGCATCTTTCTACTCCGCCATCTTGGCTCCGCCCAAAGAGAAGACTTCTGAGATTAATTGTTATGACCACATTGCCCACAAAATTTCTTGCTAAAAAGCCTGAAATCCAGCAGCCCCAAGGAGGAAGAAATTGCCCTGCCCTAAGGAGTGGCTCTCCTACTGCCTCCAAAGCTATTGGGCCTGGGACAATGTGCTACACACCTTGGCCCCTGACTTAAGGATGTGGACTGGAGCTGAGGACTCCTTGATGGCCAACCTAATGTTCAGTGCTCTTGACTGGGCCTCCAGCCCTTGAATACATGAGGTATTATGATCTGTCTGTTTTCAGATAAGGCAAGTAAGGCTCTGAAAGTCT
Source organism: Bettongia penicillata ogilbyi (assembly GCA_023548195.1). Taxonomy (NCBI): domain Eukaryota; kingdom Metazoa; phylum Chordata; class Mammalia; order Diprotodontia; family Potoroidae; genus Bettongia; species Bettongia penicillata. The sequence goes on along the minus strand of JAJHZJ010000284.1, from coordinate 6,545,611 downwards.
GTGCCTCATTTAGGGCTACACAGCTATGAGGTGACAGAGAGGGATGGAAACAGATGGAAGCTGCTCCCTGACTCAAAGGAAAAATGGAGTTAGGGTTTGGGAGAGCAACTCCAGCAGTGATAAGAGGAGCCCTGGGCTCCAAAGGGACAAAGACAAACTGAGTGACCCTCACTAGACTCCAAGGAGGCAGGTGGGGAAAACACTGAGGCAGGGGTCAAACACATCATCCAAAGGTCATTCAGTGAGTGAATGGCCTGACCACTCCCCTGCTGCATTCATGGGTATCACCAAGTGCTTCAAAATTAGGAGAAGACTGCATTAGGGAATGGGTAAAGGCTCTGCCTGAGCAAGGCTCTGACATCCCTCTGAACCTTGGAAGATCCAGCACCTCATCGGTCAGAAGACTGGATAGGTAGCTGGATGTGGATCTTCCAAGACATTTTCCTACCTTCCTACAACTTCATGCCAGGGCAGGGGTTAAAAGCCCTAGACAGACAACCTGATTATGCACACAAATCCTGAACACCCATCTCCCCCACCCACAGCTGGGAACAGCAAATAGATATCCATACCTCTAGGAAGCCATGATTTTGTACAGTGGATAGAGCACTGGTGTAGGAGTCAGGAAGACCTGAGTTCAAATTAGCTGCAGACTCCTACTAGCTGTGTGATCTTGGGCAAGTCACTCAACCTCTATTTGCCTCAGTTTCCTCAAATGTAAAACAGGGATAATGATATCACCTACCTTGCAGAGTTGTTGTAAGGATCTAATGAAATGATCATTGTAAAGTGCATAGCACAGGGAATATATTAACTTAGCCTGGTCTAGAGTTGGCACTATATTATTATTTTGCCAGGCACAGATCTTCCAGAGGGGAGTCTTGCTGGACTTGGAGAGTCTCGAGCTCAGAGCCTTTCCAGTTTGAAAGCATGGGACCAAACCAAGAATATTTAAGTACAGCCTTCAAGCCTCTAGAGTCAGTAAGCAAGCATTTATGAAGTGCTTACTATTGTGAGTGCTGTGATACAATAAAGGGCAAAAATACAGTTCATCTGTCCTCAAGGACCTCACAAATGACTTGTGAGGAATTACACACTCCAGCCCTGGATAGTGTAAATGGGACAGAACATCCTCATATCATGTATGTGCACATGTGCCTGTCTGTATGTGTACATGCACATTAGTGGGCAATGGAGGATTGGAAAAGGCCTCCCGCAGAAGATGGGATGTGAGTTGAGGCTTGGAGGAAGCCAGGGAAGCCAGCAGGTATAGAACAAGAGGGGGAATGTCCCAAGCCTGAAGGCCAGCTGGCCAGTCAAGGAGAAAGGGGAATGGAGCGGCACTGTATAAGAACAGCATGTAAGCCAGCATCTCTGGGGATTAAAGTGTAAGACCGCTGGAAAGGAAGGAAGGAGACAGGTTATCAAGAGCTTTAAAAGCCAAACAGGGGATTTTATACTGTATTCCAGAGGCAATAAGAAGCCATTGGAATTTTCTGAGTAGATGCTGGAGGGGGTGTCCAAAAATTGGGACACAAATGCATTGCTGGTGGAGCTATAAGCTGATCCAACCATTCTGGAGGGCAATTTGGAATTATGCCCAAAGGGCTAGAAAACTGTGCATACCCTTTGATCCAGCAATACTACTGCCAAGTCTATATCCCAAAGACATTCAAAAAAAGGGAAAAAGACCTATTTGTATGAAAATATTTATAGCAGCTGTTTTTGTGTTGGCTAAGAATTGCAAATCAAAGGCATGCCCATCAATTGAGGAATGACTAAACAACCTATGGTATATAATTGTAACAAAATATTTTTAAGCTACAAGAAATGAAGAATAGGATTTCAGAAAAACCTGGAAAGACTTACATGAACTGATGCATACTGAAGTAAACAGAACCAGGAGAACATTGTACACAGTAACAGCAATATTGTTCAATGAAGAACTGTGAATGACTTGGCTATTCTCAGCAACAGGAGGATCCAAGACAATCCCAAAGGACAAATGATGAAGCATACTATCTGCCTCAAAAGAACTGATGTTGACTGAATATAGACATCTAGGCTTTTCAGACGCTAATAAGTTAAAATCAGCCTTATACCAAGAAAAAAAAAGAATACTGGAGAAAGTTATGAGTCATCTCTTCCGGAGTCAGTTTCTAAGAACAGGTATAACATCTCAAAGGCAGCTATGAACAGAGGTTTAAACAAAGGCTTACATCTCTTATGCAAACTGGAACTCAAATCCCTCCTTTTAGGGTCATGCCAGGATCATGGCATGGCATGACTTAGTCCCACGATGGACCTGGAAGATGAGTTGTTTTTGCAACAGAGTTCTACTGAAGGCAGTTTTTCCCAAAGCCAAATGCTCATTTTTAACGAGGTTGATTAAGAAATTGACTAATTCAAAAGAGCCTCCAGGAAGAGTCTCTAGTCTCTGTAATTCTTCTCATACCTTCCCCCAAAGGATTTCCCATTGTTATGGGGCAAGAGAAGTACAAGTCATAGTGGGGCAAGAGAAGTACAAGTCATACCCTAACTCTAATGAGCTCAATCTTACTCATTCCCCCATGAGGACAGTCTGACACTCTCTCCTCTCCATCTCTCTCTCTCCACTGGCATTTCCCTTCCTTACTTCACTAGGCTTCCTTCATCTTGAAAAATACTGGCTTGACTCTGCCCACCCTCTCCAGTTGTCCTTTCTGTTCCTTCCTTTCACTAAGGGAAGGTTCCAATCAATGATCTATAATGAATACTATTGGTCTATATTTTCAAAACTCATTTCCTCTTTCATACCCAGAAATTGCTATCTCCAAGTCCACTGAAACCACAGTCTCAAAGGTTATTAATTATCTCCCTGCTGAACGGAATCTGTCTACATGATCTTTGACCTCTACCACTTAATTCAACAAACATTTAATGGATGCTAAGTGTTTAGGAGGAACAACGGCCTTACACAAATGAAAAGATAAGGTGCATGAGATGTAGGAAATGCTATGAAAGTTCCCAAAAGGACTTTCAACTGAGAGCACTGGAAAGCTCTATGTACTAGGTACCACTGAAGCCAGACCTTAAAGAATGGTGACAATTTCCACTTGCTTTCCCTACTCACAGGCCACTTCTCCAATCAAATGCCACATTTTCTGTCCACAACACTGCTGTTTCCCCATCTGCCCAAATTCAAAACTTCAATCACTGGACTACTTACATTACTTTCAAGAGCCCCTTGGTTATGTCAACAGCCAGTTCAAAAATCTATTGACTCTCTGTTGACTGTAGGTTAAAATCATAAATTTCTCAATCATACAGTTGATAACAGTCAGCAACCTAACCTCATCCTACCTATCCAACTTTATTTTCTTCTCTGCTCTCCAATGAGGATCCCCATGTTGGCCAGCTAAGTCTTCTCACCATCCCCCACATAAGCTATGAGCATTCCTCATCCCAAACCTTTGGTGAGGCTATCTGCAATAATTTCCTGGAATGACCTGGCCTCTGCCACACCCTTCAAGGCCTGGCTCAAACCCCATCCCTTGGAAATGTCTTTACCCTCTATTCCAGTGCACAACAATCTCTCTCCAGATGAATCCTAACACTCAACTATCTGGTCCACATATTTGACCTTAATCACATTCCGTCACCTGTACTGTTTCTTAACTGTTCCATATGGGTAAATCAGGTTTGTCAACTGGAAGACAGGGACTCTATCACTCATTTTTCACTTGATAATCCCTCTATGGAGTTAGCAGAATGCTAAACTAAAATGTTTTTTTGAATACAGAGGATGGGAAGAATGATGAGAGGGGGAAAGACAGGGAAGAAAGCCATTGGCCTGCCAGGTGAGGCTGCTACCCAGCAGGAAGTAATTAGTCTTTCCTTTGGCTCCTCACTGGGCTCCTCCATAGCTCAATGGCCAGGATAAGTTGGAACTTCACTCCTTAGCCATTCCTTCTGATCTGTGCTGGACTCTGCTGGCTGCAGTCTTGGCAGTGAAGCACCAGAGCCACTACTGGGAGGTTAAATGAAAGAAGAATCATTAATGCAAAAAAAAAAAAAAAAAAAAAGCTCAAATTCACTTTCACCCTATTCCTGGAGGGCAGGGCTTCCCACAAGCCTCTATTTGATTTCAAGACTTTTCAAGACTTGGCAACTAGAGCATTCCTATAATGTGACCACAGAGAGAAACAGTTCCCCAATCCCACCGTTATCTATCATTATGTCAGCAGACATACCAGGAAAACTTCAAATACAAGACCAAAGTACAAAGATGACTGCCAATCTTAAACACACACTACTATGGGTCAGAATTCTACCCCACTGAACAAATTCCCTCTCAGCTGGAGACAAACTCCTAAACACACTTCAGAGGATGGCTACATAGAGACCTGCCAGCGGGAGGGGACAGAGAGGGGCAGATGCACCTACTGCTGGGACAGCATCGGTCCAAACTCAGGAACGCTGTTGGGGGGTGAGGGGATGACAGTCGGCTCAGGTAACCACACCAAGGCCTCCGACTGTCATATTTCAAGGTTTCTTCCCATTCTCTATTGTTCTGTTATGCAGAAGAAATTGGTTGTTTGGGACAGGGGAAGGAGGAGAACAAACTTCCAGTCTGTGAACTGAGAAATGGTTACAGGTGTTCAGCCCAAAGAACTGAATGAAGACCTGACTTATCCTCAGCATCTGAAGAGACACAGAGGATCGAGGCCTAATAAGCCTATTTTTTTTTTGAAGGTGAAAGAGTATGAAAACATCCAGAAAGAGAAATTAGTTGGAATCCTCTGGATTAAGGAGACAATTCCTTGAAGAGGATTTACAGTCTCCCACATTCCAATCTCCTCTTCCCAAAGTCAAATGAACAGTGATGCACCCTGAGTGATAAGTAAGAAATGTGCCTTGCCCCAGAAAGAAATCAAGCCCAAGAGAGATGATCTGAATCTACTGAATACCTGATGACCCCTCCTCCCACAGGTAATAAGGCTTGCAATGGATTGTCACCAAAACTCATAGACTTATTTCAGGATTGATAGCTCAAATCCTGAAAGACCCAAGTGCTGGACTACTTTAAAGTCAGTTAGAAAGCTTAAAATATTCCAATTTTGATTATCAAGTCCCAAACAAGCACATCTCTTCCCAGCTGGGTGCAAGAGGCTGATCTTTGGTTGGGCCTTGATCCCATAGTAGACAGAAACCATTGACTTAAAGAAAAAGAGGGGTTTTGGTTTTGCTGTTGTTAACACATCCTTACATCAATCTGAGAAACACTTAACAAAAAAAAGGTAGTTCTAGATAAAATGTGCAAAACTGTCCACATTGGAACAAGAATTATAATTTCTAATTACGTCATCTTTGAGATAACATAATCAAATAACTTTTAGAAAGTGTTATGATCAATTCACAATAGGATACCCATCAGCTCATTTCTTACCAAATATTTTCAATGCAATGTATCAAGGGCAGTCCTTAAGTACTGAAAAGGAGTTGGCCATGCCCTGGGCACAAAGCTCTCACTGCCCAACACCACCAACAACAAATTTCAGGGCTAAATCCAAGAAAGATATGCCCTTTGATAAGGTTCAGTCAGGGTTTAGTCCAGACTCAACTACAAAATCATACCAGTAAGCTAAACAAGTAGTCCCTGAAGTACTTAGCTTCAAGGATATTCCTGCAACAATCAGCTTTTAACAGCAGTACACTGTCCTCTTAGTATTGGAGTAAATAAGGTCAGGCAAGTTAAGTAAATTTGCCAAAAGTCAAATAAGCAGTAAATGGCAAAGCCTAGGCCTGAGCCCAGATTTTCAGACTCCAATCCAGCACTCTTCAGATTTGCTATAAACTGAAAAATTGTCTTAGAACTGAAAAAAATAGAAAGGCTTACCTTCCTTTTCCAAGCCAAAAAGCAAGGGGATGACAAAGACGAGATGGCATTTACCATGGACACAATTAGATGGAAAATCCAAATGAAAAATCAGGTCCCAAACAGGAGGCCCAGGTCAAAGTTCCAGTGAGTTTGAAACCATCTAAAGTGGTCTTTGATACAAGTACACTCATCCCCATTTCCTAAAGTACATCCTGATCATGTCCCTCCCACCACACTCCAACTCCGGTGGCTTGCCATTAGCTACAGGACCAAGTATAAAGTCATCCTGATTGGCATTTAAGGCTCTCCCTATCTTTCCAATCTTCCTATAGTCTACTGCCCTCCACAGTCTCATCAATCCAGTCATGCTGGTTTACCTGCTGTTCTTCATAAATGACATTCCATCTCCCATCACCATGACTTTGCACTGGCTCTTTCTTCCCCATGCTTAGGATGGTCTCCTTCCTAAACACCAATTCCCAGAATCCTGGGCTGTCTTTAAGACTAAGCTCAAGTATTACCTCCTTTGGTAGGCCTTTCCTGATCTCTCCACCCAGTGCCATCCCCTTTAAGAGAACCTTTCTCTCCTCTGTATTTATCAGTATTTCTGATTTATGTTGTTTCCTTTATTAGAATATAAGCTCCTTGAGGGTTAGAATTTTTTATTTTTTATTTTTCTATCTCTAGTGCTTAGCACAGTGCCTGGAACTAAGCACTTCACAGATGCTTGTTGACTTAACATTCAAAGGAATCCTTGAAGACAAAGATGAAGATATAGCAAGATCTATTAAAAATGTACATAAACTTCACACATATCTTTATGAGTTAAAGATCTAAAAATTCCTTTTTAAAAAGAGATCCCTAGCCCCTCCTACATTGCCTTGGATTCCCATTCTCTGAATAGTGCAATGGCAAGTACTGGCTTTGAAGTCAGGGGCCCAGGTCCACCTCCCAGCCCAGCCACTTACTCCTTCTATAACGTTGGTCAAGTCACTTCCCTCTCTGGGTTTCAATTTCCTCATCTGTAAAATAAGGGGCTTAGATTATATGATCTTTGAGGTTCTTTCCAGCTCCAAATCTATGATCCCCTCAATTACTAACTTCTGGTTGTCTATAACCAACACGTCTACTTTATCATTCACCACTCTCTCCTCAATCCCTCCTAATATGGCTTCCATCTAACATCCCCATGCCCAAGAGTCTGCCCATTGCCTCCTTCTCTTCCCTCTATATACCTTCCTCCTCTCCTTACTCACTACCACAGTGGAACCACCAGCACTACTCTAAGCAGATGACTTCCCAAACTATTATCAGTTTTGACTTCTCTTCGGAGCTCCAGGCCTCCCTAGAGGACAGACACCTCTGCCTACACGGTACCTCCATGTCCAGAACTAGATGTTTTCTTTTCCTTTAAACTTGCTTCTCCCTCTAACCTGACTCTTACTGACTGTGGAACCACTATCACATGGTCAGCCATATTGAAAACCTCGGGGCCATCTCTAGCTCTTGCTTCTCCCTTACCTCTCCTATCCAACTGGCTCCCAAGCTTAGTCAGCTCCATTTCTACAACAGTTCTTGCATCTTCTACCTCTCTCTAATTCCACAACCACAACTGTCATTACCAACCAACCACCAGGACTCTTTCAATAGGTTAATAGGTCTTCCCCATTTTTTTCCCTCTGCTCCAACCAGTCCTTTAACCCGGATACTGGAATAACCCTTTTCATGCAAAGATCTGACCATGTTACTGCTCTGTTTAAACATCTTCAGGGACTAGTAAGTGCTTACCAAAGAGAATTCAAATCCCTTTACCTGGCATTCAAGGCCTCCACAATCTTGGCACCACCCTATACCTCCAGTCTTATCTCATCATATGACCTTCTACAAACTCTATGCTCCATCAGCACTGGACAAACATTCTCTCCCTCATCTCTGCCGAGCTCTTTGGCCTCTGATCCATGAATCATACTTTTCCCTATCTCTATGTGCTTGGAGAATTCCTACCCCTCCCCTTTCTTTAAAGCCCAAAAGCAATGCCATCTTCCCCATGTATCTCCACTTGACCTGACATAGCACATTGTTTTGTAACTTTCTAAATGCACTTAACCGTAATACACTTACTGCATGAAATCCCAGTTTGTCTCATTCTCCCTACAAACTCCACAAAGTAAAAGACACTGTCTTATCTGAACTGGGTCCCTCTTTCAATTTCTCTTCAGGACAGTGCTCTCCATACAGCAGGTGCTTAATCAATGCTTCCGACTGCTCTGTTGATGCTTATCTGTTTTTTCTTTCTCTTGGTTTTTCCCTTTTCTTCTGATTCTTCTTTCACAACAAGACTAATGTGGAAATATGTTTAATATGACTGTACATGTCATATTAACCTCTGTCAGACTGCTTATCATCTTGGAGAGGAGGAAGGGGAGGTAGGGAAGGAGGGAGAAAAAAAGTCTGGAACTCAAAATCTTATAAAAGGGAATGTTCAAAATTTTCTTGATACATAATTGGAAAAAGCCTTTGCTAACATCTCTATGAATATACATTTGCTGCCAAATGATAATGTAAGGTTCCACTTTTCATTAAACAAAACAGTGTAGGGGTGTGTTCTGGGTGATTGCTTAAGACAGGAGAAAAAATAGCCCCAGAGAATTGGTGCAAACTCATTGCAATAAAAATACTTAATCTCCTTACACCTTGACCAGTATCTGCTTAAATTCCCTTTGGTAAATAAATAACTCAGCACTCACAATTACAGTTAATCCATTCAATTTCAAATTATAAGAATATATAATTCTCATATATATATAGATATATACATAGATATAGATATATATGTAATTTGCCTCCAGGGGGATCTGGCACCTCACTGCTCAGTTCCCCAGGCAACTCTGAGGAGAGGGGGTTGAAAGTGGATGGATTCCTCATGAGGCTTCCCTAGACTAATAAAGTCACAGGTGCAGACCCCAAAATCAAACAAAATGAGCGTGAGTACACACTTTAGAATATTTCTTGGATCCTTTCTTGAAATGAAAGCTCCTTCCATCTCTAGATTCGTTCATTCCACAAATGCCCACCCCATCCAGAGCCCAGACCTAGGGGAGACTCAAATTTAACTAAAGCATAGTTGCTACCCCCATGGAATTCCCAGTCTGGTCAAGGAAAGAAAGGAGAGACCAAAACCTTCATACTCTGATGGCTCATGGAAACCATCACTTTGGTTACATCTCTAACAACAAGGCAGATCTGTCCTTATCCTCCGCTATGTCTGATACCAAGGGTGTGCCCACCCAAGGTGCTGATGGCCCCTTCAAGTGGCCTTGCTCAAGCATCGCAGGGAACACTCACCCACAGGCTCTCAAGACTCATCCTCAAACATGGTCTGGGGCCTCTTTTTCCATAATACATCTCCCCAATAATATCTTTGATCCAGTTCTACTTCAAAGTTTCCTATTCATGGTGATCCATAAAGAAGGCATATATAAAAACATGACACTGCAATGTGCTGGATAAAGTAATGACAGAGGTCAAGAGGGGAAGGGGCCTGTAGCAGGATGTATGTTAGGGTTTGGCCAAATAACCAGAATGCATTTTAAGAAAAATGTAGAATGCTTTTAAGGCAACACATTTTTTAAAAAATATAACACATCTTACTCTGTCTATGTACTTGGGCTGCCTGTGATGTTCTGGTTTTGCACTTTCCCTACCTAGGGGTGGGGAACCTGCGGCCTCAAGGCTACATGTGGCTCTCTAGTTCCTCAAGTACAGCCCTCTGACTGAATCCAAACTTTACAGGACAAATTTTGTTCCCCACCACAGCCCAGCCCTGTCCACACTGACTTGCTGTCTCAGACTGAAAGTTCTTCAGGCTGAGGGAGCCTATGACTGGGAACTCAGTCTTCTTTGCACACCCTCCTTCACAAAGGTCTCTGGGTTTGAACAATGAAAGTGGTGGTAAAAGCACAAGTCAAGAAATTCTACTTGAAAAATATGCTGTGACTTAAAGAGACAAATGGTCGTGCATGTGTGGGTTACGGAGACCTACCTTATCTCTCTATAATGAAGGCCTTCTTGGCCTGTTAGCAAGAGTAAACCAAGACTCAGCCTTAGAAAGCTGCATCCCACTGAGGCTGGTTCAGAATTAGGCAAATGAGGCCATGGCAGGGGGCAAGAGGGAAGCACATGAAAGGGAAGGGGATGACTATAATTACTTACGGCGCCTGAATTTTCGTGAACTCAGGGATCTCTTCTTTTTTCTTTCTGAAGAAAAACCAGTAAGTCAGGAGGCCCACAATAAGTGAAAAGAGAAACATGTCTGTCATGCTGAAAAGGGAAACATCCTCAGCTCCAGCCTCAGATGCAGAAGCACTGGTGTCCACGTCGGCCATGTTGATCTATTTGACTGTGGAGAAAGACAAGACCTACAGTCACAAAGCAGCCAAGATCATGGGGTCAGCTAAGACAGTGCCAAGGAGACCTAAGTCTCAACCAGAAATGGCTCCCGTGGGTTCCAGGATCCCCATGCCCTCCATCAGGGCACAGGTTACGGTGATCCTACAATGCTGAAAACCTCCACTGTGTCCAGCTCCATGATGACAGCACCAGGTTATGTACTGCAAATGAGGGACCCTGCAGAAAAGAGCAAGGTTACTTGCCTCCTGTCTCATCATATCCCAGAATTGGCTCTTCCACCTTCTCAAACTTGGCAGGTAGGTGAGCCTGACATGAGTCAGCAAAGCAAGAAACCTCTGAGACCCCATTTATCTAGTTTCTTAACGATGTACCTAGACCTACTCAGACCAAAGTTAGTCTCACTTTACACTTTTCCTGAGTTACTGATACCGATCTCTGTAACAAAATCGAGGAGGAAATGCCTCATGCCAGAGGAAGTTCCTTGTACAAATGAGCATTTATTACACAAACTCACAAGGACCTTTGAATCATAAACTGGGACATGAAAGGGACATCAGAGGTAATCGAATCCAAGCGCCCTATTTTACAGATGAGGAAACTGAAGCCCACAGAGTTGAAGTGACTTGTGGCACAACCAGAATTTGAACCTGGGGCCTCTGACTACTCTGCTGTATCACATTACATGTCTAGTAGAGTAGCCAACAGTCTTTTCACAAGACAGCCAGCCCTGAAGACTTTAGGTCTAACTTCTTAGCACACTAACATCACAAGCACACCACAATCAATGAGCTCCACCTACGGGTTTTCCTAAGTCCTCTTGCCTGGCAAGTTCAAAGGGGCAAAGTCTATCTAATCTTGAATTTCCAACTCGGAGGTTTTTTTAAAAATAATTTTCCAATCTTGCAGTATTTTTCTTGTCGTTAGTTCACAAAAGTCTGATTCTTTTCTCCCTCAATAACTAATATTAAAAGTGTGTTTCTACATTTCTACATTTTCTGGAGCTGACTTACACTATTCTACTGGAAAAAGGGAAGTAAGTGAGAACTCCTAAGATCTAAAAGAAAGATACAGAAAGGATCTTCTCAAGAGCAATGAGAGGGAGGGACTGGAAATCTTCAACCAGCTTTTCCTTTGATGAAATGATGTTTATCTGGACAGTTCATGGTTAAATTCACTTACCAATCACCCAATGACATCACTGTTTATGTATTAGTCTGCATCAGTTACATAAGACTGTGTTTGTCCTTCGCTGCTGAAGAAGACCATGCCATCAGAGAAATAATAACATGACTTGCACTTGACTTTGTTTTGAGTGAGGGAGGGCTGACATAAGACTGCTATAAAGAGACAGGAGGTTACCTTGCATGGCAACCCACAGGCGGATAATTAATAAATGTTTTTGACAAAGTGAAGGATTTCTGAAGTATCTAACTCAAAGACACTCAAGTTCTTTAGAGAGAGAATTCATTTATTCATTTTACAAAAATTCATTCAAACAAGGAAAAAGGTAATTTCCCTCATTTTTCAAGTAAAGAAATTTAAGGAATGAATATCTCAAGGCAACAGGTCCGTTAAAGTCCAACACAATCCTGAGGTTTGTGCAGCATCAGCTTTTTCTTCTGTAAAGTTAAAATAAAAACTCAAAAGGGAGGCATCAACAGGTACACAGCTGTTGTTCTTATAGCAAAGACTTGGAAACAAAACCAGGAATGACCAAACAAGGTAACTGTACCAGAACATTATGACATTAGCAATGGGCAGGCCAACAAGCACTGATGAAGTATTTTATTTGTATCCGGCATTGTGCTAAGTGCTGGGAACACAAAGAAAGAGCTCAAAACCCTGAAGGATGGGCCCTAAAGGAGCTCAGTTTAATGGGGGAGATAAATGCAAACCACTCAGTACAAAGGAGATAAAGGAGAAATTGGAGCTGATCAACAGAAAGGAGGCACTGAGGATGGCTGAGAAAGGCTTCTTGGAGTGGAGGTAGAAAATCAGACTGTCATCTAAACCGCAAGAAAACCGTTTCTGACAATCTTCCAAGTTGCAAGTGTGAGCTCTGACAGACTTTCATAGACTTCTAGAAGGAGGGACTGGATTTGAACAGTGGGGGACCAGGAGCACTACCATAGAAGCCTAGAGAAGAGAGTAGCAAAAGATGGGAGGGAGAGAAAAATAGGCATGGAGAACAATCAGTGAAAGCCTTGGAGTCAGGAGATGGAGAATGTCGTCTGAGGACCGGCAAAGAGGCTGGTGTCACTGGATCACAGAGTATAAGAGTCAAGGAAGGTGAAAGAAGGCTGCGAAAGGAGGAGGGAGGAAGGGGGCTTTGAAGGCAAGAGTATTTTATTTTTGATTCTGGAGCAGTTTGCTGAACAGAGGAGTGACACAGTTGGACACAAAGTTCAGAAAAACTTTGTAGTGGCTGAATGACAGATAGAATGCAGTGGAGAAAGACCTGGGCAGGCTGCCCCACCTTCTTCTGCTTCTTACAATAATGCTCCAGGCATGAGGTGATGGGGGCCTGTCCTAGAATGGTGGCAGCCATGGGCAGGCATCGAAGAGATGTTACAAAGGTGAAATCGACAGGCCTTGGCAACAGATTGTACATGAGGGGTGAGATAGCGAGGAGCTGAGGGTGACTCCTAGGTGGTAAGCCTGGGGACTGAGAGGACAGGCTTGTCCTCCACAGGAAGAGGAAAGGTAGGAACAGGGAAGTCTGGGGGGAAAGAAAACAAATGTAGTTTTAGACATGGTAAGTTTAAGATGTCTATGGGACATCCGGTTAAGGCAGCTGAAGATGTAAGACTGGAGGTCAGGAGAGAAAATGGGGAGGGAGACGTTGATTTTGAGAATCTTCAGCAAAGATTCATTGGAGCTGAGATCATTGGAACATTGGATCCACAGGAGCTGAGATCACCCAGTGAGATTATCTAGAGAGAGAAGAGGGTCCAGGAGATTCCTGTGGGATGCCCCAGGTTAGTGGCTGTGCCCTGGAAGAAGATCCAGAAAAGAAGACTGAGAAGGAGTGGTCAGACAGGAAGGAGGAGAGCCAAGACGGGGCCATGGGACATCAGCCTAGAAAAGGGTGATTAACAGCGCCAAAGCCTGAGGAGGCCAAGAAGGACAGTGATTGTGCTGAGTAGGAGATAAATGGTAACTTTGAACAGAGTCGTTTCAAGTTGAATGACAAGGCTGGAAACCAAAGGGTTAAGAAAGGAGGGAAGGAAGTGGAAGCATCAGTGACAGAGGCTTCTCAAGGTTAGACACAGAAAGATAAGAAACTATGGAATGAGAACTGGCCAAGGGAAGGTGTTTCCAGGACAGGGGAGACATAGACGTGTCTGCAGGCAATGGATGGGGAGGAAAGGAAGGTAAATGAGAGAATGAAGATGACAGGGCAGACGGGATCCCTTGTGCATGTACAGATTTCCTTGGCAAGGACATGTGAGACAGGATAAAGGAGGAGAGAGTGGCAGAAGTTAACTAGCTCACCAAGGGATCAAGATGGAAGGGAGGGGAGTGTAGCCCATGCAGCAATGATGACCTGGGAAAGAACTGGAGGTCACAGTTTGAAACCTTAAGAGTCAGAGCTGCTAAAAGAAATTTTCTATCAGCCGCTGCCCAGACTTTCTAGCCTCAAGGGGGTCTTGCTACCCTGCAGAATGAACCAAACAGTCCCCCACTGGCACGGTATTGTGGAACATTTGCCTTCAAGAGCCACCCTGTAGCAGCTCTGACCAGGACTTTCCACTTACATAGATAAGAAAGCACCAGCCTCGCTCAGGATTCTAACATACAGTAGAATATGCTTATATCTCTGCTAGTGAAGAAATCATTCTTTGTGAGTAAAAAGTATGAAAGAACCTAAAGCCAGAGGGGACACCGAAGATTGCTTAGAACAACACCTCCCCCGACCCCACGCCCACACTTCTCCCTTCTGAATTAAGGAAAGAGAAAGGAAAGGCCTCAACTTAGACCCAGGCAAGGAAAAATTTGGGGGAGTGAACATGTAGGCGGGCATACCTGTGCCAAAACACAATAGATCTAGAAACAGAGAAGGCATAAATGAGTAATGAGACCTTGGACGGCAGCTTGACCTCTCCAGGTGCCTGGTGTGCCAAGTGAGCACAATATATCTTGAGTTAGACCAGATGACCTGGAGATAATCTGGCATAGGCAGAGGCCTAGCAAAGACTTCTAAACCCAAGACTGAGTCAAGTTCTCCAGAAGAGCAGGGGCCTAGTGAGAGGAGACCAGCCCTCCAGCCCAAAACTCAAGTCCTCCTGACCCAAAGGAATAAACCAGGCTTACCTTCCAAGTCCACCGAATAAGGCCAAGGCTGATTTCAGGGAATGATGAGTGAGAAGGCAGCTAGCTAAGCTGGAAAGGGAAGAGAGGCAGCATCACACAGAAGTTACAGAGGACAGAGAACACTGAGCACCCACAACTAGACAACTATCCTTTCTCTTTCAACTTCAGGGAACAAAAAGAACTCAGATCTGTAGGCAGTGCTGCTCTAAGGCATGTAAGGAAGAACTGGGTCTCTGTCTGCCCCATACCACACACACACACACACACACACACGCACACACACAGAGTCACACATGCGCACGCACACACATATACACAGTCTTACATGCCTGCACACACACACATGTGCACTCATACACATACACACACACACATACAGAGTCACATACACCTGCCTTTCAGTCACTTACCTAGAGCCAATTTCTCTGTGCCAGAAAGGTGTGTGTGAGGCTATTACTTGTAACATAATTATTACTTGTAACATAAATGAGTTCCTCATCCCATAAGGCTCTAAGGTTCACCAAGAGCTGTCCTCACAGCAACCTAGGAAGCAGAGAATCCAAGTATCCAGAGAATCCCTTGTCAGAAAGGAGCAAACAGAAGGGAAGGACCTTGCTCTGGGTTCCAGTAAGAAAGCAGCAACACTGAGGTCAAAATTCACACAGGCCTCCACACATACACTGACATACACAGGCTCACCCAGGCCCACACACACGCATACAGATGCACACGGGCTTGCACATACACACATAGGTACACATACTTACATCTGAACACAGGCCACACAAGCCCCCACATACACACACAGATGTACACAGGCTCAAACACAGATATGCACAAACAGGCCTCCACACACAGATGTGCATAGGGTCTCTCTCACATGTACACACACACACACTAGTGCACAAGCTGGCACACAGGCACTTTTAAAAAGGGAGACAAGAGACTAAAGAAAAGAACTGTCAAGGTGAACACTCTCAAAGAAACAGGAAAAAAGGCAATGGTACCAAAGTGGACATTTTCAGTTCTTTTATTTTAATGCTGCTTCTGTTAAATAAAGAAGAAAAAGAAAAGTCTCTCGTGCTCCTCTTAAATGCCCCAGTATGCAAAGCATCCAAGATAACCCAGCTCCTTTATCCTAACATCAGCCAAGCTGAGGTGACTGGCAGCTACCAGAGTCGATCTGAAGGAAGCAAGTGGCTGCTTTGTTTTACAAACAATTTTTTCTAATTCTGCTTTAGTTTTGGAAAAGAATGTCATCTAGCAGCGGGAACCCCCCAGGAAGTTCCTGGAAGTAACTGCCATTTTACCCCCTCCCTAGGGGAGTCTGGTCATGTCTCCTGGGTCTTTCCGGCTTCTACATGCCTGCAGCTACATCCGGTTGGTCCCCTTCATTCATATTCTCCCCCTGAGCAAGCCAACTAGGAATCACAACGAGACAAAGATGAAAAGCCTGCTTTTAAACAAGTTGTGTTTACCTATAAATGAAAGTAAACTGAGTGAGGGGTATCTGAAAAGGTAGAGATCCCCTACAAGGATCTGAATCTTTACTGGAGCCAACGGCATCCATTCCCTGGCTTCTTGGGAAAGCCCGCCCTCTCTGGCTAATAAACACAAGAACTCTCTACAACGACCAGGATTTAACCCTTGCAGATTTAAATCAATCAGTAATAGGTTTAAAGCTTTACACAGTAAGAGAATACACAATGACCGAAGCTACCAAGGACTGATCTCTGTCCTGAGGGTGAATTTTGAAGCTCTATCCTGGCCAAGCAGTCTCTCTCCACTCCTCCACTCCTCTCCCCCAAAGCTCAAGGTTTCTTCCACAAAGGTCAGCTCCTTCTTTCCTCTGATCAAAACAAAATGCCAACCAAGAAGCTGCCATATTCACTGAGCCTGTCTTTGGCCCAGCCCTGTTCTACTTCCAGGACGTATGAAGGCCGGATGCATACGTAGCCCCCGTATCACAGTCCGACATCTACCGATAACCCAAATAGCCCAAAGTTAATGGTGATAGCTAAGAGTTTGGAAGGCAGATCACCAAAGAGCACACAACAGGCTGAAACAGAGAAGGCAAGGCCAACAAGAGAATGAACAGGGCTAAATGCCGATGTCTGAATTGAGATCACAACACACACACACGCACACACAAGAAGGCAGATGTTAACAGTTTACTTAACAGTCTGTAGTCACAACAAAGGGAAGATTCAAGCAGTCACCATGGAATTGAAAGCAGGGAAGTGGCAAAAGCCCAGATTTCACAGAATTCACAGAATGCTTTTTTGTCAGTATTTAGGCATTCGAACATTATCTGGAGTTTGCACATTGTTGACTCATGACAATAAAACATGTGTTAGGCATGGAGACAAGGCTACAAAATTAAAATAATTTAGTGTTTTAAAATTTGCCAAGTATATTATCACAATTAACCCTCACAACTCTATGAAATAGTTAGTGATTATAACCATTTCATAGAGAGGAACTAAAGTCCAGAAAGGTTAATGGTTTATCTGTGGTCACAAAGTAAGTGAGGATCTGAGGCTGGACTCAAATTCAGCTTGTCCTGACTCCAATGCTCGATCCACCGGGCCAAAACCAAACCAGTCTATGCCCAAGGAGTTTGATATAGAAATGGGGCCCAAATAACTAGATTGCACTTTGTAAATGATTAAATACACAGTACCTGTAGGTCACAG
Source organism: Bettongia penicillata ogilbyi (assembly GCA_023548195.1). Taxonomy (NCBI): domain Eukaryota; kingdom Metazoa; phylum Chordata; class Mammalia; order Diprotodontia; family Potoroidae; genus Bettongia; species Bettongia penicillata. The sequence goes on along the minus strand of JAJHZJ010000284.1, from coordinate 6,528,331 downwards.
GAGCCTAAGAGATTTAAAAAGAGAAAGACATCAGAGCAGGCTTAATGAAAGAAGTGACCTGAGTTGGGCCTTGAAGGAGGAGGAAAAGATGTCACCAGGTAAAACCTACAGGGAGGCGAGAAGAGGGAGGAGTGTTCTGTGCAAACTTTCAGAATGGATGGGGTGGGGAAAGAGCCCAGTGTGGATGGGATATAAGCTCTGGAAAGAAGACAAACATTAAATATGGCTGGAAAGGTAAACTGGAGCAAATTGAGACTTGCAGTGCTAGGCTCCAGAGTTTGTATTTGAACCTATAGGCAATACAGCCCCGTCAAAGGTTTTGTCTGATGTGATAGGTATATGTTGAGCAGACATGTGCATCAGGAGTTTACTTTGGCAATAGAATGAATGATGAAACAGAGAAGGCAAAGGCCAGAGGGAGCCCACTTAAAAACTATTTCAATTGTTCAAATGGGAGATAAGGGAGAGCCCAGACTCTGGAGTTAGATATGAAAGGTACTGGGGATGTGACATTGAGAGGACTTGGCAAATGACTAGATTTGGGAGAAAAAGACTCAAGAGTGCCACAAAGAATGTAACCTCAAGACACTCTGGAGGGAAATTAACAAACTGCCAAAGTTTTACTTTACAAAATCAGGCAAAATTATAAATTCATATGGAGGAACAAAAGGTCAAAAATCTCAAGGGAAATTAAAAAAAAAAAAAGAACCTAGCACTAGAAGACCTAAAACTATACCAAGAGAACAGAAATCATCACAACTATTCAGTTTTCATTAAAAAACAGAAAAGTTAATCAACAGAACAGATCAGCTTATATAAGATGCAGAAGCAATTGAGCCCAGGAGAACAGTGCTGAATTAATCCTAAAACACAAGGTATTGAAGTAAAAACAAAAAAACACTAAGAAAAAATGGAAAGTGATCTGGGAGAAACAAGCCGTAGAGAGCCCAATACCTCGCACTATATTCCACAATAAGTTCTATACAGATGGAGGTCCAAGATATAAAAAGTTACATCATAAACAAATTAGAGAAGAAAGAAAGGAGATATATTTCAATATTTCACAACTATTAATAAGGGGAAGTGCTCTTGATCAAACAAGGGATCCAGAGGAGGATCAAAGGACAGAAAATGAACACTTACAAACTGAAAACTGTAAGTTTTTGAAATTGAAAAGTTTTTGTGTCTCTCCCCCCACCCCTCCCCCCCAATAAAGCAATGCAATTAGAACTGGAAGGGAAATAGTTAACTGGGCGGAAAATCATTGCTGTATATTTCTCTGATAAAGACCTAAAATAAAAATATAAATGTACATGTATGTATGTATGTATGTATATAATGGGAATTATATAACACATATATAATGGGAATTGATACAGATCCAAGAACAAGTACCATTCCAGTAGATAAATGGTCAAAGGATATGAAGAGGCAATTTTCAAAAAGCAATGCAGTCTGTTACTTTTCCTGCACTTCTCTCTCTTCTTAGTTCTTTGCCGTTCCTAACAATCTCTTAGCTGCTAAAGCCAATGGCCTTTTCTCAAGCCTCGGTAGCCTTTGACATCATGGCTCACCCTCTCACCCAAATTCTACCTCTTCTTTCTGTGATTCCTCTTAGTTCTCCTCCTACCTATTTAACTCATTTTCATCCAGAGCCTACCCGCTAACCTTGTGTGTTCCCCCAAGGCTCTGCATTGGGCCCTGTTTTCTTCTCCCTCTTTACAATTTTTGGGGGAGTTCTCCTCAGCTCCCAGAATTGGATTTTCATGCCTATGCTGATCTTTTCAGACCAAGTCCAAGCCCTAAGATCCAGAATCACTCTGGAAGTATGTAGCAGAAGCCACGTTCAAACCCCAGCCCTCCAGGGGGCTTTCCACTGGACCACAAAACAGTTGAAAGGGCAGGGCTAATGCCCTGCAGCGAGAAGTACAGGCTACAAATAGAGAATCAGTAGCCATTCCCCAGGGGAAATGAAAGAAAATGAGATTACCAAAGAAGAGAATACAAAAGAAGAGGAAAGAAAAGGCTGAGTGAGGGAGTCTTGGTAGATGCCTACATATAAGGGGTAAGGAGGCTTCTGAGTAATGGCCACACTCCTCTTCCCTGAGTGACTCTAAATCACATTTGCAGCACATGGGAGGCTGTTATGATAGTCCTGAATTAGGTGACAGGTCCTGAAGGAAGGTGGCAGCTGTGAATGCAGAAAGAGGGTGGAAAGAGAATTGATGGTACTTGGCCAGTGACTGAAGATGGAGGGAGAAGGCTATCAAGGATCAAGGAGGATTCCAAATTTATGAACCTAAGTTGATAACTGTCTATCTAACTCCTTTGTGTTTATGAATATTTATTCTCTTTATATTTAAGATAGAGATTTGTTGCCTCTTCCTCATTAGAATGTAAGCTTTTTGAGTATGGACTGTTGCATTCTTTGTTTTTGCAATTCAAGCTCCTAGCATACCACCTGGCACACAGTAATTAATAAATGCCTAATGACTGATTATTGACTGGGAAGACAGCAGTAGTGCCCTGGACTGGTGGAGCCTGGAGGAAAGGTAGGTAGGTTTAAGGGGCAATATCATCAGTTATGTTGTGGACGTGGTAAATTTGATAAAGACTTATCCATCCAGAGATGGTGAGGTGGCAACTGATGGTAAAACAAAAGATTTCAGATGAGAGAATAGGGTATGTTTACATTTCGGTGTTATCTGCACAGGTAACAGTTAAACCTATGGGAGTTCATCAGACCAACAACGGAAAGAGAGTATATAAAGGGGAAGACCTGGGACAAAGCCTTGGGGTCATTCAAGCTTAGAAGGCAGAAGATGACCAAATCAGCAAAGATTACTGAAAAGGTCAGGAATGAGGAGAACCAGGAAAGATTACTATCACAGAGACCTAGGGAAGCAAAGGTGTCTGGGAAGAGGGTTAAAATTCTTGAAAATTCTATATGCATTACTAAGGAGATGAACTGATTTACATACAGTCTTTCTTTTTAAAAAGTAGATTCTTCTTGGTATATTGTTTGTACCTCACCTACATTCCCCTGTACTATTCCTTTTCCCTTTACCACCAACCTCCACCCCCCTCAGAGAGTCATCCCTTATAACCAAGAGAAAAAAAGAGGAATAGGAGGAAGGAGGGGAAATCAGCACATCCAAAAAATCTGATTGCTATGTGGTTTCATTTTGTGGTCTACCTAGTTGTTGCCACTAGATATGTTGTTTTCTTTGGTTCACTTCTTTCACTTTACATCAGTTCATATCAATCTTTCTATGCTTCTCTTCATTATCTTGTGGCACAAGTAAAAGTCCATTAAACTAATGTATCATAGTTTATTTCATCATTCCCCAATTGATGGGCACAGACCACTTCCAGCTCTTTATTGCCACGATGGGGCACATGAGATCTCTGCATCCTGGGATTTTTCTTAAGATGAGGTAAGTATTGGAACATTTGCTTGGCCAAACAGGTGCTGAAACATACTGATTCACTGAGGGTTTATTTTCATTAGCCATCTTGCCCCAGAGTCAGCATCTGGTCTTGGCCTTCTTCTTTCTGACCCCTGATGTCAGACATTGCAGGAAGTCATGTGCCTCTCAAGACAACTACTAAGAACATGACCCAGCACATTCTGCCTATTTTTGGAGAAAAGACCGGTGGGCAGGAGGTGCTTAAAGTAAGATTTAGGGAAATATTCCCTAATGCACAGAGGCTTTGTGACATTGTCTGCAGTAACCCACATCCCACATATGTCCCTGCTGACTGTATATGTACAGTGATATACACATCCATGTCACAACTGACAAGTGAGCAAACAAAAACAAGGGATATGAATCTTTACTATCAATGGTCAGGTCTACCTGCTCACACATTTTTGACCTTCTAGCCCTTTGGCTCAAGGCCAACTCAATGAGCCACTTACTTTGTCTTGCTCAATCAGGTACAACTTCATTAGTGTTAAGTAGAGGCTGTTTTTTCAAAGCTCAGTCACTAAATATCCTGCCACACACTACAGCTCAACTTCTCTTCATCATTTTGAGTTGTCATTTAAAGCCTGTAAAAGGAAAAATAATTCCCTTTACAACTCTACATTTTCCTCAGCAATGTAACTATTAAGCACAATGTGTTCAGCCACTAAGTACCATCTGTTCCTCTAGTTTAAAATCCTCCATGCCTCAAAGTGACTCTTAAAGAAATGAGAGAGAGTTGAGAGACAAAGACAGGGGAAAACACACTTTCAGTTAGGTAAAGTCAGTTCTCATCCAAGTTTCTCTAATCAGCAGATACAACCACAAATCAAAGTACTTGAGCATTCAAAGTATCAGACAGGCTGGTACAAATCACGGCTGAGTCCCAGTCTCACACCCCACCAGCATCTTCACCAGTTCTGCACGCAGGAACATGAATATCCACTATCATCTCATTGTCAGTGCTGCTCTTATGCTTACCCATTTACTGCAGACCACTCTAAAAATCTTTATAGCTAAAGAAAAAATGTAAAGGTTCAGACATTCAGGTTTTTAAGTCATCCTGAGAAGCAAAAATGCAGTTCAGCATATCAGAGAATCCAAGAACTAGAAATGACTGTAGAAATCACCTGGTCCAAGCCTATCACCTTGCAAAGGGACGATGAAGCCAAGCCAGCTTTGACCTTGGTCAAGACCCCACTGCAGCAGCCAAAGTACTTTCCAGTTCTAAGAGTTGAGACTTCTGATTCCCAGTGCAGTATTCTTCAGGCTCACTAATTCTATCTCTTATGTCCAGTGTCAGTCAAGTCAAACCCGTGCTACCTTATGCCAGGCAGGAATAGGTCTATCCAAAATTACCAAGGCAGCAAAATGATTCTTTGGAAGCTCCCTTTTGTTAATCCCTTGGTCTTCAGGGGCTATCTCAGTTGTAGAGGCAGCAGGGTACATAAGCAAACCTGCTGGACTTGGAACCAGGAAAGACAAAGATTCCAAGTAAGCCTCTGACACTTTACTACCTGCCTCAGTTTATCTTCTTGAGTTTGAATTATAACCTCTGTAAAGAGGATTCTAACTGAAATACATTCTACAGGGTTGTCTTGAGGATCCAAGGACAAAATACAGAGAACACTCTGCCAACTTGAAAGAGCTATGTAAATTTTAGCCATGTTGTCAAACTGAATTCTAGATCAGGTGTCTTTATCCTGGGATTTGTGAATAAATTTCAGGAGGTTCATGACCTTGGATGGGAAGAAATAACATCTTTACTTTCACTAGCCTCTAAATAAAATTAGCACTTCTTTCAATCGTGAATGTAGGCAACAAACCAGTATTCTGAGACAGGGGTAAACGAAAGTGGCCCTTGACACAAAGCTGAAGAAGTCCTGGTCTTAGACACTCACATCTTTCCTCCCTTTGGATCAACCTCCCTGGGTATTCACACCAATTTCCTGCCATCTACTCAACCTCATCAAAGGTCTGGCCTCCCCTACGCCATACCTCAAAACTCCCTACAGGTATTCCCCATTCTCAGCCTTTTCTTTGTTAAGGCTAACCCTCTCATGCTCTTTACTCTAGCTTCTCATTGCCTCCAAGAACATGCCCCTGAAATCACCTCCTTTTCCATATTTAAACTCTTCTTATCCAATGTCTCCATGCCTGCCACCTAGAAATATGCCCAAGTTTCCATCATACTCAAGAAAGTTTGACCAAATCACACAATTCTTGAGAACTGGAAGGAGCCTCAATGGTCATCAAGTTCAGAAATGTCAAACATGTAGCCTGCGGGCACTTGTGGTCCACCATACTCCCAAGGGCAACCCAAACCAGGTGAAAATGTACTTGGGAAATATTTAACAAGGTAAAAGTACAATAAAGTATTGATATTATTACATTTTTAAACTAAGTCAGCTTTGAGATATTATCTCACACCTATCAGATTGGCTAAAATGATAGAAGAGAAAAATCACAAATGTTAGAGAGGATGTGGAAAAATTGGGACATTAATACATTACTGGTGGAACTGTGATCTGATCCAATCATTTTGGAGAACAATCTGGAATTATGCCCAAAGAGTTATTAAACTGCCTATACCATTTGACCCAGCAACACCACTATTAGGTCTGGTTCCCAAGGTGATCAGGGAAAAAGGAAAAGAATCTCTATGTTCTAAACCATTTATAGCAGCTCTCCTTGTGGTAGCAAAAAGCTGGAAATCGCAGGGATGCTCATCAATTGGGGAGTTGCTGAACAAGTTGTGATATGTGATTGTAATGGAATACTACTGTACTATAAGAAATGATGAGCTGGTTGATTTTAGAAAAAATGGAAAGACTTGCATGAAATAATAAGAGTAAAATGAGCAAAACTGAGAGAATGTTATCTACAACAGCAATATTGTTGGAAAAATAATCCTAAACAGTAAACTTATTCTGAGTTCTACAAATACTCGAATCAATTATAAAGGATCTATGAAGGAAGATGCTATCCATCCCCAGAGAAAAAACTAATACAGAAATATGCATACTATGGTTTTACATATATCTATAAATCTACGCCAAATAGTGGCCTTCTCTAGAGTGGTGTGCGGAGGGAGGAAGAAGGTTCAGAACTTAAAACTTAACAAAAAAATTAAATCAAATTAAAATAAAACAAAATTATGTCAATATGCAGCCTACAGGGATCGTTACATGGCCCTCATTTCTATTTAAGTTGGACACCACTGATCTAGAGCAACCCATACAAGAAACCATTCCTATTCTAACAGATCCAACAGTCACCCAATCTTTGCCTCCCAGGCAGCTGAGCCCACTGTGAGCCAGGAAGTTTCCCTTTGAAACTTAGATTCACAGTCCTAGTTCTGCTCCCTAGGGCCAAACATTTGAAGTTTAATCTCTCTTCCACATGACAGACATGAATATGTCTATCATGGCTTCCTTGAGTCTTCTTCCCAGGTAAAAATACCATTCAGTCAATAAGCTTTCGTTAAGCCCCTACTACATGGCAGTCATCGTGCTGGGTCCCGTTCTTCTTTAGTCGATCTCAATTAGGAACTCAAAGCTACTGTCCTGGTTGCTGGTTGCCTTTCTTTGGAATTCTGCAATCCTCTCAGACTGTTGATTGCTCTAGACCTCTTTCCTTTCCTAGTCAAACTTCTAAAGGGTCATCTATGGTTATATACACTTACTGCCCACCGTTTACCAGTCCTGGCTTCCACCCTAATACTAGACTCAAACTGCTCTCTACAAAGTTCCCAATGATCTCTTAACTGTGAAATCCATTGGCCTTTCCTCAGTCCTAATTCTTCTTGACCTTGAATCACCTTTTGACATTAACCACCCCCTTTTCTCTTCCCTTGATTTTGATGACACTTTCTTGATTTTCCTACCTTTGTGAATACTGCTTTTCAATACACTTCATCTAACTCCCATTCACTAAACGTGTGCATCCTCCAAGGCTCAGTCCTGGCTAGCCCAAAATTGGCAATACAGGACTGGATATCAGAACACAGAAGATATAGATTTTGGATATCAACAGCATAGAGATGATTATTGAATCCATGGAAACTGATGATGATCATCAAGGAAAGAATGCTTATACGTTCCACACTCTCACTTCCAGTTAAACTGACTTGCTCACCTTCCCATGTCCAAGACATCCCTTTTCCTGCCTCTAGAGAGTCCTCCACGAGTGAAATGAATCCCCAGCCTTAGAACTGTGCCTGGCACATAGTAGGTATTACTAAATGTTGATTGACTCCCATTAACTCTTTTTTTCCCTTTTTTAAAAAATGTATTTATTTAACTGTTTTACATTCATTTTCACAAAATTTTGGGTTCCAAATTTTGTTTGTCCCCTCCCCTCACCCCAATACACTGAGCATTCTAACTTTTCTTATCACCAATCTGCCCTCTCTTCTATCATCCCTCCCTTTCCTTGTTCCCATCTTCTCTTTTGTCCTGTAGGGCCAGATAACTTTCTATTCCCCATTAACTGTATTTCTTATTTCCTAGTAGCAAGAACAATACTCAACAGTTGTTCCTGAAACTTTGAGTTCCAACTTCTCCCCATCCCTCCCTCCCCACCCATTCCCTTTGGGAAGGCAGGCGATTCAATATAGGCCATATCTGTGTAGTTATGCAAATGACTTCCATAATAGCAGTGTTGTGTAAGACTAACTATATTTCCCTCCATCCTATCCTGCCCCCCATTGTTTCTATTCTCTCTTTTGATCCTGTCCCTCCCCAAAAGTGTTGACTTGAAATTGCTCCCTCCTCCCACTGCCCTTCCATCATCCCCCTCACCCTGCTGATCCCCTTCTCCCCAACTTTCCTGTATTGTAAGATAGGTTTTCATACCAAAATGAGTGTGCATTTTATTCCTTCCTTTAGTTAAATGTGATGAGAGTAAACTTCATGTTTTTCTGTCGCCTCCCCTCTTTTTCCCTCCACTAAAACTTCTCCTGCCTGCCTCTTCTATGAGAGATAATTTGCCCCATTCCATTTCTCCCTCTCTCCTCCCAATACATTTCTCTCTCTCCCATCCTATTCAATTCACTCTGTGCTCTGTCTCTGTGTGTGCATGCATGCACGCATGCGTATGCGTGTGTGTGTGTGTGTGTGTGTGTGTGTGTGTGTGTAATCCCACCAACTACCCAGATACTGAAAAGTTTTAAGAGTTACAAATATTGTCTTTCCATGTAGGAATGTAAACAGTTCAACTTTAGTAAGTCCCTTATGTCTTCTTTTTTGCTGTTTATCTTTTCATGCTTCTCTTCATTCTTGTGTTTGAAAGTCAAATTTTCTTTTCAGCTCTGGCCTTTTCATCAAGAATGCTTGAAAGTCCTCTATTTCATTGAAAGCCCATTTTTTGCCCTGAAGTATTATACTCAGTTTTGCTGGGGAGGTGATTCTTAGTTTTAGTCCTAGTTCCTTTGACTTCTGGAATATCATATTCCATTTCCTTCTATCCCTTAATGTAGAAGCTGCTAGATCTTGAGTTATCCTGATTGTACTTCCACAATACTGGAATTGTTTCTTTCTAGCTGCTTGCAGTATTTTCTCCTTGACTAGAGAATTCTGGAATTTGGCCACAATGTTCCTAGGAGCTTCTCTTTTTGGATCTCTTTCAGGCATTGATCAGTGGATTCCCTGAATACTTACTTTGCCCTCTGTTTCTAGAATCTCAGGGCAGTTTTCCTTGATAATTTCATGAAAGATGATGTCTAGGCTCTTTTTTTGATCATGGCTTTCAGGTAGTCCCGTCATTTTTAAATTGTCTCTCCTGGATCTATTTTCCAGGTCAGTTGTTTTTCCAATGAGATATTTCACATTATCTTCCATTTTTCCATTGTTTTGGTTTTGTTTTGTGATTTCTTGGTTTCTCATAAAGTCATTAGCCTCCATCTGTTCCATTCCAATTTTTAAAGAACTATTTTCTTCAGTGAGATGAACTTCCTTTTCCATTTGACTAATTCTGCTTTTTAAAGCATTCTTCTCCTCATTGACTTTTTGAACCTCTTTTACCAATTGAGTTAGCCTATTTTGAAAGGTGTTATTTTCTTCAGGATTTTTTGGGGTCTCCTTCAGCAAGGTGTTGACTTGCTTTTCATGATTTTCTTGCATCTCTCTCATTTCTCTTCCCAGTTTTTCCTGCACCTGTCTAACTTGCTTTTCAAAATCCTTTTTGAGCTCTTTCATGGCCTGAGCCCATTGGATATTTATTTTGGATGTTTGGGATACAGAAGCCTTGATTTCTATGTCTTTCCCTGATGGTAAGCATTGTTCTTCCTCATCAGAAAGGATGGGAGGAGATATCTGCTCACCAAGAAAATAATCTTCTATGGTCTTATTTTTTTTCCCTTTTCTGGGCATTTTCCCAGCTAGTTACTTGACTTCTGAGTTTCCTCTCCACCCCTGTCTCACCTCCTATTCCACCCAGCTAGTGCTTTGGGGCTGAGATTCAAATGCTGCTTCCCAGCCTCAGAGCTGTCATCAGGGGCGGGGCTGCTATTCAGTGTGAGATTAAGTTCAGGTGCTCAGGCAGGGCCAGGACCACCACACCAGGCTCAGTTCCCTCAGGGGGCTCACTCAGAGACCCTCAACAATGGATCCTAGCTCCTGCTTGCTTTGGGACTCCCGTCCACTACTGCTTCCCAAAGAGGCCCAAGTTATGGAGACATCCCCTCCCCTCTCAGCAAGCAGAAAAGACCCTCTTACTGACCTTTGGTGCCTATGGGTGGAGGGACCCACGCAGCCGCTGGAGACTCTGTCCCTGAAGCCCGCTCGGATCTGCTCCCCTGGGTGCCGCACCACCAAGGCAGGGCTGGGTTCCATTCTGGGTCTGGTGCATGACAGACCCCCAGTACTGGCCTTCCAGGGCTCTCCGGAACAGAAATCTCCTCCACCCTGTTGATGTGTGGCCTCCACTGCTCCAGAATTCATTGGGAGTTCTTCTTTACAGGTATTTTATGGGCTATGGGTTAGGAGCTAGCATATGTGTATCTTTCTACTCTGTCATCTTGGCTCCTCCCCCCCCCATTAACTCTTGAAATTACTTTGTATTGCTTTGTAAATTTTTATATTTACTTATACTTGTATCCCCCAAGAGAATATAAGTTCCTTGAGGGTAGCACCTGTTTGGCTTGTCTTCTGTTTAATCTAGTGCTTTTCACATAGCAAACTTTAAGAAATATTTGCTGCACTGAACCAAAACTTTCCTATTCCTATTTCCCATTCCCTCAGGACTCTAAATTTCCTTCAATGTCAGTAGTCAATAATGGGTTATTAACCAAATAAACTATGATGTACTAATGTGTTAGTTTAACCAGGTAATAAAATGCATGCCAAGGAGAATTCTATGGGGAGAAAGCGCTAGAAAAGGTGGAATATCAGGAAATTACTCTGGTGTAAAAAACCAAAAGATATTAATATAATTTGTGTAAAACAACAAAGTGCACACCTCCTCAAATTTGCCTTTAATAAGCCAGTATACACTTAGTTGAATTTAGAGCACTGGGATGAATACTACCTGGGATATAAATAAGACAGAGTCCCTAGCTTCAAGGGATTTAAAAGCTAGTTGGGGGATAATATATACAAGCAGGAAATAGAATAAAACAGAAAATGGGCTATATAAGTTTGGTACCATGTAGGTAGACTAAGTTCTGAGAAGGAATCTGGGAGTCATGAAATGATGTACTGAGATTAGTAATGGGGATGGTATTCCAGGCCTAGGAAAACATGGGTACGGCCTCTGTGTCCCCGTCAAGAGGGCAGAGAGTGACTAGAAGAGTAGATCAGGACTGGAGAGCAGCAGCAAGAGTCAGTTTCTGCTTTAAAGGCACAGCTATGGCTCACCGTGGAGAGAGAGCTTCCCTCCCTAGTGACTGTGGCATTCTGAGCCTGTCTAGCCAAGCCCAGAGAGGGACCTGAGATGACAGAACTAGCTAATACTGGAGCTGGAACTGGAACCTGGGATTTAGGGCTCTTTTCACTACTCCAAAATGCTTCATTAAGTCTTATTTTGGAAGAACAATTGAACACATAATGACTAAATAAATAAAAGGAGGCAGAATTTTAGCTAAAATAGCTATTGTAGGTTCTAAGGGAAGAGATGATGAAGAAAAATTGAAGGAAATGCAATAACCTGAACATGTGGGAATACAGATCCAAAACTTCTCAACCAGGGCCAGACTGGTCTACATCCTCCCCAAATCCTCACAGGAAATCTGTCCAAAGTGCTGAAGGCATTCCTCCGGCTCTCTGAAATGCATACAGAACCACACAGGCTATGGGGCCCAGTGACTCTCACTCTCATCTCATCTATTTTCTTACCTCATGATAAATAAGAGTCAACAATCTTATAGGGAATTTGTGGAATAACCTTATCATCCTCTATTTCTCACTCTCCCTTGCCTTTCCACAGCCAGTTGTTGGCTCTCAGTAAGTGTTTTCTCAACCAAGGTATTTCTTAACAAAAACCATCTGAAATAGGTATTCAGACTTGCCAAAGGCCACAGGACTAACAAGGGGGAGAGCTGAACCTCTACTCAAGTCTTTTAGGTCCAGTGGTATTCCCACAATGCCACACCACTTTTCTAGTGACAAAGGGCCTGGGCCACTGTGTGGGTAGCAGGAAGAGAGGAATTTGAAAGCTAAGAATCCACTCTGTGACTGAATGATGAAGGATGAACAAGCCAAAGGTTACAAGCCTTTGTGATAGAAAGAAAGAATGGTGGTACCACAGAGAACTGCTTGTTAGAGGAGATAATCTGGGTGGAATAAACTTATAGCACCCCTCAAATCACATCACAGAGATAGCTGGCTGCCACTTCCCTGGTTAGAAGCTACCAATTTAAAGGACCATGGTTCCAACAAGCAATGGTTACTCCTTGCTCCAAGCTTCTTAAGACAGTGCTCAAGTACTGAGTCCCAGATTATGATGAGACCCACCAATTCCATCATGGTTACTTTGGACAGAACAGGGAGAAGGAATAAGCAGGTAAAATAAGCAGATTCTGCTTATGCCAGAAATGTTTCTTTGTGACACATAGCTATTTATTTAGAGAAAGTTCAAACTGGATTGTTAGAGTAAAGATTTAAATTCTCTGAGGGAGAGTTACAACAGGTACAATGCAGAAATCCTGCACCTCTGTCTTGGAGGCACAATCTTATCAGATCCTTCAGTAGGGCACTTAGCTCCTCTTCCTGTACGTCTGGACTTTGCTCTAATTAAAAGGGATCTTACCCACTGAAGCTCCAGGCTTAGAATTCTGAGACTTTAGACCTACCAGCTCTCCCTAGATAGTGGTCTCTGCTACATGGAAGAACCCAAAAGCAACAGAAAAAGAGGCGGGGAAAAGGCCTACTCAGGATCAGGATTTCTTCTGGGACTCTACATATGGCCCTGGAAGTACCTTGGCCAGAGGTACTCAAGTGACTTTTAATCTTTTCCAAGGAACCTTCTGAAAGATTCCTGATTCACTGTTGGTGGAATTGTGAACTGATCCAACCACTTTATAGAGCCATCTGGTATTATGTCCAAAGAGTTATTAAACTGCCTGTACCCTTTGACCCAGAAACATCACTATGAAGTCTGTTTCCCAAGATGATTAGGGAAAAATGTCCATAGTGCACATATGAAATGCATCTTAACACTTGTGGCCCTCAAAGCTAAAAGAAAATGTCAAGATGTCAGAGCCTAGCACTGTCTCTTTGTAGGTAAGGATCCTTCAGAGAGAGAAACAGGAAAAGAATCTCTGTATTATAAACTATTTAGAGCAGTTCTCTTTGTGGTGGCAAAGAACTGGAAACTGAGGGGATATCCATCCATTGGAGAATGGCTGAACAAGTTGTGATAGAATACTACTGAGTTAGATAAGAAAGGATGAGCTCAATGATCTTAGAAAAACATGAACAGATAATAATAAAATAATGGAAATAAATAATAAAATAATAGAAAGCAAAATGAGAAGAATCAAGAGAGCACTGTAAACAGTAACAAGATTGTTTTAAGAACAACTTGGAGTGAATAAGTCTTTTTGACTTTATAAATACCCAAATTAAATACAAAGGACATATGAAGGAAGACGCTATCTGCACCCAGAGAAAAAAACTGATAAATAAAAGTATGTATAGAATAATTTTACATAGATATATAATTATATATATACGCATATATATGTATTTGTGCCTAATGGTAACCATGGTGGGGACGGGGCGGGAGAAAAAGGGGTAAAAAAAAAAAAGTTACATGCTAACTTTATTATATATTTAAAAGGAATATCAAGTGCATAATAGAGTTGCAGTTACATGTACAATTACCTTTTTTGCTATTCTACTATGTTATGGAAATGCTTGTATTATTTCTTAAGTTCAGAATATAAAATTTTTATAAAATGACTCTGCTGGAAATCCTACCAAGAGAACCTGGATGGTCCTATTTGGAGGTTCAGTCTGAGGAGGAGAACCTCCACCCCCCTCACTACCTCCAACCCCTCATCCTTCCCCGTCTTTACTTCCAAGCTGAAAAGTTTATCTTGATCCCAAAATCAAGGGCTGCCTCCTCAAAGCAAACATATCAAGCACTGCTCTAAGGAAAGCCTCCAACACTGCATGCCCTCAGGATTTCCACCCACGCACTAACCTGAACCTTATCTACTCTGAAAAAAAAAGACTAGTCCTAAGCCAGCTTCTCTGTCCTTGAGAGCACCAAACCATTAACACTCTTAGTACCTCAACTGCCTAGCCTGCAATTTTTCAAGGCAGATTCTGGGCCCTTCCTGAATTGCAGATTTTGAGCAGGCTGATAAAGACAAGGTCACTGGGAGTTCATGTAAAAATGTACACAGCACATTCATTATTCAGCACAAAAATGTCCATAGTGCACATGTGAAATGCATCTTAACATTTGCCCCCAAAGCTAAAAGGAAATGTCAAGATGTCAGAGCCCAGCACTGTGTCTTTGAAGGTAAGGGTCCTTCAGAGAGAGAACTTTTGTACAGATCTGATTTATATGACTCAAGTAGCTTCTGGATGAACCCAATTCAGAACCAAGTTTCATATCTTGGGGTTGTTTGATACCCGCTTCTACATACCATTAGGTTTAGAGGTTCCATGAGAGGTTATGTTCTGAAAACAAAGTAAAAGTAATTGACTGGAAACAAGCTCTACTCACTGATTATTAAATGGAAGACCTACGAACAAGAAGACACAGACTGATTAATTAATTGCATGGCCCACCTACTGCATTGGTATCCTTGCAACATCAAGAGATCAGACCCCTGGGCACAGGGCCTGGATTCAAGATGCCAGATGAGGAAAGCCATGGGATGCGTTATGGTTCGCATTGCTGTGGAGGAGGAATCACAGCAGCTTCTGTTGTATATACCTCTTCACATAAAAGGACAATTTGAGATGATTTTTGCTTTATGCTTTTCTTGAAATGTGTTCAGATAAAACATTCTGCTAGAGGCCTGCAAAGGAAGAATGCTATCTGAAGGACAGAGGGCCATCCTTAATAAAAAGGAGCTTCTACATGCTGAAAAGCAAAGTATACCCTGTAGAACCTGAAAATGCTTCTTTATATGTCTTTATCTGGCCACAAGTTACTCTGAAATAAAAAATGTAAGCACCAATAATTCTCTTTAGCCACTGGCCTAGAAAATGAGCCAGAGTAACTGTAAGTGAATTTGAAAATAAGTTTCTTCCCTAATCCATTTCACTTTCCCTAATCCATTTCATTCCCCCATCTTAAATGAAAATAGACTTGAAATAATTAAAATATCCAACTAAATATTTCTGGATTTGCCATTTAGTTTCTAATTTCTTATGATTCTCTAACAATCTAGTTTAGCAGTTCTCAAAGTGTGGCCTGGGACCCTTGCCTGAGGTCAAAATTATTTTCATAATACTAAGAGATTTTCATTTCTAATCTGGTAACTATTGATAGATATAATCCACAGAAATAAAAGCTATTTGGAGAGTCCTCTATCATTTTTAAGAATGTAAGGAGTACTGAGACTGAAAAATCTGAGACCCAGTGGTGGTCTAGTTCAATCCCCTTCATTTCACAGATAAGGAAATTAAAGCCCAGAGAGAAGCAGCCAGTGCCCAGGGTCACGATATCAAAGCCCAGAGAAAACTAGTTTCCGACCCCAGTCTTTCCATTATGCCACAGGTCACTCCACTTCTAATTCCTTCTGTGCCTCAAAATGGAAAGATAATGAAAAGGCCTCTTTAAGAGCAAAGACGATTTCCAGTACAATAAAATTAATTTTCAGAAAAAAGTAGTCTATAATGTGCTTAATAAATTGTAATGTTCACAGATTAGTATCTGACTAAGTTAATATCAACAGTAGTCAGTTCCACAAGTAGGCAAAAGACCTTAATTATCCCTGTATCTACCTTTAGAGTATCTAGCAGAATATTTATTATACAAATAATTTAATATTTCATGAATGGATAAATAACCTACAACTTACATAGGTCTGCAGAGGCATCATGGGATACAGCAGGGGTAGGCAAAAGACGGTCCTGGGCCAAAGTGGCCAGGATCAGGTTTTGGATGGCTGAAGAGTTAAAAACAGTTTGTTGGGAGGTTAGATTTGGCCCTAGTTTACACTAGCCTACCAGTATTTGGTGTAATAGATGACAGAGTGGTAAGATCCAGGACTGAGGAATCCTGAATTTAAATATTCCTTCTGCTACTTTGTAGCAATGTGATCATAGACAAGGCATTTCATAACTTTCCTGTAATGCTGACTAATTGATAATTCTCTCACAGTGTTCTTGTGAGGTTCCTATGAAACTAAATACATTAAGTACTTCGCAAATTTGAAAATAGGACTGGGTATCAATAATAAGTTTAATAAAGAACTCAAAATGTATGTCTACCAAATGTCACCGCTTTCCCATAATGACTCTATAGATAACCCTCTACTATTTTCACCTTTTATACAAACTTGTTTAGCTCCAGTCTTATTTCATTTAATTCCTGACGGATTTTTTTTCAAGCAGTAAACATGGGAAATGTGGAAGTTATATGAACGTGTTCCTGATCCTTCAACAGGGCGATTACAATTCAGACGATTACAAACAGTCCATGAGCCTATCAATCAACCTGTTTGAAAAGCTACTATGCCATGTGTAGCTTTGGAGGTGTGTCTGTCTTTTTGGTTTGCTTTGCAGGCAGTCAGGGTTAAGTGGTCGCACACCAGGATCACACAGCTAGTAAATGTCTGAGGATAAATTTGAGCTCAGATTCCCCCAGACTCCAGGTTCCATGCCACTGTAGCATCTACCTGCTCCTGCCTTTTTGTTTTTTAACCAGAGGATTACCTTTTAATTTTCTTCCCTCTTCTCTATAGCTTACTTCTCTAGTAACTCCCAAATTTCATGTGCCAAGTATTTGAGTAGGTAGTCCCATTCTAAGTCATCAATTACCCAAAGACTTCTTGCCAAGAGAGGGAAGGAACATTTCATTTATTTTGCCACCTATTACACATGAACTTGGATTGTACTCAAAAAATCACAAAACCATGGAAAAAAGTACAGAATGTCATACCTAGAAAATATTAGAAATCACTTAACCCAACACTCTCATTTGAAAGAGGGAGGAAAGTGATGTGGAGGCTATGCATTCAACACTTGATTCCAAAGATCTTTCAAATAACATCATTTGACAACTGCATATTACTTCCCAGTTTACAAAACACTTTCACCTACTCATTCATATAGCAGATTATCCCCATTTTTCTAGATGAGGAAATGAAAGTTCAAGTTCAGTGACTAAGCTTAAGAACACGAGTGCAGAACCAGAATCTGGTCTTGCCTGTTTCCAACCCACCCTTCACAAGGTTGCTAAATTGATATTCTCAACCAACTGGACTGATCATGGGACTCTCTTCCTCCAGAAGTTACCTGTGGCTCTCTACCACCTCTTCTTATAGTTCGACCTGTCTTTCCAGGCTAGGGCAGCTTTCCCATTAATGCGCTGTCTCTCCTTTCAATTCGCTGTACGATATTCATCTTTGTGTCTAGGCATGAACAGGATTATTGCCCGACTCATGCTAAACTAGACCAAAATTTAAAACAGACACACCACAGCCACAGGTGTTCAGGGACCAAAATACCACCCAGAAGTCACTCTCATGTGACTTAGACATGTATGTATGTGCCAAGAAACTCACAAAGGTTGGAACCAAGTTCAACCCTAAATCTTCCCCACACCCCTAGTTCTGCCTCCCGGCTAAGCACTGCCCAACTTGGGCTTCCCCAGAGTCAGAGCTGTCCAGTTCCTCCGATGCTCCAAAGGGGAAACTGAGGCCCAGAGAACACGAGCAGCGGGGCTCAGAACCAGAACCAAACCTGGGTCACAGAATCTTAACGTTTGAAGCTGGATGTCCTCAGAGGCCATCAGATCCAACCTCTTCATTTTACAGATGGGGAAACCGAGGCCCAGAGGGGCAGATCTGGGGCTGATAGGAAGCCACCTGGTCCAACTCCCTCATTTTACCAGGGTGGGAAACTGAGACCCAAAGAGGGGAAGTGATTTTGCCCAAAGGCGCTAGGACTGGAAAGCTGGGAGTCCTCGGGTTCCTGCTTCAGCCTCGCGGATGGGCTGGGTCCAGACCTGAGTCGCGGCCCCGGCCAGGCCTCAGTTTCCCTACTGGGGCCTCAGGCCTCCCCGCCCGCCCCTTCCCCACCCCGACCGTCCGAGGCTGCTGGGGCTCCAGCGGAGCAAGGCCCGGCTCGGCCTCCCCGGCCCCTGGGCCCTTGCGGCTGCCGAGGCGGTGGTCCCGTACGCCCTGGCACCCCATCCTGGGCCCAGGCCCCGGTCCCGGCTCTAGCCCGCTTGCCCACACTCACCCGCGGCAGCAGAGACAGCTCTCCCTCCTTCCCTCCGGGGGCCCAGAGCAGGACCAGCTCCTTTGGGGCGCTACCACCCGCGGGGGTCGTCGGGGACGGAGTGACGCGGCAGCCGCTCGTTCCCTCCCGTCTCAGAGGGCGGCACCCCCCCTCACGCGACGGGCTTGGTTCGGCCCGACTCCGCCCACGCGCCGCTCGTCCAAGCAGTCAGCTGGACCGGACGGGGGCGGGGAAAGCACGTGGGGGCGGAGCGGAGGCAAAGGTAAAGAGCAGGGAGCGGGAGAGGGGCGGGGCTCAAGGACCCGGGACCGGGGGAGGAAGGGTTCAGGGACCGCGGAGGAGAGAGGGGGAAGAGGATCTGAGCTAACTGAGAACAGCGCGTGCCCAGCTGTTTCTTTTGAAGTCGGTCAGCAAACATTAAGCACCCCCAAGCACCCTGGTAAACGCTGAGAATACAAAGAAGGGTAAAGGACAGTCCCTGTCCTCAAGCTCAACAGTCTGATGTGAGACATGCAAACAATCAATTGGTATTCCAATCAATTACAATTGCGAAACACCTGGTATATGCCAGCGTCAGGATGCTAAGCATCGGGGGTACAAAAAGCCCTCAAGCTTACAATCTAATGCATTGACAAGGTGTGTACAGGTAGTCTCGGAGGAAAGGCACAGATATGGAGGAGAACCAGGAATAGCTTCTCATGGAAGGTAGGATTTTAGGTGGGACTTGAAGGAAACCAGGGAGATGGAGATGAGGAAGGAGAGCTTTCCAGGCATGGGGAACATTCAGAGAAAATATCTGGAGTCTGGGGATGGAGTGCCTTGTGCAAGGAGCAGCCAGGAGGCCCCCGAGGCTGGATCAAAGTAAGTGGGAGGTGTTCTTGACCAATCGATTAAACAGGCCTTTGTATATGTGTTTGTTTATGTAACGTGTAGTAACTGTGAATAAAATTTTTAAAAGTGAAATTTCCTGCTTTCTACAAGCTTACATTACAGCTTCTCTCTCCCTGCTTTCTAGAGTTGGTAGTGATGAACCTCCCCTTCCACACACCAGAGAGGGGGAAGGATGTACTTTGACTAGACCCAGCTTCTCATTATCAAGTGTTTGTAAAAGGCTCTTGTAAATTTTTACATGGTCATAAAAAGGCATTCAATTTGTGTTATGGCTACTGTCATTGTCTAATAATAACTGTTCATATTAGTGTAGCAGTCTCATTTATGGATTCCAAAGAGTACATTCCCAATCCTTAGAAGTCAGTAGTGAAAGTTGTGTAACTTCTCCTTTTACTTGTGGGGAAAGTAGGACCCAGAGAGGTCTAGGGATTAATTCTGATGGGAGACAGAGGAACATGGTAGAAAACCCTGGATTTGGACTCAGACAAGATGGGTTTAAGCCCTACAACTTATGAGCAGTGTGACCTTGGGCAAGTCATTTAATCTCTAACCTTTAGGATCATCATGTTAACATAAGAATATTTCTACTCCCTAACTCATGAGGTGACTGTAATTTGGTTAGGGATGGGGACTGAACTTCTCATTCCCCATGTAAGGATGAGGAAACTCCTCCACCTCTGACATCTCCAGTGTAATTTACAGACTTAAAAAACTTGCTTAGAGCAGAGGTAAAGGGCCTACCCTCAAGGAGCTTACTTTCAATTAGGGAAATAATCCTGTGTACATAAGAGATCTTTGGGAATTAGGCTAGTGCTGCTATGGGTGGAGGAGGAGGGTGAGAGGCAGTGTAGATTCAGGAAAGGCTTCCAGGGAAGGTGGCACCTAAAGGAAAATAAGAGATTCTCTGAAACCGGGAACTAAATAGAGGTAAGAAAGCAGCATGCCAGTCACGGAGGAAAGAGTAAGAAGGCAAGCTAAACTGGCCAATGCCAAGGCTACCCCTTGGGCAGCCGAGAAAA
The DNA here is from genome assembly GCA_023548195.1 of Bettongia penicillata ogilbyi. Taxonomy (NCBI): domain Eukaryota; kingdom Metazoa; phylum Chordata; class Mammalia; order Diprotodontia; family Potoroidae; genus Bettongia; species Bettongia penicillata. Next base: position 6,508,087 of record JAJHZJ010000284.1, on the reverse strand, counting down.
GACTATAGACCCCTTCTCCGAAAAATGTTTTCAAATGCATAACATAAAATAGGTTAACATAAAATACGTAGGTTACAACCAATTATACTAAAATACAGTCATCAAAAACTTTTTTTTAAGTTCATGAACCCCAGGTTAAGAACTGCAGTCCTAGAGAGCCACAGGAGTTTACTGAATAGGAGAGTGACATGAATGAATGAATGAGCAAATGAAGGCAAAACATTTATGCGGTGTTTAGTATTCACCATGCACTGTGCTTAGTGTGTGGCAGGAGAAAGAGAGAGCACCAAGAGCTCTCAAGGAGTTTACAGTATAATGGAAGAGACAATGAGAAAACTAATCTGTACAAATAAGCTGTCTACAGGAAATAATTAAAAGAGAGAAGGCACTAGAGTTCGGTGAGGGGGTTAGGGAAGTCTTCCTGTAGAAGATGAGACTTTAGCTGGGATTTGAAGGAAGCCAGAAGTTGAAGATGAGGAGAAAGAACATTCCAGGCATGGAGAAAATGGAAATCAGGGACTGAATGGAAGACAGATTGAAAAGAGGAGAGACTAGAGTCTGGCAGATCCACCAGCATTGATGGCAGTGCTGCTGGGTGAGGTGCTGAGAGCTGCACCAGGTTGAGGGATAGGATCTGAGGAAAGATGATAAAGATATGAAATCTATTGAGAGATGCTGCGGAGGTGAAATTGGCAGACTCTGACAACCAGTTGGATGGGGCTGGGTGAGAGGGAGTAAGGAATTGGAAGAGGGAGGAATTTATTTTATTCTATATATTTTAAAATGTTATTTTGAAAAACTTCACCACTGTGCCAGAGAGGCCAGCACCTAACAAAGGTTACCCCCTGCCCTAGAAGGTAACACCAGACTTGAGTTTTGGAAGAAGCTGAGATTTCTAAGAGGCAAAGAGAAAGAAGGAATGCATTCCAACTAAAAGAGAGTCCTAGTATAAATATGGAGAGGAGTGAAATGAAAATGCCAAATTCCATGAACCACAAGTAAACCAGTTTGACACACAAAAAGAGAAATAATGTGCAATAATGCTAATGATAAGATGAACCCAAACTTTGAAGGGTTTTAAATGCCATGAGAAGGAGTTGGTATTTCACCATTGAAACAATAGGGAGTCACTGATAAATCTTGAGCGGGTGAGTAACATGGTCAGAATTATGTTTCAGCAAGATTATTGTCACAGCTCTATGGAAGATGAATTGAGGGAGAAGTAACTGGAAGTAGGAAGAATATTAATGATCCAGGTAAAAGGTATCAAGGACCTGAACTGGAACAATGATTTTAGGAGTAGAGAGAAAGTAGGTGTGAGAAAGTCTGTGATGGAAGGGTCAAGACATGACTGTCGTTTCAGGGTGAAGGGAAGGGAAAGAGGGGATCAAGGGTGATCCAAGGTCACAGACATGGGGGTGGAAAGATCCTGGTGCTTTCAACACACATTGTGCTCCTGTGCACATCCCTTACTTCTCTCCATTCCCACCCAGGTGTCTTCCTTTCCTCCTGTCCAAGTGTTCATCCTTCAAGGCACAGCTTTATTCTGCCTTCTCCATGAAGCCTGGACCAGTACTTCCAACACTGACCCTTCTTTGACTGGCACATGCTAATGTCTAATACTCCTCTACTCCTACCATAGAATCATAGATGTAGAGCTTAGCTACTCAACTCCTCCATTCTAGAGGAGCAAACTGAGGTTCAGCAAGGTGAGTGACTTGCTCAGGTTTTCACAAATAGGGTGTACCTATTGCATATTGTAATGAGGTGTCTTCTCAACATTCTTCTTACTGTCTTTCCTGGAGGACTTAAACTCTTCAGCTCGAAAACTCTCTCCCTGGGAACCTCACTGTCCTGTTTCATGACTGCCTCATATGGCCCACTATATCTAGACTGGCTCCAGTTATCTTTTTCTTGTCCACCTTAGTATCACGCACATGCCCTCTGCTCCCTCCACCTCCCACTAATAGCTTCTGCTTTCTAGTTCTGGAAACATAAGTCAAAACTGATTGGTTCTTAAAAGAGTGTGTCAGCCTAGATCCTTCTGGCTCCACTCACATCCTTTGAACTTTGAAAACTAAATATCCCTCTGGCTACCATTCCCCTTTAGGTGTTGTCTCCCACTATAAGAATATAAATCCCTTGATGCAGGGACTATCTCACTCTAGTGTCTCTAATTTCAGTGCCTAGCAAAGTGCTGGGCACCCAGAAAAGAACTCAGTAAGTGCTTTTTCATTCATCCAATAGAGTTTAAGCTCCCTGAGGGCAGGAATGGTTTCCCTTTTTGCCTTTGTAGTCTCAGCACCCAGGACAGTTCCTGGCATGAACAAAGAGCTTAATAAATGCCTATTGATTGATGGATTGTAGGTTCATATTCTCCTTCAACTACCTTTCGTGGTTCTATGAAACAGTCCTCTAATATTCCCTTCTATATATGTGTATGATAAATTAACATTGCCTCCGAGGAGACCATATTGCCCCAAGGAGATCATGTTTGGTGGCTGAAGCAGTTTAGGGGTTGGTTTGGCCTTCTTACTGTGGCAATGTTTTTGTATGTGTTAAACGTTTTCAGAAAATGGAGGCGATTAGAGGTAATTTCTTTACTTTTATCCATTTCCCATTTTTAGTAGCTAGCAGTTCACTTAAACATGTTATATATGAGATGTAATCACATGCAATTGTCTTCTTATCCTTATCCTTTCTTTTTAATAGGATATTATTTTGTAAAAAAAACAAAACAAAACAAAAAACAAAAACAGAAAGGGAACTGCCCAGGGCTGAGATGTGATTTATATATTTTAAAATTATTTCTTTGGTCATTATAGCCAAAAAAAAAAAAAATGGTAACTAAGCAGTCAGGTTTCTCTTGATGAGCCTCTCAGGTACTACTAGCCTTTCCAGTTTAGCAGAGTCTGCCACCAGGAGGCATCAAAGGAGAGCTTTTGTAATGAGCTTTTGTCTAATGAGGCATCACTGAAGTCTTGCATTATTCTTTAGACTTCCAAAGTGGTATAATGGAAGGACTTTAAGCTTTAGAGTCAGAGGAACAAGGCTTCACATCCTGCCTTTGATATTTATTATTTAGATGACCTTTAGGCAATTCCCTTTTCTTTTGGCCCGAGTTTCCTCATTTGTAAAATGGAGGTATTGGATGAGATAATCTATAAGGTATCATCTAACCCAAAAAGAAAAGAGAGAGCATTTCTTATATGCCAGGCATAGTGATAAACTCTGGGGATACAAATCTAAAAACCAAGGTAGTCCCCATGCTAAAAGAGCTCAAATTCTAATAGGGGGAGATACCATACATGGCAAGTGGGGGCTGGAGTAGGATGTTCAGTCCAGAAACAAATGCTTGGTGAGTTTGTTTCTTTCATCTACATTGCCTGGTTCAGCTGTAGATGCTTTGTAAATGAGTGTATGAGGGAATGAATATTTTGAAATGCCTGAAGACATGTAACTGATTAGTTGCTGAGCTAGAACTAGAATCCAGGTTTCTTTAGTTACCCGCTGGTAAAAAAAACAAGATCAATCCTGCTGGGGAGGTACAATTCTCATCCTAAATTCAACACCATCATCCTTCCCATTCCCAGTCAGAATCCCTAGGGTAAAATCTCTTTGTAAAGGTGTTAGAGGCACTTGAAATTCCTGCTTGATACCAGGTCAAATTCCCAACAGTCCTTCTAAGACTGTTGCACTGGCCTGAGGGTCAATCATGTCCCTGAGAGCAGAAAAAAATACAGATTCAAGCCTCAAAGCCCCTTTCCTAAAACTGACAATTGACCAAGGAGGAGAGGAGAAAGAGAAAGATATGATCCTTGCAGCTGCAGAAAGGGATGCAGATAATCAGGCAAGATTGTTTTAATTTATGTATTCATTTCCCTTTAGCACCTAGTGTGGGTGCCTGGCACAGATTAGGTGATGAAATTCAGTTGAACTAACTTTGAACCTAAGTGATTCCATCTTGGTTCTAAATCATTCTAGGACTGCTGCAGTTTTTGGAGAAAGTGCAATATGTCACAATGTATGTAAAGGAAAAATTCATACTTTTTTCCCCTGCAGTTAACTGTTGGTACTATATTTCATTTCTACCCTGTTTGTGTCCCTGCCTGTCTCCTTGGCGGCAGGTACCTGTCTGTTGTTTAGCCCAGTCGTGTCCAATTCTGAATGATGCCATTTGAGGTTTTCTTGGCAGAGGTACTGAAGTGGTTTGCCATTTCCTTCTCTAGCTCATTTTATAAAGGAGGAAACTTGGGAAAACAGTGAAGTGACTTGGTCAGATTCACACAATTAGTAAGTGTCTAAGGCCAGATTTGAACTCAAGAAGATGACTCCTGACTCCACGCCTAGCACTCTAACACCACTGCCCCATCTAGCTGCCCTGTACCTATCTCTACCATATATCAGTTATATCTTTTTTAAAAATGTATTTCTTTATTTTTTTGCATGCATTCAAAATATGCCTCCTATTCATCAACAACAAATGAAAAATGAAACTGATCAACATTCTCTATCCTACAAAACAAATTCCCATGTTGATCATACCTGAACATGTACATCTTTCTCTCTGCATTTTAAGTCCAGGAGGTCAGTTTCATCTTCGGGTCATTCATTGTATTGATCAGAGTTCTAAAGTCTTTCAAAGTTCTAAAGTATTTCTTCTACCATTCTCATGTGTAAAATGAAGATAAGAGTTCCCACCTCCCAGGGCTAGTGTGAGAATGAAATGAGGAACCCAGAAAGAAAGCACTTTGTAAACCTGAAACCTGAAAGTGTGATCTGGATGTTTCCTATGTCCATAGTGATAATGCTGTTGTCACCTAAAGTGGTCTCCTGCTTCTGCTCTTTATTATGCCTGAGTTCATAGAAGTCATTTGCACCTTTTTAAAGCAGCTATTTCTTAACTGTGAGGCTCAGGTTTTTAGCATTCCTCTAACTCGTTGGTGTATTCAGATTACAGAAAGCATTTCCTCTGATCTTGGGCCTGTCCTCTATGAGAGATTTGGTGTAAAACTTTTTGATAGCTGTATTTCAAAATTGTTGATTTCTTTTGTAATTCTATGGTTTTGTCGTATGCATTTAAAAATATAATTCGGAGAAGAGATCTATGGTCTTCCCTTTGGCTGCCAAAGGGGTCCCAAAGGGGCTGCAAAAAAAAAAAAAAAAAAAAAGGTGAGACCCTGGAAGAAGAAAAGCCCAATAGTAAAATCTAATGGTACTTCCCTCGTAAGGTGGTTGGGATGATCAAATGAGATGCCTGAAACAGAGCAGGTGCTATCTACCTATTTTTCTTGCTATTTGCACTATGCTCAGATGAACTGATCTGTGTGCATCTTCTATGCTTTCCAGGTTAAAAGACTATTGGCTAGTGACTGCATCTAGGAAATTTTCTTTTAAATAAGTATTAAGTGCTTAATAAATGGTTGCTTTCTTGCTTGCTTAAAGCTAGTTCATCAATATGAAACTCACAAAACACACTAGGAGGAAAGGGCTGCAGAGGTCCTGACTTGTTGGGTCGTCTGTCCATCGATGGCAGAGGCTTTGGAGGTGAGGGAGGGAGGGAGGGAGGAATGTGGAGTGGAGAGGCAAGGGCAGTTATTCCTGGCCTAAGGCCCATCTGGGCAAAGTGTAAGAACAGCTCTGTGTACCAGAGGGAAATAGGGGTACAGAGGTGATGTGTGAGACAGAATGTAATCTGGAGAAGAAAGCAAATAGGGCAGGCCAGGGCAAAAGGACCCTGATGTTTGAAGACTGAGGACCTAGGACATTCCAGGCTGTGAGCCCCAGGGATGTTACCTAACTTCCTGAGGGGCACAAAGTTAGGGAGAGCTTTGGATGTTTAAGCCTTCTGTCTTGGCCAGGACAGTCTGTGCAGGCACCTGCCCAACCCCCCCTTCTGTAAAGGAACAAAAGCCAGCCTTCCAAATGATAGCTCTTTTCCCTCCTATTTTATCTCTTCCTTTTCTCCTGTTTTTCCTCTCCTTTCTCTCCTCCTCAACCCTGGTCTTTCCATGCTTTTCACTTGCCCAACTCTCTTTCCCTTGGTCTCCTTTGTCCCCCCACCTACCCACTGGGTTCCTCCTTACTGTTTGGGGTATTTCATCTCTTCCAATTATCCTTTATCCCTTCTTCCCTCTCCTTTCCTCATCCTCTCTTTCCTTTTCTTCTTCTCTTTCCCCTTGCTTTGCTCCCTTTCCTCCCTCTCTTCTCCTGCTCTCCTTCTCCCCTTCTCACTCTCTCCTTTCTTTCCCTTCCTCATTTCTTTCCCCCTCCTCATCCTCTCTTCCTCCTTCATTTCCTTTTCCTTTTACCTTGCTTCCCTCTTTTCCCCTCTCCTTTTCCCTTGTTCCTTCTCCTTTTTCCATCTCCCTTTCTGCCTCCCTCATTTCCTCTCCCCTTTTTCCTCTTCTTTTCTCTCCTTTTCCCACTTCTTTCTCCCCCCATCTCTCCTCCTCCCTCTCCCTCTTACCCCCTTCTCCCCCCCAACCCTTTTTTCTTCAGGTTCAGTGGCACAAACACAGTTAAAAATGACTTTTATGATTCAGCTGTTGGGAGTGGGACATAATTAGCTTCAGAACAAATCTTCCCTCCTGCTTGTTGTCCCAAGGCTCCAATCTCTGAGTTAAGTGCTCCAGCTCCAGTAATATTTGCTGCTACCCCACTGTTACACAACATGATTAGCAGAGAACCAAACATTTATTTTTGCAAAACCTTGCACTGCTATCCATTTGCTTTCAGTTATCTAGAGAGAACTGGTTTAGCCATTGTGAAAGAGACTTTGCTTTATGGGTACAGGCCAAGTCCTTGCAGGGTGTCAGGGGCATCTGATGTCTCCCTCTGGGGAGATTTCTTTTTGCCCCATCCAATAATCATAGGATCCTAAATCTGAGGATGGATAGGGCCCTAGGTATTGTTGACTCTAACTCCTTGCCCTTTTGAAAATGATGAAACCGGGGCCCATGGAAGTTAAATGACCTGCCAAGGGTCACACAGCTAGAGTGCCTGGATTAGAAGTCAGCGCCTCTGACTGGAAAGTCCACACTCTTTCTTCCCAACCTCACTGTGCTTCAGTTTCCAAAATCAGGATGATAATAAGTAATATGAAATAATGGGAAGATGTCTGGACTCTTACCAGTGGAGGAGCCTGGTCACAAAGTGGATAAAATAGGGTTAGAAAGGCCCTTACTAGCTATGTGACCCTGGGCATGTCTCCTAATATATTTCAGCCTGTGTCCTCATCTATAAAATGGGGATAACAGCATCTACCTCCCAATGCTGTTGTGAGGATCAAGTGAGATATCATATGTAAAGCACTTTAAACATCTTAAAGCACTATATAAATGTTATTGTCAGCAAGAATACTAATAAGAGAGGGAGAGTGACTCGAGTTCAGTCCCTCTCTGATGTTTCCTGGCCATCACAACATGGGCTTCTAGAGGGCAGGAGATATATTCATTCTGTCTTTTGTCCCTGGATCCTGGCATAGAGCCTTGCATATAGTAGGTCCTTAAAAAACTGAAGTCAAACTGAACCCAAAATTCGGTTTTCTCATCTGTAATACATATAGGAGAGGGACCGGACCTTGGGTATTCTTGGTATAGGAAACTCCCAATTGAGAAAACACCCTCTCCCAGTGCAGGTCAGCACCTTCTTTTAGGGAGAGCTGCTCGGAGCAAAGAGAGTTTAAGTGACTTGCCCAGAGTCACAATGGGGCAGGCAGGACACCAAGCCTTCCTGGTTCTGGGGCCAGCTCTCTATCCGCCAAGATGTCTTTTTGTTGTAGGCTAGGCTTAATGATACCTGTGATGCTTACCTAACAGTGGAGAGAAGCAGGACAATGTAAATAAAGTACTGTGCAGGGCACACCCAGTTAAATTCTTTTTAACAACAAATTACAACTTTGTAAAGACTTTGGACCTCTGATCAGTGCAATGACTGGTCATGACTTTGGAAGTCTCATGACAAGAAATGCCTCCAGCCTGAAGGGTGATGGGCTAAAGATTCAGAAGAAGAAGCACATTTTGTAAATGTGGCCAGTGTGGGAATTTGGGTTATGAGGGTTTGTTTTTTCTTGTGTTTTTTTTTTTTCCAGGGGGAGTGGGAAAATGGAAAAGAAAATTTTCATTGAAAATTTAAATGAAATTGAAGCATGTGCAGTGTTCCATAAACCTTAAAGCATCTTGTTTGTTACCCACGGCTGTAGTAAGAATTGTCTTTTGTCTAACTTTAAGTACTGTGTTAAGTGATTTGTTAAGCCAGGGAGGATGGGAGAACGATGGGAGGGAAGAGGGAAGAGACATAGATTTCTGTGAATTACTTCAATTCTTTAAGTGAATACTTAAATTATTCCTGTGAATTCTTTAAAGGGGTAAGTGCAGTGGCAAATGACTTGTGGGATGGGGAACATTTTAAAGTCAGTATGCAGGAACATAATCAGACTCCTTCAAAATCCCTTCATTGCCCAGACAGTAAAACATGGCATCTTTTAAGAGCTACAACTGGAAAAGAGTGTAGGTCTCTTTAAAAAGGAGGGCGGTGACTGAGGTGAGGAAAGTTCTGAAGAATCCAAATAAGTGCCAATGGGTTTTTGTTGTTTTAAAAACAGTACCCGGTTGAACTATTGATCTAGGCAGTGTTGGCAATGGAGAGTTTCTCGGATAAAAGGGAACAAAAACAGGTAAAAAATTTAGTTGGCAGGAAAACTGAACAACAAATAATCAAAAAATAATCTTGAAAAAGATTGCCCATGTGTTATAGATAGCACGTGAATGGGAACAGGGTGACCTCATAACTGTTCCTTCTTCCTCACTTGTCATGGGGACAAGAGAAGACCCAAGTGGGTCATGAGCCACAGCAGGGCCTCTCTCTGTGACCAGGGATGCCAGAAAGAGACTGGTGGGGGATGTGATGTGGAAGAGATGGAGGATTCTCTTTTGTGTGCTAGGATGCTCACACTGAGAGGCCCCAGGGGACAGGGGACGACCAAGAAACACTTTAAGCTCACTCCTGAGCATCCCCTAGGAGCTAATATCTCTTACTTTGAACGGTTGTTTGTTTCTATTTTTGGCTGAGTACATAGAGTTGGGTTCCATAAGCTAGAATACTATCTAAATGTCAACAGGTCTGAATAAAAGAGAAGGAATTATTTGGGCTGGGAAAGACCAAAGGAGACCTTGTCCTTTGCCTCCTCCTCCTCCTGATCCCTTTAATCAATTGATCAATCAATTGATCTATATTTTTTAGACCAGATTTATGATTTTATTGGTGGAACGAATTCATCATGAGAAATCCCCCTCAACTGAGGCAGACCAGCCCCGGCTCTTGCCAGATGCGAAGACATGAAATGATTTGCTCAGGGTCATCTGGACAACATGTCGTTATTGAACCTAGGGTCTTCCTGACACTGAGACCAGCTCTTAGACCTCTACAAATAACTGCTTCTTAATATCTTCATTTCCCGAGCACTTTTCCCCTCATAATGTCCTAGAAACAGTGCTGATCTCAGGGTCCTGGTGGTAGGTCTATCACTGTGAGGTCTTATATAAAATACTCTCCCTGTGTCTCAGTTTCCTACTCTGTCAAATGTGACTGTTGGACTACGTAAGCTCTAAATTCTCTTCTGACTCCACCATTCTATTTTCCTCCTGTCTTTATGCCATCCCTGTGTGGCAGGGGAAGAGGCAGAGACTCTTCTCCCTAGTTTACAGATGGGGAAACTGAGGCATAGAGAAGTTGTGGGGAAAGGTAGTAAATTTATATTTAATGGAGGAAATGTAAATGTTGGAACAAAAGCTCCTTGAGGGCAGGAACCATGTGGCTTCTATCTTAGTATGTCCCAACACCAGTATAGTTCCTGGCACAGAGTAGACATTTAATACAAAATGACTGATTAGCCTCCTCGCAGCCCAGCGGCGGGAGGAGGAGCCCCGAAGCCCAGGATTCCGCTGGAGAAGAAGCTCCCGCTGCCGCGTCCCTTTCCCTTCGACCCACCTGTGCTCGCCTGTGTGTGGGGAGAGGGAGCCTATCCCACAGCGCAGCCAACATGCCCAAGAGGAAGGTCAACTCTGCAGAAGGGGAAGTAAGGGAGGAGCCCAAGAGAAGGTCGGCCAGATTGTCAGCTAAACCAGTCCTTGCAAAGGTTGAACCTAAGCCTAAAAAGACAGCTGGAAAGAATAAATCTGAGGACAAAAAAGTTCACACAAAAGGAAAAAAAGGAGCAAAAGGAAAACAAGCAGAAGCTACTAACCAAGAAGAGAATAAAGATGACTTGCCTGCAGAAAATGGAGAAACTAAAAATGAAGAGGTTCCAGTCTCTGATTCAGCAGGAGAGAAAGAAACCAAATCTGAATAACATCTTATACCAAGTGTTTTAACAATTGTCCCTGTTACCTCCCTTCTTGTACAATTCAGAGGAATATTTTTATCAACTATTTTGTAAATGCCAGTTTTTTAGTAGCTCTAGAAACACATTTTTAAGAAGGAGGCAATACCACCTCATCACATTAATTTTTTAAAACATTTAGATAAATGTAAGCCAATCTAAAGTAGCTTTATTTAGATTCCTGTTTAAAGAGGTGAAATCATGTGCTAGTTTTCCATTTGGTTTGTTGTTTGTTCTAATACAACCAGAAATTGGTAGAATGTTGACTAGTATGGTTTTGTGTGTCTTGTGCATAGACTTAACATTCCATAGGCAGTTTTGACATATTAAATGAAGCATAGATAGCAATTTGGAATTGTGACCATGAATTTTAAAGCTTTTATTTTAATCTGTATCCATCGTGTCTTTCGGTACAATTGCTTCCTAAATAAAACTGCTCCCTGGTGGTGGATCTCCCTTTCAAAATTGTCTGCTATTTGTGACATTGTCATCTTTGGTAGTGGTAGTACATTTTTTTTTCCAGTAACCTAATTAATGTGCTTTAAAAGACTGGAAAATCTCTATAATGAGTATAGTTTTATCAAATACAGAGTTAGTGGAACTTTGCTTTGTTAAAGACCAAGTACCTTATCCATATTCAGGATACTGGTATTTGATAACCTGTTTTTAGGGAGAGTTGCTTCCAAACTTAAAGTAAGAAAGTCATTGGAATAACAGTTCAGAAAAGAATAACTACATAATTTTTAGACTTTTCTAGCATTTTTAAATGTACAATTTATTCATAGTGTCTATGTACTGATTACCAAATGAACTAATAAAATCTTGATTATAAAAGAAAAAAAATGACTGATTAACTGGGTGACCTTGACTGGGCCACCACAAGTCAGGAATGGCACTGGGGCTGAGACAAGCCTTCACTAGAGAATCTCACCAATTTCCTCAGTTTCCTCACCGGAAAAAAAGAGAGTGGGTCAAGAAATCCTTTCCAGATATAGATCTATAATTGGGTTGACTCCTGTCCCTTTCCTAGAGCTCCAGGAAAAGACAGATGTCACCCAGTCAACCAAGATGGAGCCAAGAACTCTGGCACTCTCCCAGAACAAAAGCCTCTTTCTACCTCAAGGCCATTCTGTCACTATCTTTATCCTTTCCTGGCCCATCTATAGTTTCATTAAAAACAAAAACAAAAACAAAAAAAGCTGTTTTCCTCCCCGCGGCTCTGCAAAGTCCTATTCCCTGCTCCTTTACAGGCAAGGCAGCACTTCCCTGTCCTTCACCCTTTACTTTGGAATCTCAGATTGCTCGACTAGCAAGAAGAAGACCTCAAAATTTGACAGCCATCATCCAGGGGAATATCCCAGCTTCCTCTTCGGTCTGGGATAGTGAGAAAAGTCTGGGATGGAGCAGTGGAAACTTGGTTCTGATTCTGGGTTCTGCCACTTACTACCTATTGACCTTGGGGCAAACTGCTTCGTCAGTATGGGCCTCTGACTTCCTTCCTAGACTTTCATTTTAGCTAGCATCACCAGTGGCAGTTGCTGATCAGGCCTGAGGCTCCATTCTTGCTCGGGTACAAGTGAAACTAAATAGCATCTGAGCTCCAGGCTCTAAGACCTTGAAGGGGCTGCTCTCTATCTTGAACTTTCTACCTCCTATTCAGCTTCTCAAGGTCTTGCTGCTAGCTCTATCTCTGTGTGGCCTTACATAAAACACTCTCACCTCTTTCCTTCCCTTCCTCCCAGGCTCTTTCCCTTTCTTTGCCTGTGGCCGTTGACTTCTACCCAAACAGGCTTTACAATGGGGAAATTCGTTATGCAAAGACATAGTAAGGATCTCATGCCTAGTGCTCAGAAAAGCCTGAAATAGCTCCTAGTTTTCACTTCTATGGCCTGGAAACCAATGTTTCATAATCATCCATAGGTCTAAGATTGTAGCTCCATGAGGGCATCATAATCTCTGTATCTCCCCTTTTGCAGGTAAGACCTGAATAGTTGATGAGGTTTCAGGCAAACAGCCAGGGCTGCTCCAAGGGTGTGTTTGCCATGGCTGTGGCCAATGACTGAATTGGGGTTGGAATGAGGGGGGAAGTCAGTACTGGGCCCAGATCTTAACAAAAATGTGTGGATTATAGATTTAGAGCAAGAAGAGACCTCAGACTGTCTAATCCTAGCCTCTCATTTTACAAATGAAAAAACTAAGGCCTAGGGAGGTTAGATAACTTGTCACATGTCACCCAGCTAGTAAATATCTGGGGCAGGACTGAACGCAGGTCCTCTGAAACCTAAGCCAGTAGTTGTGGTGGTTCCACACTACCATAACGTCTCTTGCCCTGAAGAAGGTTATTTTTTCTTTTTCTCAGGAGAGGAAATCTTTGTTTTTACCACCCTCTCATGGAAATTTTGCATTTCTCCAGATTGCCAAAGAAAGTGATTTCAGATAACCCCAGACTCCTAGGGTGAAGAATTCAGTGCCAGAAAGAGATTGGCAGAGGACCAGAAGATGGATCTCTAGAATCCAGAACAGAGGCTCAGGAATCCAGAGGTTTAGACCCAGAAACAGCTGTCTAGAAATGGGGCAGTAGGAAGATAGGGGCACCTCTAGCTACATACCCTTTTCCCATTTTTCATGCATGGAGAAGCAGTTTTCAGGCACCCGGGAGAGCAAAGGAGTATCACCAGTTCTTAACCAATCTTCTCCATGATCTGATGCACTATCATCACTTGGATCACTTGGATCCTTGCCTTGGAAGAGTACGTGTGTGTGTGTGTGTATGTGTGTATGTGTATGTGTGTATGTGTATGTGTGTGTATGTGTGTATGTGTGTATGCATGTGTATATGTGTATGTGTGTGTATGTGTGTGTGTATGTGTGTGTATGTGTGTATGTGTGTGTGTGTGTTAAATGAGAGCTGGGAAAGGAAGTACCTTTGATCCAATCAACAAATTTTTATTAAGCATTCCTACATGGCCCAAGTGTTCTAAGTGGCTCCAATACTGGTTAGAGGAGTCGAGATTAAACCTCATCTTGCCTACTAACTTGATGTGTGACCTTAGGCAAATCACTGTCCTTCCCTGGGCATCTGTTTCCTCATCTGTCAAATGAGGGGGTTGACCCAGTGGATAAATTTCAAGGAGTCCATGAATGTGGATGGGGAAAAACTTCAATTACATTTTTATTTTGTACCATCCTTTAACTGACATCTAGTGTTTCCTTCAAATATGCATTAAAAATTAACAAATACCACTATAATGATGCTAGGAAGGGTTCCACAGGTTTCACCCAATGCCAAAGGTTACAGTGACATAAAAACGGTTAAGAGCCCTTGTGGTCTCAGGAACCAGCAGTTTTTAGCCCCTGGCTCCTCCCCATCCCCCTCACCATACCCCCTACCTACCTGGCAGCATTAGACACAATGGTAAGGGACACAAGCCCCTTCAGCAGGGTAAAGCAAAGTGTGTGAAGAGGGGACTGACTGAGCAACTCACTCACCTGGGGCCTTCTTGATGTTGTGGTTCAGGAGGACTTTTTCTGGGGGTCAGAGGGAGCTGTAATTGACCCACGGGTGTCCAAAAAGCTGAAACAGTCTCCTCAGGAGGCAGCAGTCAGATGGCCCTGCTAGACAAAGACCACGACCCTTGTTAGGTGGCAGGGTGGGACCAAAGAGAGTGGAGCAGTTGACAGGGGTGGCTTGTTTGAGCTTTCCTGTGCTTTCCAATCTCTGACCGGCCCACTGCCTTTTTATGGGAGGAGAAGGGGAGGGACTAGCAGAGATTACACTCTCCCAGCCAGCCCCTTCTCCTCCCCCTTCCTCTCCCAGGAGCCAGCTGTTTCCCTGGAGCCACCAGCTCGGTCCATTGTGTTCCTGAATTGACGCACAAACACCACAACAACCCCTGAATTCCAGGGACATAGACAATTCAGGGATGGCCAATCAGCTTTCTGCTTTCTCCTCCTCCCTTTCCTCCGACCCCATGGAAAACCGTTGGAATTGGGATGGCAAGAATTGGGAAGTTTTCCCCTGGATCAAGGGGGAAGGCAGCTAAGAGGTTCTTTCCCCGAGAACTCTGGGCTGAACGCCCTAGGGGTGGCAGAAGGGGACCTGCAAAAGTCCTCCAGGGACCAAGGCGCGACCTCCAGTCTCTGGACACCAGTGGGGATACAATAGGTACTTGGGAAAATCCTTATTGCCTCTTACTCCCTGGGTGACCTGATGAATCAATCCAGTCCTCTTAACCTCATGGAAACTGGGCTGGAAAGGCCCTGGGAGGCTAGTCCTCCCCCATCCTTTTACAGGTCAGGAAACTGAGGCCCAGAGAGAGACTTTAGAGGCTGTCCAGTCTACCGCTCAGAAAACAGAGGCTCATAAAGGCTGTCAAAATCTAGTCCAAACTGTAACTGAGCAGGAATTTCCTCCACAAAATCTGAGAAGGAGTCATCCATACTCTGCTTAAAACCTGCCAGGGAGGGAGAGTCCACTACTGAGGAAGGTAACCCATTCCACTGATGAAAGGTAGCTCTAACTGGGAGCAAGTGACATACACAGTGATTAGCCCGAAGTTACATTAGTAGGAAATGTCAGAGGCAGCATTAGAACCCAGGACCTCTAAGTCCCAATCCAGAGTTCTTTCCACTGTATCAGGGTGCCTCTCTGGTATCCCCATTGCCAGCAATATATTCCTTTCCATGACCCAAGTCAAGGAAACCAGGACCTAATAACACTGTAAAATTAGGTGAGTTTGTTTGGGATAGTTTGCCCCCTTCCGACTCCCTTCTCCCCTTGCCTCCCTTTATCTCAGGTGCTCTCATAGTTGGTCTTCTTTCCCCAAATTGAACCATTCTCTACAATTTTCTTCTTCCTTTTCTCCCATCAAAACCCCCCATTCCAGTAGGAGCAAATTATTAGGCAATTTAACTAGGTTAGGATAGCTGTGACCAACTGGGGTAAACAGCAGGGAACTGTGGAGGGGAGCTTTCACTTGATGACCCATCTTACCTTGCCCCCGGAGCCCTAACTGCTTTTGGGAAGAGTTCAACTCTTATCTTCCCTGAGGGTCAGGAAGGGAGACAAATTTATTCTTAAGCAGTCCCCAAATCCCTTCTGGCATCTGGCTGCGGCGATAGCATCAAAGTCCTGAGGGAAGAGAGGGGATTTGCTCTTCGTAGCAAAGAAAGCACTGACCTCAGAATTACAAAAACCTGGATTCTAATCCCATCTCCAACCTTTACTATGAGTGTAACCTTCGCTGTAAAGTGGAAGTAATAACTGCGGCACTGAACTCTTGGGACCGGGATGAGGATTAGAGGAGACTGCATATAAAATGAATTGTAAACGTTAAAGTGTTGTACAAACTTCAAGCTGTCAACAAATTTTCCAAGTAGGGACTGGCCTCTGAATTCCTCAGATTTGGAGCTCTCCTCAACTAAGGCAAGTCAGCCCCTTCTCTGCTAAGTATAGGGAACACTGGATCATTAAGGAACTCACCAATGCCAAAGCCAGAGGAGGAATTGGAAACCCAGATCAGACCCATGTCAATGTCAGCTCTTAGTAACTGTCTCCTAATTCAGTGGAATACAAACACTGAGTAAGTGTACTATGTGCTGGCCAGCGTGCCAGTTTAAACTGGGGATGGAAAGATCTAGAAACAATATCTGCCCTCAGGGAGTTTCCATTCTAATATTTACTAGCTCCAGTTGAGGTCCATAATCACACAAAAGAGTTCAGCTTGACAATCAACACAGGAAAAGCCAAGTGAGTGAAGAAAGTCTATCATCCAGGCCATGATATGCCCTTTGCTGGATGACCCAAAGAGTTGGTCCTTCAGTCAGTTTATTTTGGACAGATGCTGAAAATAGACTACTCTATTGGACTCAGAATTGAACAGGAGGAAAGAGGTGGGCTTGGCTTACTTTGGGGAAATTGTGCAGCATTTTTAATGACTCCAAATTCTTTCAGAAACAAAGACCTATCTTTTTGACATCGATATTTTTCCACCGATGCTATAAGCCATGAAGAATTAAAGTCACCCAAAGGGCAATAGACACCATGGGGAATAGACCATGGAATATTGCCAACAAAGATTTGTAAAACCATAAGAGGAAGTTGACCAATTGGCTGGTGTGTGATGACGAATGGGTCACCATCATGCTCTGTGGGGACCCATACAATGTTAAGAGCGCTGGCTGACCCTCAACATGTTGACTGGATCCCTAGGGATGGTTTATGGGAGGATACAGACGAGAGTTTTTGAGGATGAAATGATTGTGATGGTTGTGGCCTCCCCAGTTGGAGAGAGGACCCATATCAATGAGGTCACAGACACAGTGAAGATTGAAGGAATGATTGCACTGGCCTGTCTGGTTTTGGAGATGAGGAAGTCCTAAACTGGGACTCCAGAGCTGTACTGAGACACAGAACAGTCTGGTCCCAGCATCAAGCCCATGAGTGAAAAATATCTAGTCCACAGTTGAACCAGGATTAGAGGAACTTCCAACAAGGGCCCAAAGAAATGGTTTCTGATGAATTCATGTCCAATCAGAATGAAACTAGAGGTGTGAATTGGGGGGTAGGGAGAGCAAAGGGAAGAACAGGGCAGGCAGGGCAAAGGAACAGAAAAGAGGACAGAGAGTGGGAGTATTTGCCAGAGCAGGTTTTCTGCCTCCAGTTGGTCCCTTCCTCTCTGGGCCCCTGTTCCCTCTTCCAAAAAAATGGAAAGATTAGACTACATGACCTCCAGGTATCTCTAGCGTTTACAGAATAGCATTCAGCAGATACTCCAGGGTTTCTGCTTTATAGAATAGAAAAGAGGAAGTCTGGTACAATGGGAAAACCATTGGATTGAGAGTCAGAGGGCCTGGGTTCAAACTGTACCTCTGACACTTCTGTGACAAGTCACTTACCCTTTGTGTAACGCAGTTTCTCGATCTGTAAAATGAGGATGATAACAGCATTTATC
Organism: Bettongia penicillata ogilbyi; assembly: GCA_023548195.1. Lineage (NCBI taxonomy): Eukaryota > Metazoa > Chordata > Mammalia > Diprotodontia > Potoroidae > Bettongia > Bettongia penicillata. The sequence goes on along the minus strand of JAJHZJ010000284.1, from coordinate 6,490,753 downwards.
TCCGGGGTTGTTGTGAGGATGAAAGGACATAATAATTATAAAGTGCTTAGCACAGGGTCCGACACATAGTAAGTGCTATACTCATATTAACTATTATTAATGTTTGTTGACTTGAATCAATGTAAACTTCTTTAAGGTGGTACTCATATGTTATTTTATCCTTGTATTTCTATGAGATGACAACATGTATTTAGATGGCCACCCTGTAGAGCTGGCCCAACAGTGGACACACACATGTATGTGTGTATATCTCTCTGTGTTTGTGTAGGCAAAAATATGTATATATATATATATATATGTATATATATGTGTGTGTATGTACATTTATGTGTACATATACATAATATTGTGTTATATGTACATATACACACATTGTGCATATACAGAAAGCATATATATACTGTATATATATATATATATAACACATTATATATCATATTAGGTTTCATATACATATTCACAGGGTGTTTATGTGTGTGCAAATGTAAAATATACACCTTAACTTATACTAACATATTAGTCGCATAGCTTGATGTCATGCATGTGGTACACATACACACATTATATAAGTATATTATATATGTATAGCTATACATGTACTGTGTATATACATATTATATATGCAGTATATACTGATATATGATGATGGCATACATGTGATTTATATCTGTCATTTTTATATAAAAATTAAATGAGAGGAAAGCAGACTGGATTGCCTCCAGGAAATTACAAAATTCCGTTAAAAAAACTTTTCTTCCCAGAAGCAAAGACTTAAATTTTTTTAAACTGTTTTTTATTGCACCTATATTTTCCTCTAGAACCCTCCCCAGATTACCAGGCTTTATAATAATAAATAAAAACAGTAAGGAGAAAATGTTCAGCAACACTAGCCAATATAGTGAGTCTAATATTACATATGCTGTTCCACACCCATGGCTTCCTACTTCCATTTACATTCTTTGAGAAGCCTGTCTTTTTAATGTAAGATTTGACAGCTACTATAGCCAAGATGTGGAACATAATCGTCTCTACCCTCAGGAAGAACAGGGAGAAGGATGTTAGAAAGGAAATCCAGGACTGGCAGACAATATGTTGTTATTGTATGTTCTTCATTCTTGAAGATCTTGATATCAAGATGGTGCAATGACTTCCAAATTCATTGAATTTAAGTGAGGGAGGACTGTGCAAAGTCACCAGCCTCACTTTCTCCTCTGGAATTATCTGGGTCCAGTGGTGAGATATAGATCAGGACAACTAGACATGGCCCTCAGCAGAAAAGATAGAAAGCAAGGAATGGCAGATGGGCAGCCAGAGGACTTGACTGGTGCTCTCAATATTGGAATATTGGCAGAAATGAGGACAGGCTTCCAGACTTTTGGGTGGAACCCCTGTGCCAAGCTTAGGGCAGGGAATGGGCCAGAATGGATGGGCTTCAATCTGCACCCAATCAAAAATATCACCTTGGAGTATCTGTGTATTGTCCTGACCTAGCACAGGGATGACTGATGTGGGAGTTACCTTGTCAGACCAGGGCCTCACCTACTCAGTTTGGCTGCCAATGCAGACATTCCACATGGGCGTCAGCATTCCAGAGGCAGGCCAGAACATTCCTCATTCCACCATCATGCACCTGTCCTTGAATATTTCCCTTGGCTCTCCCTCCCTCTGTGAAGCTGCCTCCCTTGCTGCTCTTTCTCCGAACTCCCCTGGCTCTGTCCTCCAGTAGATGCCCTTTGATTGCCCTTTGAGTCCATCCACGCTTCATCCTTCAACCCCACTCCCTCCAGAACCTAGCTTCCCTTTATCTCTTAACGATCACATGTTCTCAAGGCCTCTTGCCTTCTGAACTCCTCCGAAAGCAACCTTCTCTTTTAGTCAGCAGTAACTCCAGAATTCATGAATGAACAGGCATTTATTAAACCCCTGCTCCACGCCAGACACCGGGCTACATTTGAGGGATATGAAATTCCAAAATGAAGCCAGAAGATCATATATTGGAAGTGGTCTTACAGTCATTTAGTCAGACTTCTCCTTGTTTTACAGAGGAGAAAACTGAGGTTTGGGGAGGTAAGGTGACTTGCCCAGGGTGATATAAAGAAAAAATTTACAATTAAGAAGAATGAAATTGCAGTTAGAATTCAAACTCAAGCCAGAGAACAGATTTAAAGCAGGAAGGAGTCTCAGAACCAGCCTCTAACCTGTGGATGGTCAGAGCCAAACACAACAGGACATTCAGGAATCAAACAGAAGTTTAATTTCAAAGTGAGGGAAATTACTTGCAAGCAAGGCCACATGTGCCCATGGCCCACTCCTGGTGGGGAGACCTGATGCTTATACCAATGACTGTGCAGTGAGCTGTAACCCTGACAATAGGAGGGGTAATAGTGAGTTGGATTCAGAACAGAGCTTCGTGACCAGAACATGGATAGAGCAGGTGTTTGTCTGAGCTCCTGGTGCTGGTCAAAGCAATACAATTATATGAAACAATTCTGGGATTTTGCTATGGCGGAGATCATCCAGAGGGTTGTTATGCCAAGTTCAGGGCACAGCCTGCCTGCTGGGCCAGGGCTCTGGAAAACAGGGGTCTCCTCATATCTTGACAGGTCCAACCCTTTCCTTTCACATACGAAGACTCGGAAGCTCAGAGATGAAAATTGGTTCCAGGCAACACAGGTAGCAAATCACAGAGCAGGATTTGAACCCTGAAATGTTTGTGTGTGATGATGATGATTAAGTTCAAAATTAAAAAGGACAATTTAAAATAAAGCAGAACTGTCCTAGCTTACTGAAATTAAGATTCCTTCTGATATGGGAGTGTGAATTAATGAAAAATAGACTGTCTGAGATCAATAAATTGGGGGATAAACCTTAGAAGAGTTTGTCAGAATGATGTCATAGGACCAAAGAGGTAGATCACTTTCTCCAATTCACTTATTTTTACAGATGGGAAAACTGAGACCCAGAGATGTTAAGTGATGTCCCCAAGCATCAGAGGTAAGACTCGAACTCAGGTTCTCTGACTTTGGAGTCAGGGATCTTTCTACTCTACCACACAACACTTTCCTCAAGGACAGCCATAGCTTGCCTCCCTCTGCCCCAAGTTTTACAACTCTCTCCTTCCTTAAATATCTTATATTTGAATATAAAAATATATAAGGTACATGGATACCATATTTTATGTATATATACATACATATATATGAAGTATAACATATTCACAGCTCAGTGTATATGTACATATGAGTGAATATATATTTATTTTTATATAGACACTGTGTCTACATGTATATACACTGAGTATATGTGTACATATAGACACTATCTATATCTTCATTCATATAGACATTGTACCTATGGGTGGTGTACACACACCCGTAAACACTGTATCTATCTATCTATCTATCTATCTATCTATCTATCTATCTATCTATCTATATACATATATATAAAACACTGTATCTATATGCATATACACAGAGTTATTGTGTCTATATGTATATACACTGAGTCTGTATACACATGTACATACTGTGTCTACATACACATGGACATTGTATCTATATGTACATACACTGAATATATTGTATACAAACCTGTGGGCTCTGTATATGTAGATACACTGAATATATGGATCAGCTCTCTGCTTCCTGTGCTGATTTTGGCCTAATAATTAACACCAAGGAAACACAGGTACTCCATCAGTCACCACCACGTGGAACCATCAGTTACAACAAATGGAGAAGTTTTGATTGCTGCATTTAAGTTCACATACCTTGGTAGTGTACTTTCCAGGGATGCACACATTGACAATAAGGTTGATGCACACATTGCCAGAGCTAGCTCAGTGTTTGGGAGACTCGGAAGAAAAGTTTGGGAGAGAAGAGGTATTAGACTGACTACCAAACTGAAGGTCTACAGAGCCATTGTGCTGACCTCATTGTTGTATGCCTGTGAAACATGGACAGTCTATCAGCGCCATGCCAGGAAACTGAATCCCTTCCATTTGAACTATCTTAGGAAACTTCTGAGGACCACCTGGCAGGATAAGGTACCAGACACTGAAGTCCTTGCCTGAGCTGAACTGCCAAGCATTCAAACTATGCTTCAGAGAGCACAACTCTGCTAGGCTGGCTACGTTGTTTGAATGCAAAATATACACTTGCCAAAAAGATTATTTCATGGAGAACTCACATGGAGCAGGCAATCACATAGTGGTCAGAAGAAATGATACAAGGACACTCTCAAGATTCTCTCAAGAACTTTGGATTTGACTGTGCAACATGGGAGACACTGGCACAGGACTGATTGCTCAGCATGGCATGCCCACATCAGAAAGGGTACTGTGCTCTATGAGCAAAGCAGAATTGAGACAGCACAAAGTAAATGTAGGATGCACAAATTTGGAGTATCCACCCCAAATATTCACATGGACTATCTGTGCCCAACTTGTGGTAGAACATTCCGAGCTCATATTGGTTTGATCAGGCACAGTCGGACACACTGAAACTTCACTTTATCATGGTGATGTCATTTTGATCCTTTTAGAGAAGGAAGGATAACAACCAACCAATATGTAGATACACTGAGTATATGCATACACATAGACCCTGTCTATATATACATATTGTTGACTTGAAAGTTTGATTAAAAGAGGCAAACAGGCTAAGTGATATGTAAATTCATATTGTTTATTCCCTTAAAGCTAGCAGAATACATGCATGATGCCAGAACTTAAAAAAAAAAGAAGTCAAATATATTTTAGAGCAATCCCAACTCAGGATCTCTGTGTCTCTGAAATTTATGATCTCCATATATGTTTAACCGTAGGATGAGAAAGGAATTTTCTTATTTGAATAGGTTGCACACACAATAAAATAAGAGTTGACAAAGTGTCCATAGAAAATAAAATGCAAAATATATGTGTTTCCTTTACTATTGACATGATATAGCATAGAATATGTCCATAAAGAACAATGTCCCATTGTTCAAGATAGTGTCTTGGGTTAAGGTGCCTCCTATTTAATGGTCATAAACAAAGGAAAATGCTCTTAGTGAGCTTGGCTTCATCTGGCCTTGTGGTTGTTGACACAGGAAGAGGCCTTCTCCAGGTTTACACAGAAAACAGAGAAGGGAATATCTGGTAGGTCAAGGTGCATCTTAGTAGATTAGTTCAGATTTTGGGCCTTTATTAGGGTTCAAATGATCTTAAATGATTATCAACATAAACACTGTATCTATATATCTATATTATCAACACATACATATGTACATATACATATGTGTATGTACATATATACATTATATCTCTCTACATATACAGCTCTATCTCTCTACACGTATATGCATTGTATATGTTGTGTTCGTCCTTCATTGCCGAAGAAGACCATGCCATCAGAGAAATGATGACATGACTTGCACTTGACTTTGTTTTGAGTGTGGGAGGGCTGTGCAGGTCACCAGCCTCACTTATCCTCCAGAGCCATCTGAATCCAGTGACCAGATATTCATCAGGATGACTGGAGATGACTCACGATGTACCGGAAGACCTTGGGCTCTTAGGCCAAGGTCTATGTAGGTACTCACTTAGGATGAGGCAACACCCATTCATTGAATAGTCCTCTTTAAGAAGTAGTCAGGGCATGGTCCCTTTAATGAGGTCAAGAAAAAGAAAGTCATCAGGCTGGGTGCGAACCAGCAACAGTTACCATCGATAATCACTCCAAAGCTAGGAGTGTCCAAAGGAGCCCTTAGACTTGGAGACCCAGTTTCAGACTGCAGTAGGTTTAAGGTGGAGGATCATAGTGTATGTATAATATTTACACATATAATAAGCTGTATACATGTGATGTTGCATCAACTAAGTAGAACATAAGCTTCTTCAGGGCAATGCCTATTCTATTTTTGTCTTTGTTTTCCTGGCAGGAAGGGAGGTTGTACACAGTAGATGCTTCACACATTTGTTGAATGAATGGATCTCCAGAATGTTGCCATCTTCTCCACCTAACAGAGGCTAGGGAAAGAAATGGAGGAATGACTCTTATACCTTTTCTTAAACCACCAGATGCATTCTTTAGGACTTGTGCCAGTGGCTCCCTCAGCCCAGAAACAGTTTATTTAATACATCAGTGAGAGAAAGGCATTTAACGAATGTTTGTCTATAACCTTGGATTTCACTTAGGTTAGGAGGACTCAGATTTAGGACTCCTGGAGGAGAAGGACTCGTGCTACTCTCTGAATTCATGTAGGATAGACTGACACCAGAATGGTAATTTAATCACTGACATTGAGAAAAATTCCTGAGAAATAGACTAGATAGTCACATCCTTGACAGGATGGTCCCTTAACTTTGTAAAAGATAGAAGAACAGAGAGGTGCTTGGTGAACATAAACAGAAGGCTGGCTTTGGCTCAGCTTACATACAGCATTTTAAAAATTTCTTTATTTTTGATTTTCAATTATTTAGTATTTTATTTTTCCTCAATTACGTGTAAAATAATTTTTTCTTTTTTAATGTTTTTATATTTATTTTTAGTTTTCAACATTCATTTCTACAAAATTACGAGTTCCAAATTTTCTCCCCATCTCACCCTAAAATGCCATGCATTCTGATTACCCCTTCCCCCAACCTGCCCTCTCTTCTATCACACCCCTCCCTTCCCTTATCCCCATCTCCTCTCTTTTCTTGTAGGGCAAGATAGATTTCTATACCCCATTCTCTATACTTATTTCCAGGTTGCATGCAAAAACATTTCTCAACCTTCATTCCTAAAACTTAGAGTTCCAACTTCTCTCCCTTTCTCTCTCCCCACTCATCCCCACTGAGAAGGCCATCAGTTCAATGTAGGCTATATATGTGTAGTTATGCAAAAGACTTCCATAATAGTCATGTTGTGTAAGACTAATATATTTCCCTCCATCCTACCCTGCTCACAATTTATTCTATTCTCACTTTTGACCTTGTTCCCTCCCCAAAAAGTGTTTACGTCTAATTACTCCCTCCTCCCATTTACTGTCCTTTCTATCATCACCCCCACCCCACTTATCCCCTTCTCCCCTACTTTCCTGTAGTATAAGAGATTTTCATACCAAAATGAGTGTGCATTTTATTCCCTCCTTAAACCAAATGTGATGAGAGTAAGCTTCCCCTTTCCCCTCTCACCTCCACCCTTTTCTCCTCCATTGAAAAAGTTTTTCCTTGCCTCTTTCATGAGAGACAATTTTCCCATTTCATTTCTCCCTTGCCCCTCCTAATGTATTCCTCTTACCCCTTGATTTTATTTTTTTAAATATCATCCCTTCCTATTCAACTCACCCTGTGCTGTCTATGTGTGTGTGTGTATAATCCCTCCAATTACCCAAATACTGAGAAAAGTTTCAAGAGTTACAAATACTATATAAACAGTTCAACTTAATAAGTCTCTTATGATTTCTCTTTCCTGTTTACCTTTTCATGCTTCTCTTGATTCTTGTGTTTGAAAGTCAAATTTTCTATTCAGTTCTGGTCTTTTCATCAAGAATGCTTGAAAGTCCTCTATTTCATTGAATGACCATTTTTCCACCTGAAGTATTATACTCAGTTTTGCTGGGCAGGTGATTCTTGGTTTTAATCCTAGTTCCTTTGACTTCTGGAATATTATATTCCAAGCCCTTCTGTCCCTTAATGTAGAAGCTGCTAGATCTTGTGCTATCCTGATTGTATTTATACAATACTCAAATTGTTTCTAGCTGCTTGCAATATTTTCTCCTTGACCTGGGAGCTCTGGAATTTGGCTACAATATTCCTAGGCATTTCTCTTTTTGGATCTCTTTCAGGAGATAATTGGTGGATTCTTTCAGTATTTATTTTACCCTCTGGTTCTAGAATATCAGGTCAGTTTTCCTTAATAATTTCATGAAAGATGATGTCTATGCTCTTTTTTTTGATGATGGCTTTCAGGTACTCCCATAATTTTTAAATTGTCTCTCCTGGATCTATTTTCCAAGTCAATTGTTTTTCCAATGAGATATTGCTGTAAGCAACCACAAGCATTCTGTTCTGCCCAGGATGGGCGAGTACAATTCCCTCTCCACAGCCTCCTCCAGTGCCACCATGCCAGCACTCTGTCTCAACCCAGGAGAGCCCCTCAGGGCTGAGATTGATATCAGCCATTCAATTCCCCCAGGGGCTTTAGGCCAAGGACTCTAAAAATGGACAGTACCACAGCAGTTGCTGCTGTTGGTGGAGCCAGATCCAGCTCCCTTCTCATGCAGGTGAAAGAGCTTTCTCCCTGACTTTTGAAGCTGTCTTTGGCATTTGTGGGTTGAGAAATCTGGGATCTTCAGCTGGTGCTAGGGATTCTGCCCCCTGAAGCTTGTTCTGGTCCTGTCCCTGCCATGCCTTGGCCTAGGTCGGGCTACGCTCTGTACCTGGTGTGATAAACCTTTCCTGTCAACCTCCCAGATTGTCTTGGGCTGGAAATCTCTTTCACTTTGTTGTTTTGTGGCTTCTGCTGCTCTAGAATTTATTTAGAGTCATTTTTTGCAGGTATTTTATGGGTTATGGAGGGGAGCTTCTGCAGGTCCATCCTTCTATTCTGCCATCTTGGCTCTGTCTCTCAACATTTGTTTTTAAAAGTTTAAGTTCCAAATTCAAAGAGAGCATTTTTTTTTAAAAAGTGTGGTACAGCCAGCAGCTCCCCTTTCTCTGACACTTCTGGTTTGGCAAAGCACTCTACTCCCAATAACTCTGAGGGTAAGAATTATTGTCCTTATTTTGTAGATGGAAAAACTGAGGATGTGTGGGGGAGTGAATTTAGATAGCTAATAGAGGTCAGAGCTGGGACCTGGACCCAGGCCCTTTGCTGCTACTGGGCCTCAAGCTTTCCTCTTCAGTCTGGGAAGAACTCTATTTGGGTCAAAGGTGAGATTCAAAGCCTGCTCTCCTGCTTCTACCTCCAGACTGAGTTCAGCACGTGAGTCCATTTTTTTTCACTTGCCAGGCCAACTAGGTTTGTACATTGTCTAGTCAGGGTTTCCTATCTTCTCCCAAGTATTAGAGAAAACCTGCCCTGGACTATCACAATGATCCTGATTGGTCTTCCAGCCTCAAGACTTTCCCTTCTCTTATCTGTGCTACACACAGTTGTGGAAATGATTTTTCTAAAGCACAGGTCTGACCATGTTACTCCCCTGCTCAAGAACTTTCTATTAGCTCTAGGATCAGATAGAAACTCCTCTATTTGATATTTAATGTCCTTTGCAACTTGGTCCCAATTTATCTTTCCAAATTTGTTATACTTTCCTTACCTCAGTGCATTCTACAATTCAGCCAAGCTGGCATTCCTACTATTCCTTATGGATGACATTCCATTTTGACCCATGGTCTTCAAATTGTCAGTCCCTGATGACTGAAATGTCCTCCTTCTTTCCCTATGTCCCCTATATCCCTAATTTCCCTCAAGGTCTTGTTCAATCTCCATCTTTTAGATGATTGCCTGTCCTGATCTTTGGAGATAAAAGTCATCTAGTTGAATCTAGTTACATATATGTAACCTCAGGGTGCAAGTCAACTGCACAAGACTCATTGATGAAAAATGACTACTCGATGCTCTATACCTGTATGAAGGGAGAGATTGGTAGCTTGGGAGAGGTGAGATTCTTGTTCTTCTGGCTTCAAGAGAGGACACATTCCTCCCAGGTTGTCTTTAAAGGAGGTCCCTGGAGGGAGAGAAAGACTTCAGGAAGAAGCTGATACATAGAGGAGCTGACCTCTCAGTCGTGACCCTATTCCCATCTTACCACACCAGAGATTTCAGAGAATTTCCCCTTGGGTGAAACCAGTGATTGTCTTCCTTGAGGTGAGACCACAATCAAGTCTCACTGGCTCACTGAGGAGTTTTTTATTTGTTTTAAATTGTCTTTTTACGATTTGAAATGAAACAGTCATCAACAAACAAGTCATCTCAATAAGCAACACAATGAGAGTTGTATATGAAATTGTGAATTTCCATATATAATTTGTTTTTTATATGTAGTTTATTTTTAAAAGGTACACATTAAATTTAAAAGCATTACCCAAATTGTCCTACTTGTTCATGTCCCCAAATAATAAATATTTGGTTTTCTTCTGAGTATTTTTTAAATGTCTTATTGCGTCTTTTCTTGTAATGGCTTGCTTTTGGGGGGAAGATATTTTATGAATGGTTAATCCTCTCCGTGATAAGTGCATTCTTCTTATCTGCAGTGATGGAAGGTGACATTTTCTGAGTTTGTCCATGGATATTGGGGGTTATGATAGGAGAAGTATTTTGTAGGGCTCTGCCACATAGAATGATCTATTATTTCCTAGCATCTTTTGCCTCTGCATGCTAAGTTAGATTCTCCTTAATAGGTATTGAAAATGTCCTCTTAAATTTGATTGACCCAGAGGACTAAAACTCAAGTTGTCAATGGAGTTTCCAGATGGCCTAAATACCAAAATAGCTGGAATGGAAGAGACTGGAGTTCCAGGCCTGTTCTATATCCCCCCCAAAAATTTTAGGGTACTCTCAAGAGTGGGTGTCTTTTCACTTGCATCAGTTCAAGCCCCATTGCTATGTTCTCCCTACTATAGGCCAGTGATTGGCACCTCCAGTTCCATGTAACCCACTTAAAATTGGATTCACTTTACTAAAGCATATTTACTTCAAAGATATAGGACAAATAATATACTAACATTTTCCTCAACATCTCAGGGGCATAATTCTCCCCAAACCATGTTGGGGAATTAAATTGGGTTGGGGATTAGGCACAAAATTTAGCTCCTACATAGCAATGATCCCACCAAGTTGTCTAAGCTCTGGAAGAGCCTATCTCTTGGCTACCACTGGACCAGAATCCTTAAAGTTGTTCCCAGGAGTCACTGGTGCTGTACTGGCTGCAGATTTGAGCTCTGCAATGACAGGATGCTGAGGAACTCTCTGGATCTTTTGAAATCACAAAGTTGTAAGTTCTACTAGTGTCAATGATCATTGAGCTTCTTCAAGAACACTGAAGCAAAGAGACCAGAGGCTGAAAGTATAGGCCCTTTCTGAGTGACTGTAGCCAATCACAAAGCCTCTTTTTCATCACATGGTTAGTTAACCAGAACCAATTACAGGATATCTCTGCATGCTCCATAGGCTATCTCTAGAAAATGCATCCATTACATATCATTACAATTCTTCTAGACACAGCAACCTCGCATTCTCCAGGATCTTTGTCAAGAAAACCTCAGGTAGGGTCATGAGGAGAGTCGGACATGACTGAAATGACTCAACAACCACTTGTACATCCAGTTTGAAATGTTTAGTAGGCAGGACTAAAGCCTAGGGGAAAGGCTAGATATCCAGATCTATGAGTCATTTATCTAGGGAATAATTAAACCCCATTGTAGTTGATGAGGTTACTGAGAGTTGTAAAGAGAAGAGAAAAAGACTAGAGTGGAGTCTTAGTGAGCATGACTGATGATGAGTCAGCAAAGGATACTGAAAAGGAATGGTCAGACAGGTAGGAGGAGAACCAGGAGAAAATTATCCCATGAAAACTCCCAAAGTCAAGAATTTGGAGGAGAGAGGTCAAAATGAATAAGATCTGAGAAAAGAGCATCAGATTAGACAACTAAGAGATCACTGATATGTTGGTAGAGAATTGTTTTGGATGAGATTGATAAGGAGTGAGTTAAAGGAGAGAAAGTGATGACAGTGAGTATAGACACTCTTTTCTAGGAGTTTGAGAAAGGGAAGAGAGATGTTGGGTAATAGCTTAAGAGGATGTTGGGATTCAGGGGTGTGCTACAGTCAGTGGAACCAACTGAGAATAATTATTATGTTTTCAATGTGAGCATTTTACCTTAGAAATCAGCAAATGCCACAAATCTAGGCACAGTTTATGGCTTTGTTGATTATGTAGACTTAAGAAAGCGATGGAGAAATTTTATTTTTATTTTTTTATATTTTTATTTTTTTTTGAAATAAAAATTTATTTATTTAGCTTTTTACATTCATTTTCATAAAATTTTGGGTTTCAAATTTTCTCCCCTTTTCTCCCCTCCCCCCACCCCAATACACTGAGCAATCTAATTTTCCCTATCACCAATTTGCCCTCTCTTCTATCATCCCTCCCTTCCCTTGTCCCCATCTTCTCTTTTGTCCTGTAAGGCCAGATGACTTTCTATTCCCCATTGACTGTATTTCTTATTTCCTAGTAGCAAGAACAATACTAAACAGTTGTTCCTAAAACTTTGAGTTCCAAATTCTCCCCATCCCTCCCTCCCCACCCATTCCCTTTGGGAAGGCAGGCAATTCAATATAGGCCCTATCTGTGTAGTTTTGTAAATGACTTCCATAATAGTCGTGTTGTGTAAGACTAACTGAATTACCCTCCATCCTATCCTGCCCCTCATTGTTTCTATTCTGTCTTTTGATCCTGTCCCTCCCCAAGAGTGTTGACTTCAAATTGCTCCCTCCTCCTATTACCCTCCCTTCCATCATCGCCCCCCATGCTTATCTCCTTCTCCCCCACTTTCCTGTATTGTAAGATAGGTTTTCATACCAAAATGAGTGTGCATTTTATTCCTTCCTTTAGTCTAATGTGATGAGGGTAAATTTCTTGTTTTTTTTTTCTCAGCTCTCCTCTTTTTCCCTCCACTAAAAAGTCTCCTCCTTGCCTCTTGAAGGAGATATAATTTACCCCATTCCATTTCACCCTCTTTCCTCCCCCTACCTTTCTCTCTCACCATTTACCTTAATTTCTTTTAAGATATGGTCCCATCCTATTCAATTCACTCTGTGCTCTCTGTCTCTGTATGTGCATGCATGTGTGTATGTGTGTGTGCATGCACATGTGTACGTGTGTGTGTGTGTGTATATGTGTGATCCCACCAACTACCTAGATACTGAAAAGTTTTAAGAGTTACAAATATTGTCTTTCCATGTAGGGATGTAAACAGTTCACTTTTGGTAAGTCCCTTATGACTTCTCTTTGCTGTTTACTTTTTCATGCTTGTTCTCATTCTTGTGTTTGAAAGTCAAATTTTCTTTTCAGCTCTGGTCTTTTCATCAAGAATGATTGAAAGTCCTCTGTTCCATTGAAAGACCATATTTTCCCCCTGAAGTATTATACTCAGTTTTGCTGGGTAGGTGATTCTTGGTTTCAGTCCTAGTTCCTTTGACTTCTGGAATGTCCTATTCCATGCCCTTCGATCCCTTAATGTAGAAGCTGATAGATCTTGAGTTATCCTGATTGTATTTCCACAATACTGGAATTGTTTTCTTTCTAGCTGCTTGCAAGATTTTCTCCTTGAGCTGGGAGTTCTGGAATTTGGCCACAATGTTCCTAGGAGTTTCTCTTTTTGGATCTCTTTCAGGTGGTGATCGATGGATTCTTTCAATATTTATTGTTGCCCTCTGGTTGTAGAATGTCAGAGCAGTTTTCCTCGATAATTTCATGGAAGATGATGTCTAGGCTCTTTTTTTGATCATGGCTTTCAGGTAGTCCCATCATTTTTAAATTGCCTCTCCTGGATCTATTTTCCAGGTCAGTTGTTTTTCCCATGAGATATTTCACATTCTCTTCCATTTTGTCATTCTTTTGGTTTTGTTTGGTGATTTCTTGGTTTCTCAGAAAGTCATTAGACTCCATCTGTTCCATTCTAATTTTGAGAGAACTATTATCTTCAGTGAGCTTTTGAACCTCTTTTTCCATTTGGCTAATTCTGCTTTTGAAAGCATTCTTCTCCTCATTGGCTTTTTGAACCTCTTTTGCCAATTGAGTGAGCCTATTTTTCAAGGTGTTATTTTCTTCATCATTTTTTTGGGTTTCCTTTACCAAGGTATTGACCCGTTTTTCATACTTTTCTTGCATGTCTCTCATTTCTCTTCCCAGTTTTTCCTCCACCTGTCTAACTTGCTTTTCAAAATCCTTTTTGAGCTCTTCCAAGGCCTGAGCCCACCGGACATCCCCCTGGGATGTCTGGGATACAGAGGCCCCACCCTCCACGTCTTTCCCTGATGGTAAGAATATTTCCTCATCAGAATTGAAAGGCGGGAACATTTGCACCTGCTCAAGGAAGCTCTCTATAGTCTTATTTTTCTTCCCTTTTCTGGGCATTTTCCCAGCCAGTTACTTGACTTCTGAGATTCCTCTGCACCCCCGCCTAGATCCGCCCAGCCAGTGCTTGGGCTCTGAGATTCAAATGGGCTTTCCAAGGTGGCTGTGGCTGCTATTCAATGTGAACTTAAGTTCTGGTGCTGGGGTGGGAACAGGGCCACCTCCCAGGCTCAGCTCCCTAAGGGGCTTTAAGCAGAGACCTTCAGTAATGGAGCAGGTGGGGGCAGAGCCATCTCCTAGGCTCAGCTCCCTCAGGGGCTTTATGCAGAGACCTTCAGTAATGGAGCGGGTGGGGGCAGGGCCACCTCCCAGTTTCAGCTCCTTCAGGTGGTTTATGCAGAGACCTTCAGTAATGAAGATCCTGCCTGCTGCTCAGGGAGTCCCAGGCCACCGCCACTGCCCCTGCCTCTCCCTCTGCTGCTGCCTCCTGAGGGGGCCCGAGCCACAGAGACACCCCGCTCCCCTCTCGGCCAGCCCAGACGTCTCTCTCACTGACCTGTAGCGTCTGTGGGCAGAGGGACCTTTCCGGCTGCCAGGGATTCCGTCCCTGAAGCCTGCTCGGATCTGCTCCTCTGGGGCCGAGGCCAGGGCAGCTCAGGGGTGGGCTCTGCTGTTGTAGCACGATGGACCCCTGGGGACGGCTCTCTAGGGCTCTCTGGAACGGAAATCTCTTCCACTGTGTTTCTGCACACCTTGCAGTGATCCAGAATTTGTGGGGAGCTCTTCTTACATTAAATCCATGGGCTGTGGGTTCAGAGCTAGCATACATGAGTCTTTCTACTCCGCCATCTTGACTCCACCCCTGAGAAAATTTTAATATTGCAGATTAAGTGTGAAAGTGTGTCCATTGTACATTTTTTTCCAGTGAGTCATTTGTTAAATAATGACCAGAATACCAGGGGGGTTAGTGAAGGTTTTTTAAGGACAGGAGCGATTTGGGTATGTATGAGGCCATAGGAAAGGAATCAAAAGATAAGGTTGATATACCCAGGTCGCACAACTAGTAATATTGTCTTATTGTTATCATTTTCTTTCATGAAATAGCTGTTGTTTCTATGAGTTATTCTTTGACCCACCCATTCTTTAAGTTTTTTTATTTAATCTACAATTAATTTTAATGGTTTCTTCAGCAGCTATTTATTGAATATGTTTTTATTCCATAGTGATCTGTAAAATGTGTTTAATATTTCTGCCTTTCTATATTAGTCTGTGAGGTTTTTGTGCCCTAATATGTGGTCTGTTTTTATAAAGATGACATATGCAGTTGAACAAATGTGTTTCCTATAAATCATATTATTGGATCCTGCTTTTTAATCCTGTTTGTTGGCTATCCTCTTTTATGAATGAGTTCATCCCATTTACATTTTCAGTTATGATTGCATATTTCTCTCCATCCTCTTCTCTAAAAAGTCAACCCTAAACATTTGTGCATTTAACTCTCATGTCATTTGCACTCACTCTGCGCTATCAGAGCCCAAACAATGACCAAGTGAGGCTTGGGTTGGAACTTGCTGTTGGCCAATCAATGAGAGCCAGAGGGAATTAGGTTTAAGGCAAGGTCCTTAAGAAAGAAACCTAGCCCATAAACCCCAAGATATCTTGTTAGGTTTCAGCAACCGAAATTTACATTCCTTTGGGCAGAGGACCCATAGGTAAGAATGTGATTCTGTATATGGACCTAGGGAGAGGAGGGAGGAAGAGGAGCAAGAAAAGGAAGGAAGGAAGGAAAGAGCAAGCTGTGTTGTCCAACTGGAACTGGCCACTGGGGCAGCTACAACTATTTACAGGTTTTTGTTTGTCCTTCATTCTCAAAGAGGACCATGACATCAGGAGGTGATGCCATGACTTGCAAGTGAATTGGATTTAAGTGAGGAGGGCTGTGCAAAGTCAGCAACCTCACTGGAGCCATCTGGGACAGATCAAGACACCTAGAGATGGCCTCCACTAGCTGTGCAATCCTGCACAAGTCACTTAACTCCATTTGCCTCCAAGTTTTGTGAAGTTTAGATTCAGTCAAAGGGTCACCCTTGAGGACCTAGAGGGTCACATGTGACCTTAAGGCCACAAGTTCCCCACCCCTCAACTAAACTATATCTGCTAAAAGGAGAAAAATATTTAGGCATTGTAGGTTTCATGTGTTATGAAAAGTGAGCATTATTTGAAATCGTGTTTTGTTTTCTAGATGTTAGCGCAAAATTCTGGCCACAGAATTCTAAGGAATTACTAGCAAGAAAAAGTGTTTTGTTGTTGCCAATTTTATTTTGTGTACTGCATTTTATGGATTACTTCATGGTCACTGTGTTAGGAAAAATGCCTATTATCAAAATTAAAGTTTTGTTATAAAGAAGTATAGGTAGAAAAGTGTATTTTCATTCATTTCTAGTGAAAGATTAATTTTTGGTGGTTGCAGGAACTTAATTCTCTATTTGCTATAAGCTCAGTGTATCCACATTCACATTTTTAAATTTCTGAGCCATTTTATAGAAACATTGCCTACAAAAGTTGAGGATTGACTGGGTTTGTTCTTTATTTCCAACTCCCTCTTTACAAAGAAGAGGGTGGTGTGTTCAGCACTGATGCTGTAGGTTTAAGGCAATCCATTTCTGTCCCCCATTCCTCTTCTCTTTCCCTCATCCAGTGTCCATCACGTATTCTTACCTGGTCTTTCCTCTTAAAGATCTGTTTTTGATCTACCCTCAATGCTTAGAGTTTGCTTCACTTGTGACTAATACCCCTTTTCCATCTCCTCTTTCTTCCCAGCTTCCCTGTTGAGTGAAATGTATCTCTGCATCCAATAGCGTGTGTATTCTTTTCTTCTTTAACCAGTTCAGATGACAGGGAGGTTCAAATGTCACCTGCTTTCCTTTCTCCTTGTTTTGTTTAGCTTATATAGTCTTCTCTTTTCACACCCTGATTATGTGAGATAATTTCCTCCACCCTTTTCTCATTCTCCCTGGCCTTTCCCTCCCCCCTCTCCATTCATTTTCCCCTCCCTTTCCTTTCTTCTTTTAAGATTTCAAAAGCATAGCATACACTGCCAGGCCCTCTCTCTATAACTCCTGATGATGTTAGAATTCTACAGCCACACTTGTATCATCTCCATTTTACACTTGTTTAGTCCCTTGTAAATTTTTGTTTTGGTTGCTGTGCATTTGCTTCATTTGTGTCTGACTCTTTGTGACCCCATTTGTGGTTTTCTTGGCAAAAACACTGGAGGGGTTTGCTCATTTGACAGATGAGGAAACTGAGGCAAACAGCGTTAATTAAATGCATTGCCTAGGTTCACACAGCTAGTAAGTATCTAAGGCTAGATTTGAACTCAGGTCTTCCTGTGCACTCTATCCATTGTACCATCTAGTTGCCCTTGTAATGACTTGCTCTTACTTACCTTTTTTAGGTTCTCTTGGTTCCTGAGTTTGTATTTTGAAATTTGTACTCAGCTCTGTTTTTCCTTTTGTCATGAATGTTTGGAAGTCCTCTATTTCATTGAAGGTATGCCTTATATTTACTTCTACTTTTTCCATCTTGTAACTTTATTTTAATATTTCTTATTTTCTGATGGAGTCATTAACTTCTATTTAGTACTTTTAAAGGAGTCTTTTGCTTGGGTAATATTTTATACCTTTTTGTGCCAAACTGTTAAACCCTCTTCCCAAGTCTTTCCTCCATTTCTATAATTTTTTTTTCCAGTTCTTTCCTTTAGGGTTCTCTTTTTTTTATATAAAATGAGTTTTAAATCTTGTTTTGTTTCTTCTGTGAATTCTAGTTGAACTTGATTCCATGATTTTTCCTTGTGGCTTTGCTTATTAGATGTTTTGGCTTTTCTGGGTTTGTGTCTTCTATGTCCTTGGGACCATAATAGCTCTTTTTGGTGGAATCTCTTTTTACTTATTCTCCCAGCCTTACTTCCCGAATTCAAATTCTACATTAGGACTTCTAGAGCAAATGTCTGGGCCTTCCTTGATCCTGTTTTGCATTATCTTGTATCATACTTCTGCTCTTTCCTGGTGCTAAATGATATAAATTTCAAGGATCTGGGGGATAGTTCATGTTGAGGAAATCAAAGCTATCACTGTATCCAAAGTAGTCTGCTCCAGGGTGAAGTCTGATCCCTGCCTCTCTGGTCTGAGCTTTACAGACTGCCAATCTGGGTCTGGGTCTGTCGACTACCTATATAAGACCCCTAGTGAGATTATATTATTATATATTATTAATATTAATCACATTATTAGTATTAGTAATATCATATATTATTATAATATTATCATTATTCTGCTGCTGCTGGCCCTGGCAAATTTAGCAAGCTAGAAATCTCTACCAATCTAAAAAGAAGAGACTACAGGTTCCTGCTTGCTCTGAGTTCCCTGACATGTTTGTTCTGCTGTAGGTCTCAGACTGAGTTGGAGGCTTTATCTCCCTTCTCCATTTTCAGGGTCAGAGTCACACAACAGATGTTCATTTCTGTTCCTTCTCCTTGCCAGTACACAGACACATGACTACTTCTTACCCTGGTCCACCATCTTTAGACAGAGCCTTTCTCCTCAGTCTGAATTAAATCTATAACCCATTCTAGGGTATTAGCAACAAGGCTGCTAGCTGATATCTCCTCTCGGTCCCTACACAGAGTCAGGCCACTCTGTACTGCATAGTGGACTTTTTCTTGCCCTAATACATACCCTCAGGACCCAGTTCATGCCCCATTTTGGAAGACTCTCTGTGATGATAAGACTTTTTGATAAGACCTCATCCCCAGTGTTTGAAGACCACTGCCTGTTCTTTCTATGCTAACCTGGGCCAGAAAAATAACTCATGATTTTTCCTTGAGTTTTCTCAGTTGAACTCAATCTCATTCATTTGCTGGGTCTTTGCAGAGTAGTTGTGTTGGAGAGCTGAGCTGTAGTGCATTTACCTATTCAGCCATATTGGCTGGTCTAATCAGTTCCTTATATGTCTTGGATATGAGATCTTGAACAGTTAAACTTATTGCAGAGATTTTTTTCTAGTTATCTGTAAATTTTAATTTTATTGATTTTGTTGGTGCAAATTTTTATGTCATCAAAATTGTCCATTTTCTCTCATGTGAACCTCTCTTTCCTTCGTCTGGTTATGAACTTTTCCCCTATCTAAGGAAGGGAGGGAAAACACAATTATATAGCACCTACTATGTGCCCAGCATTGCACTAAGTGCTTTATAAATATTATGTCATTTGATTCTCCACAACCTTGTGAGATAGGTGCTATTAGTATCCCCACTTTATAGATGAGGAAAGAGAGGCAGACAGAGGGAAATGACCAGCTAATAACAGCTAGGAAGAGAAACTTGGGTCTTCCCAATTCCAGGCCCAGCACTCTACCACCTAGCACCCTCTATCCATAGTTATAAAAGGCATTTTCTTCCTCGCTCCTCTAACTTTGTTTATGATGAGAGCTTACCATCTAATAGGTAGAACATAAGGCATGCCAGTGGATGGTGGCTGAGAATGGGCATTTTGGTTTGGCTCAAAGACAAAGAAGTGACTTAATAGAACACAGCCAAGGAACAGAAAATGGCAATCCAATTTGGTGGAAAAGAATTTGCACAAATGGGAGTGGCATGACATAAAGCTGGTTGGAACCAGATTCTGAGAATTCTGAAGTCAACTGCAAGGTGTTTGCACTTTATCGCCAAGGCCAGAAGGAAGCACAGAACTTTAGGGGTGCCAACTTGTTAGCTGTGCAGAGGAGGGATTGGGGGCACTAGTAGCAGGGAGGTCAATTAGAAGGCAGTTGTCCTGGTCAAGGCAAGAGGTGATAGGGATGTAAAGGAGGTGGTAGGGATGAAAAGGAAGATACAGATTCAGGAAATATTGTGGGGGTGGAACTGACCTCATCATTCAACGAAAACAACTCTCTCCAATGTTACCAATGATTTCTTAATAGTCAAATCTAGTGGCTTTTTTTTAGCCTCATCCTCATCCTTCTTGATCTCTCTGAAGTGTAGTTTCCTTTGCAATCCAATGTAGACTTTATTTCATGCATTTAAAAACCTCAGTTCTGAGGAGAGGTCCACAGGTTTCACTGGAATGCCAAAGGAGTCCATGACTCAAGAAAGGTTTAAGAACTCCTGTTGTATATTATCTCACTTGGTCATCTCATCAGCTCTCACCATTTCATTGATCATTTTTAGGTAGGTAACTCCCAGATCTGCATATTCAACTCTAGTATCTCTCCAATGCCTAATCATGGACTGCCTATTACAAATTTTGAACTGGATGTCCCAATTATACCTCAAATTCAACATGTCCAAAAAACCCCAGAAACTCATTATCTTTCCTTCCAAACCTACCTCTCTTCTGAATTTCCCTAGTACTCTGGAGGATAAAAACATCCTTCCAGTTACTGAGGTTCCTAACATCACTGCCATCTATGACTCCACACTCCCACTGATGACACATATCCAATCAATGGCCAAAGTGTTTGTACCTCACACGTGTCCCCTAATCTCCATTCATACAGTCACCACCCAAGTTCATGCCCTTATTACTTTTATCCTGTAATGTTGCAATAATTCAATTCAATAAACATTAAGTTCATATGTTCTAGGAACTGTGCTAAAGGCTAAGGCTATAAATGTAAATCCCAAAAAAGATAGTGCTTGCCCTCAAGGAACTCAAAATCTAACAAGGAAAAAAATAATACACAAAACGAGTCTGAAAGGTGGGGGAGGGAGGTACAAAAGGAGTAACCACTCGGGTGAGGGGTCATAATATTTTTTGGTGCAGTTGAAACCAATAAATGAAGCAGGGCAGCTGATGGAAAATGGAGAGTTTCATGCTCCTCCCTCCAGCCCTCCAATCAGAGTGGAGAAGGTATTGAGTATCAAAAGCTGATTTCAGTTGATCAGCTTATTCTGGGGAAGGCTTAAGTACTTGGAGTGTAGAGTGAAACCAAAGAGCCCTTGATGGAAACAACTCTTTCATTGGTCTACCTACCTCAAGGTCTTCCCACTGCAATCTCCCCTCCACTCAACTTTTTCCTAAAGCAGAGATCCTACTATATTACTCCCGTCATCATTGCCAACTCAACAGAGCCCAGTGACTCCTTGTTTTCAATGGGATCAAATGATAAACTCCTTTGTTTGGCATTTAAAGTTTTTCCCAACCTGGCCCATTTCCTTTCTTTCCAGTCTTCTTATATTCTACTTCCCACTACCCACATATTTTGAAGTCCAGCCATGCTGGTTTACTTGCTGTTTCATTGCCCCACCAGTTACAAATGAGGAAACTGAGGCCTCTAAAGATTAAATGATTTGCTCAACACCTGACAGCTTGTATCAGAGACAGAATTGAACCCAGATCCTTGGACTCCAACACCATCACTCTTCCAGTGGGAAGTATCACACTGCCTCTGACTTGCTGTCCTCTGCACAGAATACAGATACCCAAACATATCCGCACAGATCTTCTGAAGAGGGGGACAGTAAAGCTCATCTTCATTCTACTCTGGCTTGGAGGAAAGATGCAGGAGAGAGGATGCAGCAGCTCTGATCTCCTGTCTACAAAGACCCTAGAAAAGGTCATGCCATGACTCACATGATCTAGCCCCATCCTTTGTCTACAACACCTGTGTATGCACACCTGGATAAACCCAGCAGCTTGGTACTGGGAGTCCCTCTTTACCCAGCCCAGGGTGGAGCCAACTTCATCTCCAGGGATGAACACAATCCCCAGGGCCTTGTGTTGTTCCTAGGGAAACTAGGGAGCACCGTAACAAGGGGATCAAGGGCCCAGAAGCAAGAATCCCCAGGCTTTGCCGACCCCAGGAGAGCAGCCTGGGTCTACAACAGCAGCACCCCTTGAAAAAGTAAGTTACAACTGGAAGAAATAGATTTGGAGAGCCATTGCCAGGCCCCCTCTCACTCCTATCATTCTGGGCTCCTGGGCTCTAGGTTGTCAGAGAAGGGTGTCTTTGGGAGGAATTGGGGAATATCTGAGGGCAAGGCACCCTTTGGGGTTCAGGGCCTGGGCCAAAAGCTAATTGCCAGGGATGAATCATAGGACCATAATTCAGAGCTGCCAGGGACCTTAGTAGATTACTAGCTAATAAAGATTACTTAGTAAACCCCCTCATTTTCAAAGAAGAAAACTGAGGTCCAGAGAATGGAAGTGATTTGCCTAATATCACCCTTTGTAAGTAGCAGTCAGAATTCCAATTCAGCTCCTCTGACTTCAAACCCAACAGACTTTTCACCACATCCCCCTGTGCCTTGGGGTTAGGGATGGCTCTTTGGTGCAGGAACTGCTGGCCATGAGGGCTCAGGGCTGAAGCTGAGAGCCCAGTTCAGGAGGAGACATGAATGGGATGAATGCTTAGTGTTAGGATTAAGAAGTCATTCACCGTTAGGGAAGGGGACAAAGAACCGGTCTCAGTGTCAGGAACTGCCCAGTCAGCACCACCCTGCCCACCTACCCCGGGGATTACTCAATCATCAACACAGCTCATTCCTGGCCAGGGGAACCTTGATCATCACATTTACCTACCTTCCCTGGTATAGTGGGTTATATACTGAAAACTTCAAGTTGGCATCCTGACTCAGGTACTCACTAGCTTTGCAGCCCTGGTCAGGTCAATTTGCTCATCTCTGCCTCAGTTTCCACATATCTAAAATGAGGATACTAATAGCACTTTTCTCACATGATTATTGCGAAAGCATTTCACAAACTTTAAAGAACTACATAACTGTTTGTTATTGCTATTGTAGTAGTAGTTGCTGTTTCTTAGGATCCTCCACACAACCCTGGGGCTTACTCTGCTACACTGATCTCTTCTGTGGCTGATACATCAAACCTGTTTTCTTCTAGAGTGCAAGTAGCTTCCCTCACTGGCTTCCTTCACTTCCCTCACACCCAGGGGAGAGAAGTAAAGATTTGGCACATTTATCTCCCCTAGGATGGACCCAGGATTATCCCAGTAGGGAAGCCCAGCAAGTGAAATTGGCTTTGTTTGCCATTTCCCCTTGGAAATAAGGGTTTGAGGAACTCTTGGCAAAGTTGAGACCGTCCAATTGACCAAGGAAGGGAGAGAAACTTGGGGAGGGGAAAAGAAAGAGAGAAGAAAAGCAATGGATAGGTGAGCTGACTGAGCACAAAATGAATCTCTCAGACTTGGTTTTTCCATCCATACAGTGGGACCAACAAGATAACTTCTCTCTCAGAATGCATGGCAACAATACCTTAATGTGAAGCTTCAGCTTGGCAGTTGGTTTCCAAAGGATGCTAAGGGTTCATTCAGTGCCCTGCCTCTGGTCACAATTGTACTTTAGCAATTATTAGCTCATTAGCTCTTCTCTACTAAGAAGAGCTGCTCTGGGGTCGGGGTGAGGGTATGCAGGAGAAGGAGAAGGAGCAACAGTAGGCTTGAGGAGAGTTGGAGAGACAAGAGAGAGCCATGTCAAAAACATCACAAAGCAGAATTATTCAGTTACTAAGTCCTGGATAGGGGCAGGACGTAAAATCATAGAGCTGGGAGGAACTAAAAAGACCATCTAGCCCAATCCATACCCACAAAGGACACCCCCACAGGTATACCTGAAGAAGAGGAAACCACCACCTCCCAAATCAACCCATTCTACTTTGAGAAATCTCCGAGTGTTAGATTTTTTTCCTTCTAGCAAATTAGGTCTACTTCTCTATGACTTCTCATTGCTCCCACTTGTCTCTGGCATCAAACAGAACACATCTAATCCCTTGCCATTCCTTGTCCACGTGCTAGCCCTTCAGCTTTCATGTTCCCCCCAAGTCTTTTTTTTTTCCTCCTCCTTCTCTCCCCTAAACATCC